>CM053567.1:26720140-26762382 GCA_028646485.1 Cryptoprocta ferox
GCCCAAGGAAGAATTCGCCGGCCAGATGGGACAGATTTCTCTCCCGGCGCTCGGCAGTTATATATGGGGAGACGGGCGAGTTTTTCCTCCCTTAGAGATGGTTCTAGGTGCGTTTTCCTTCTCTCTTTCTCTTCCCCTGGTCTCTCCGGGGCACAGTGCGCTCTCCCTGTGTTGGGCTCGGGGGCTCCTTCCCCCTGCACCACCGGGACCCGCCCGTCCCCTAATTTCCCAGATCACAGTCACTCACTCAGGCATTTTGAGGTTGTCTTCCTTCTGGCGTCTGTTTCTTCTTTCCCCCACTTGCAAATCCAGGTTTTATCCCTTCAGTCCTTCTCAGTTCAATCCATACGGGCGTGCGCGGATTACAGAGCTCCCTGCTTGTCCGCCATCTTGTCCCTCTGCTGTGTGTCCTTCTTTAAAGGAAACTCCAAGCGTGCCTGGCGTGGCTCAGTTGGTTAGGGGTCTGACTTCAGCTCAGGTCATTATCTCATGGTTTGTGGGCTCAAGTCCTGCATTGGGTCTATGCTGACAGCTTACAGCCTGAAGCCTGCTTCAGATTCTGTGTCTCCCCCTCCCTACCCCTCCCCTGCTTATGCTGTGTCTCCTTTTCTCAAAAATAAATGAACATTAAAAAAATTGTAAAGGATGCTCCATTTGTTAGCATATTCCTGGGTTTTCCCACCACTCTTTCTGTAGAGTACCTATAAAAATGTACCCAAGTATTCCACTCAAAGAATGATTTGTAAATGTATATTTACTTAAAAATTTCTAGGAATACCCACAGATCTACTGCTAGTACTGATCTGTCTACAGCAGAGGTTGTAAATTGAGAGGTCTCAGGCCAAAAATTGGTCTGTAGAGGGGTCTTGGGTATTGCTATCAAATGGAGGATTGCAGAGTAACGTGCATTTACTCATCTTCTTTTGAAAAATTGGAAGGTCCGGCAACCCTGTGTCCATATTGACTATTGGCAAGAGTTAGCTGGAGCAGAGGTAGCCGCCTCTAATTTGTGCTGTAGCATAGTGATATGGGTTATAGGTCATGCAAGATTTTGATAGTGGCATATTTTTTATAGTTTTCTTTTTTTAATAAAATTTTTTTAACATTTTATTTATTTGTGAGAGAGAGACACAGAGTGTGAGCGAGGGGAGGGTCAGAGAGAGAGGGAGACACAGAATCCGAAGCAGGTTCTAGGCTCTGAACTGTCAGCACAGAACCAGCACAGCTCAAACGCACGAACTATGAGATCATGACCTGAGCTGAAGTCGGCCGCCCAACTGACTGAGCCACCCAGGTGCCCCTATAGTTTTCAAACATAAAAGCATTTTATGAAATATTCAAAGATTTATAATAGGTGAAATTATATTTGAAATTATTCTAGATGGTGATACTTTTTTTTTTTTTTATGTTTTTTTATTTATTTTTGAGAGAGGGAGAGGGAGACACAGAATCCAAAGACAGGCTCCAGGCTACCTGTCAGTACAGAGCCCTACACGGGGCTTGAACCCATGAACCTGGAGATCGTGACCTAAGCCGAAGTTGGACGCTCAATCCACTGAGCCACCCAGGCACCCCCCTAGATGATGATACTTTTGTAAACTACTTGAATTAAGTAACATGTATGGCTATACATAGTAAACATGGTCAGAGTTGTGTGCTGTGGCTATATTATGTAGTACTTCCTACTGACTTTCCTGTTAAATAATTTCCATGCTAATTATTATTTTATTTTATTTTATTTATTTATTTTTATCTATTTTGGGAGACAGAGTGCAAGCGGGATGGGCAGAGAGAGAGGGAGAGAGAGAATTTGACAGTGTAAAGCCTGATGTGGCGCTTGAACTCATGAATTGTGAGATCATTACCTGAGCCAAAGTCAGATGCTTAACTGACTGAGCCACCCAGCTGCCCCTCTAATTATTATTTTCATTGTATATGTATATGTTGTTTAATAATTGGGAAAGGTATATGTGTTTGTGTACATGAAATTCTTTCATTTTTGTCTTAATTTTCATAATTATTTTACGCTAACAGAAAAGAGCATGATTGTTAGCTAATTCTTATTGTATGATATTTAGTATTTTCTAACAGAAAACAATGAATTTTGTTAATTTTCTTCCTTAATATTTAATTTTTAATTATTATGGCCTTTTGATGTGATAGTTTGTGAAATCCTGATTATGATAGAGTTTCATAATATGTTTATTTAATTTAAACTATTGCTTATATCTAAAAACAATAATTGAAGATATGCAATTCCATTGATTCAGTAAGAGAAATATAGGCCTTTGAAAGGCTCATTTAAAAAAAATTTTTTTAGCAATCCCTATCAAAATAACAGCAGCATTCTTCACAGAGCTAGAATGTACAATCCCAAAATTTGTATGGAACCAGAAAAGACCCCAAATAGCCAAAGCAATTTTGAAAAAGAAAAGCAGAGCTGGAGGCATCACAACTCCGGACTTCAAGCTGTATTACAAAGCTGTAATCATCAAGACTGTATGGTACTGGCACAAAAACAGACACTAAGATCAATGGAACAGAAAATGGAATCCAGAAATGGACCCACAAACATAATGGCCATCTAATCTTTGACAAAGCAGGAAAGAATATCCAATGGAATAAAGACAGTCTCTTCAGCCAGTGGTGCTGGGAAAATTGGACAGCGACATGCAGAAAAATGAACCTGGACTACTTTCTTACACCATACATAAAAAGAAACTCAAAATGGATGAAAGACCTAAATATAAGACATGAAGCCATCAAAATCCTCAAGGAGAAAGTGGGCAACAACCTCTTTGACTTTAGTTGCAGCAACTTCTTACTCAACACATCTCTGGAGGCAAGGGATACAAAAGCAAACATGAACTATTAGGACCTCATCGAAATAAAAAGCTTCTGCACATTAAAGGAAACAATCAGCAAAACTAAAAGGCAAACAACAGAATGGCAGAAGATATTTGCAAATGACATATCAGATAAAGGATTAGTATCCAAAATCTATAAAGAACTTATCAAACTCAACGCCAAAAAAACAAATAATCCATTGAAGAAATGGGCAAAAGACATGAATAGATGCTTCTCCAAAGAAGACATCCAGATGGCCAACCGACACATTAAAAAAATGCTCAACCTCATTCATCAGGGAAATACAAATCAAAACCACACCGGGATACCACTTCACACCTGTCAGAATGGCTAACATTAACAACTCAGGCAACAACAGATGTTGGTGATGATGCGAAGAAAGAGGGTCTCTTTTGCACTGTTTGCTGGTAGGAATGCAAACTGGTGCAGCCACTCTGGAAAACAGTATGGAAGTTCCTCAAAAAATTAAAAAGAGGACTACCCTATGACCCAGCAATTGTACTACTAGGTATTTATCCAGGGGATACAGGTGTGCTGTTTCGAAGGGGCACATGCACCCCAATGTTTATATCAGCACTATTGGCAGTAGCCAAAGTGTGGAAAGAGTGCAAATGTCCATCGATGGATGAATGGATAAAGAAGAAGTGGGGTGTATATATGTGTGTACATATATATATATATATATGTACACACACACACACACACACACACATATACACAATGGAGTATTACTTGGCAATCAAAAAGAATGAAATCTTTACATTTGCAACCATGTGGATGGAACTACCAGGTATTATGCTAAGCGAAATCAGAGAAAGACAAGTATCATATGACTTCACTCATATGAGGACTTTAAGACACAAAACAGATGAACATAAGGGAAGGGAAGCAAAAAGAATATAAAAACAGGGAGGAGAACAAAACATAAGAGATTCTTAAATTTGGAGTACCAGCATAGGGTTGCTGAAGGTGTTGTGGGAATAAGGATGGGCTAAATGGGTAAGGGGCATTAAGGAGTCTATTCCTGAAATCATTGTTGCACTATATGCTAACTAACTTGGATATAAATTTAAAAGTAAGTTAAGTATAAATATTAAAAAAAATCAAAAATAAAAATCAAAAAATATTTTTTGTTTTTTAAATGCTTATTTAATTTATTTTAAAAAGGTTTTTTTTTTACTGTTTATTTTTGAGAGAGAGATAGAACACAAGCAGCATAAGGGCAGAGAGAGAGAGAGAGGGAAACACAGATTCCGAGGCAGGCTTCTGGCTCTGAGCTGTCAGCACAGAGCTGGGCAGGGGGCTCGTACCCATGAACCGTGAGATCATGACCTGAGCTGAAGTCAGACGCTTAACCTCCTGAGCCACCCAGGTGTCCCAATGTTTATTTTAGAAAGAGAGAGACATAGCACAAGTAGGTTAAGGGCAGAGAGAGAAGGGGGCACAGAATCTGAAGCGGCCTCCAGGCTCTGACCTGTCAGCCCAGAGCCCAATGTGGGGCTTGAACTCACAAACTGGGAGATAATGACCTGAGTTGAATTCAGACGCTTAACCGACTGAGCCACCCAGGTGCCCCTTACTTAAACATATATTTGAGTACAAGTGTATTTTACTTATTATAAAAATTTAAATTATTTGGGCACCTGGGTGGCTCAGTCGGTTGAGCGTCTGACTCTTGATTTTTGGCTCAGGTCATGAACCCAGGGTTGTGGGATTGAGCCCAGTGTTGGGCTCCCCACCAAGTGTGGAGCCTGCTTAAAATTCTCTGTCTCTCTTCTGCCCCTCTCCCTGCTCACATGTTCTCTCTCTGTCTCAAAAAAAAAATTATTAAACTAAATGAAAATAAATATTGCAATATACTTTTATAATTTGTTTTAATTAAAGAAGTAATTTGGGATAAGATTTGTTTAAAAAGTTAAGAATTTAGACAAACTAAGTAATTGGCAAAAAACTTTTCCTAAGGATTTGAAGACTTATAATATTTTAAGTACTTTATTTTTAAGTACTTTTTATTCAAATAAATTTTATTTCTGCAGATATTTATTTTCCTACTGTAATGTCTAATTGATTAAAGCTGGAAAGTTATCTGATTCATGAGTTAAATGTAAATAGTAAATATTTCTTCAATAATTAGGCTCTAAAGTAAAGAATTATCTCAGAATTATATGGTGTTTCCATAATTCTTTACTTTTTGGACTAAAATGAAGTAGGGGTGTCAAACAAAATACTGTGGTATCTTTTCATAAAACAGCTATTTTACTAAAAATAGTTTGAACTTTTGAAATCATCTTCGAGCACAAAATAAGAACAAAATTCTTTTAAGATTGTGATAATCAGATTGAGCTCAAGAAACTAGTAAAGCCCAGCCAAATTTGCTTTTTTTCCTGCCCGTGTGGAACACTGCGTTTGGGATCAATAAGGCAAAGGAAATGGAAAAGTTGCCATTTTAAATTATTCTATTATAAGATATGTTTAAGGGTGCCTGGGTGGCTCAGTCGGTAAAGCGTCCAACTTTGGCTCAGGTCATAATCTCACAGTTCATGAGTTTGAGCCCCGCATCGGGCTTTCTGCTGTCAGCACAGAGCCCGTTTTGGATCCTCTGTACCTCCCCTGTACACGTGCTTTCTCTCACAAATAAAATAAACATTTACCAAAAAAAAAGATTTGTCAAAGACAAAAAGATAGTACTCATTCGGAAGATTTATTTAATGAAGAACTTGTTAATTGCATATGTGAATCCTTAAATGTCGGTAATGGGCTTCGGTTCGAAAGCCGTATAGAGTCCTCAAAGAAAAAAGTCTGAAAGGACGTTATTTGCTTGGTAAAGAAGTTTCAAAACTAAAATATTCAAAGGGAATATTTGGAAACATACGAGATATTATGGAAACAGTGGAAGTTTGGGACTGGTGATAAGAGCAAGGTTTAGGCTTTACCTTAAGTTCAATGTAAGAAATACCCTGATCTTCTAAGTATTATGTTGTCTTATTCACAGAGAAGCTTCTGTATATTAAAATTGGCCTGTAGTTCTGAGTTCCACATTAAATGAAGTCATAAAAATGATGAAGCTAATGAAATCTAAGCTGTTAAATAGTACCTTCTTTTCAGCCTTAGGTGAAGAAATGTGGTTAGCTATTTCAGTTATGAAGTGTCTGTCCAACAGAAGATTTATAAGATTTGTAAGAAAATTTCAGATTATCCCCCGTGAATGGTTCTCACTTTGTATAGTTATGTCTTCAATGAATGGTATCCTTAACTGACCAAATTTTGAGCACCTGAATTAACTTAAAAGTACAATGATTATGAGGAAAATATATTAACATTTACTGACAAAGTTTATGGATTCAGAGTAAAAATTCAGCTTTGGGAAAGTGAAGTTAAACTAGTTTTAGAAGTGACATATTATTGGTATCATTTGAATCCTAAAGATGAATCAATAATATGTGTAGAGCAAACAGCATACACCTGTGGCAGAGCTTTAACACACTCCGTTGAAATACTTGATATAAAAAAGTCGTTTGTATTCGAAACTTATTTATATCATCAGAAGGAATTAACATATTTTTCAGTAGAAGAAAAGGAGAAGCTGTTAGATTTAAAGAATTTTAGCATTCTTTAAGTTCAATTTAAAGAGGTTGGATTGTTGGAATGCTGGTTAATAGTGAAGAAGTTTTCAGTATTTCGGAGCAAACCTTCCTCTTTGCCATTTGCTACTACTTATGTTAGTAAAGCTTCTCTGTGATGGCCGCTATATAGAATATTAAGAAAATGTTGTTAAAAGGTTTTAATCAGGAGTTGTATATAGTCATTTTAAGCAGAAAACCTGATATACAAAAGGTATGTTTATCTAAACAATTTAGTTTCTTATTTAAAAAGTTTAATTTTGAAATGAAGATATAATAAAGATAAACTTTTTACAAAATTTCATATGCACACTCACAGGTCCCCTTTCCAGTATGCAATAAAAATATTTTCATTTTCTGAATGTGCCATGAAGTTGAAAATATTGTGGACTCCTGGGGTAGACCTACATTTCTTTTCTTTTTTTTAAAAAAAAATTTTTTTTTATGTTTTTTATTTATTTTTGAGAGACAGAGAGAGACAGCGCGAGCAGGGGAGGGTCAGAGAGAGAGGGAGACACAGAATCTGAAGACAGGCTCCAGGCTCTGAGCTGTCAGCACAGAGCCCGAGGCGGGGCCCGAACCCACGAACCGCGAGATCATGACCTGAGCCGAAGCCGGATGCTTAACCGACTGAGCCACCCAGGCGCCCCTAGACCTACATTTCTAAATGAAGTGGGCATCAAGAATTATCATGTATTTGAGCAGAGTTGACAGCTATCAAGCACCCTTATCTGAATAGTTAACTCTTGATTAAAAATAATTTCTAAGCAAAAAAAGAACTAAAAGTTTTTATAAGTATTATCAATAGATTTAACAGGAAGTTGTGAGTACCTCGGTGGCTCAGTCAGTTCATGTCTGACTTCGGCTCAGGTCATGATCTTGTGGTTTATGGGTTCGAGCCCCGCGTTGGGCTCTGTGGTGACAGCTCAGAGCCTGGAGCCTGCTTCGGATTCTGTTTCCCTCTCTCTGCCCTTCCCCCGGTCACACATTCTCTCTCTCTGTTTCTCAAAAGTGAATAAACGTTTAAAAGAATTTTTAAAAATAGATCCAACAGGAAGTTGCATTAATGAAGGAACCGAAAATAGTTGAAAAGGAAAATTGCAGGGTAAGAAAGGAATTAAAACATAATTCCCTGAATAAAATACTCAGTAGAATTACTGTGGTAGAACAAATGTGGCTGAAAACAAAATAGGTATTTTTTGAGTGAACTGAACAACTGGTCCTAGGATGCCTAGTTGATCTTCCTGTCTTAGAGGACTTCATAAGCTCAGTGTGCTGGTGGGCTAGGTCTTGAGATGGGAGACCTGTGAATAGAGGAGTTGCCTCCTAATACTTCAGTGGAAGACTTACAATCTTTGTCCTGTTCACAGCTTCCTGAGGGACCCTAAGAGCAGATGACTGCTGATGGTAAATAGAGTTTTATGAGCAAAGAACAGTAATAACAGCCCAACTAAGGAAGCTAGCATCCGTGGAAAGAAGGCCAAAGAACATCCAGAATAGGAGATTCCTATTGAAACAGATATTTGAACTAAGTTATAACTTTTACAAAAGAAAGAAATAAGAAGCACATTTAGGGAGACTCAACTAGAGCATAAAGAAACTTTTTGGAGCTAACAATCAAGTTCTTAACATTATAAAAATCCAATTGAGAGTGAAATTAGCATCTTTGAAGTCAAGTGGAAGAAGCATCTTCAAATTAAAGAGTTGGTAGTCAGGAGGGAAAAAATAGAGTCTAGGAGAAGAAATCCAGGCAAGAAATTCACCAGCATGTGGGGCGCCTGGGTGGCTCAGGTGGTTGAGCGTCTTGACTTGTGCTCACGTCATGATCTCACAGTTCGTGGGTTCAAGCCCCGCGTCGGGCTCTGTGCTGGCAACTCAGAGCCTGGAGCCTGCTTTGGATTCTGTGTATCTCTCTCTCTGCTCCTCCCCTGCTCATGATCTGTCTCTCAAAAATAAATAAAATGTTAAAAATTAAAAAAAAAAAACAGAAATTCACCAGCATGTGAATAAATGCGGGAAAAAGGGGAATAGATAATGGCAATCAATAACTAGGAATAGGGGTATATTGATTTACTGCAGGTACCAAAGCTAAGTACTACAAACTATGATTTAACTTATAGTAAATTTATGTGATTTAATTTATAATAAACAGAAATTTGTCCTTGTAGTATTGGAGACCAGTGGTCTAAAATCCAGTTGTTGAAAGAGCTGTTTCCTTCTGAGGGCTGTGGAAGAAGGATCTGTTTCGGATCTGTTCATCTCGTCATCTCTAGATGACTCTCGCTGTGTTTCTTCACATTCATGCCGGTCTCTGTGTGCACATTTCCCCTTTTCATAAGGACACCACTTAGTTTGGATTAGAGACCACTGTAATAACCTTGTTAAACTTTGATTTACTGCTGTAAAGACTCTGTTTCCAAATTAAGAGCCACATGCTAAGTACTTACTGGAAGTCAGAACTCCAATATGTCTTTTTTGGGGGGAGGGAGACAATTCAACTTACAATGAAGGGAAATATTTCTGATTTTAAGAAAAAGACGTGGAAAGGAGTCCTGATCCCAGGGAGAATAAAGTTTACACCTAGGCACCTTAAGATACAAATGTCCGTGAAAGTCTTTCAAGTTCCCAGATGAGAAATAGAGATTACTCATAAGAGAAAAAGCATCAGGGAAACAACGGATTTCTTATTTGCAGCATTAAAAGGTAGAAGATAATAAGAGAATATTTATAGACTACTGAGAGACTGTTGTACTCAGCCAACATATCATTCTCCTGTCTGTTTGAAAAAATACAATTTTCACATACGCAGGGGATCAGAGGTTATTACCTACATATTCTACCTGAAGAAAATAATTTGAAGCGTTCTTCGTATTAGGCTAAGTGAAATAAGTCAGTAAGAGAAACACAGATATATGATTTCATTCATAGGTGGAATTTAAGACAGAAAACAGATGAACATAGGGGAAAGGAAGGAAGAATATGATATAAACAGGGAGACAAAATCGTAAGACTCAACTACAGAGAACAAACTGAGGGTTGATGGGGGTGGGAAGTTGGGGGGTGATGGGGAAGGTGAGCGATGAGCATTGCAGAGGGCACTTGTTGGGAAGAGCACTGGGTGTTGTATGTAAGTGATGAATCACAAGAAATCTACTCCTGAAGCCAAGACTACACTGTATGTTAGCTAACTTGACAATGAATAAATTAAAAAAAAAAAAAAAGTTCTCTGAAGAAACAATTGAGTCAGAACAGAGATTCAGGAAGCATAAGATGAAGGGAAGAGGAAGCTATAGTAAACAATATATATTTACATATATATTTAAATTTATAAATACATTTATATTAAAATGGCCGATAAAATTTATAACATAAATGTTAAGAAAATAGTAAGGATTCTTGAAATAGAAGAGCAATACTGAGTAAACTAACAGGCTGTAACTAAAACCATATCATATCAAAAAACCGTATGTGGAAGGGAGGGGAAGTAAAAACACTCTGACTTCTCTTGGTAGGGAGAAGGACTGCAAATGTAGGGTCTTGGTGGGGAAGGGATATTGTCATGTTATTTTGCTGAGATAGTATGGTAATAGGATGGAAAAAAGTGAAATTTTGTCATTGGTTATGGGAAAAAAGTATGAATGGTAGTTTTGGCGAATCAGGAAAAATGAAAAAAGTAAGAAAAACTGAAGTAAGTAAGAAAAACCGAAGAAAGATAAATACTAATCAAAGTAAGATGAAGGAGAAAACTCATGTTCTTATACTAACTGCCAATGAGATGAATTACCTGATTGGAAGACAGACATGTTCACTTGGGCTATTCAAAACAAAAAAATAGAAAAATAAAAAACAAAAACCCCAGGTGTATATTGTTTAAGGGCAGCCTTTCAAAAAGTGATAAAGATTGAAAAGTAGCAGATAATGGTAGATAGATAGGCAGGTTGATTCCAGGAAAGTCCAAAGCAAACCAAATCAAAGTATATTACAGATCTTCCTTGACAGGATTTTCCTGATAGACTAAAAGTATTTTTTTTTCTTTCTTTCTTTCTTTCCCTCTTTCTTTCTTTCTTTCTTTTTTTTTTTAAGTTTCGAGAAAGAGATAGAGAGCAAGTTGGGGAGGGGCAGAGAGAGAGGGAGACAGAATCCCAAGCAGGCTCTGCACTGTCAGCACAGAGCCTGATGTGGGGCTTGAACTCATGAACTGTGAGGTCATGACCTGAGCTGAAACCAAGAGTCAGACACTTAATCAAATGAGCCACCCAGGCGCCCAGACCAAACGTATTTCTTACATCTAACCTCCCAAACATCATAGCTTAGCCTAACTTAGCATAAATGTGCTCAGAACACTTACATTAGCCTACAGTCGGGCAAAAACATCTAACAGAAAGACTGTTTTATAATAAAGTGTTGAATATCTCATTTAATTTGTAGAGTATTGAACTGAAAGTGAAAACCAGAATGGTTGCGTGGTCACAGAATGGTTGTCAGTGTGTTGGTGGTTTATCCATGTGATGGTGTGGCCGACCGGGAGCCGGGGCTCACCGCTGCTGCCCGGCAGTGCCACAGAGGATCAATACCACATATCCTGAGGGCGAGAAAGATCCAAGTTCAGATCTGAAGTGTGGTTGTGGTTTCTATTGAATATGTATTGCTTTGTTGTGAAGTTGAAAAATCCTAAATCAAACCATTGTTAATCAGGGACCATCTGTATTCATTTCAAAGAAGAATTTAAGGTCCTTTAATTATACAAGATAAAGTGTTATGATATGAAAAAAGACTTCATTTTAGAGAAAGATGGGTCAAAATGGTTCATACTCAACATAACAACTAAATATATAAATTAAAAATTCTATTAATCAATGACTTGGATCCCTCATGAGAACAGCCTTTATGTGATCAATGATTAAAATCCTCATGTATCTTGGGGCACCATGGTGATTCAGTCAATTAAGTGTCTGACTCTTCATTTCAGCTCAGGTCATGATCTCACAGTTCCTGAGATTGAGCCCCGTGTTGGACTCTGTGGTGACAGCGTGGAGCCTGCTTGGGATTCTCCCTCCCACTCTCTCCTCTGTCCCTCCCTTGCTCTCTCTCTCTCAAAATAAATCAATAACCTTAAAAATCCTCATGTATTTTGAAGAATTTCCCTGTTGAAAATTACTCTACAAAACCTTAATTTCCTGTATGCTTTTTATCTGTCCTGAGAGCTAAGTAAATTTGACAAAGATGTTAGGTTTGTAAACAAGTTTACTTTCAAATTCTTTGCCTGGAAGCATCTAGACAGAATTTTGTGTGCAAAAGAGTATTTTACATCTGAAAACTAAGCATTTCAAATTAAAACAATTTTAGTGTTATAGGTGGCTGTAGGGAAGAGTTACTAGAGTTTATTTCTGTTTTGGTAGTGTGAATGAATTACTTACGAAATTCCAAGATTTTGTAGTTGTTTTTATAGAGTTGTGTGTTATTTGCAGGAACCTCAAATTTCTGGCAGTTTTGCAAATTATCTACTCTGTGTAGCAAGAACTTGTTTATCAGCTTTATAAAAATAATATTTTAAGATAAGAACAGACCGTATATAAAAGTAGACTTTGAGGTCAACTTTTAACTCTCCTTTTAAGAGTTTTGAGTTTGTGACACGTATAGACATATTAATAACTACTAACTAAAACACTATGTTTTATAGTGACTAAACATATATTTTGTATGTTTTATCTTATTACATATAATACAAGTGGTAACATCCATACTTGAGTTGTCCATTCGGATTCAGTGATTCATGGATCTTACCCAATGTCAAAACTTTGCTAATGATTCAAAGAATACAGGCAAGCACGAAGTGCAGATGGCAGATTCTTTTTTTGGAGGAACCCGAGACTGTCAGACACAGATTCCAAAAATGTCCTTTTCTTTTTCAATAGGACATGTTATGGTTTTGGATTAAAAGAACAGTTTTGAGCAATGTGTGCAAACCCCCCCCCCTTTTTTTTGCACAAAGGAAACTGTTTTGGTTTTGGAATGCCTCTGTTTTATATTCTCTTAATTATACAGCTTACTTGACTACTCCCCATTTTACAGCCGTTAATTAATAAATCCATAATGTCAGGCGTATTTATGATAAGTAGTCAAGTAGTTGAGCTAGATCTTGCGAACAACATTTTCTAGATAGGTACTCTATGGTAATTTTCTGCTAGTGAATGCCATTGTTAGGTTTGTAGGGCTGCCATCTGGTTTTATGTCATTAGTGTTTCATTTATTGGGACCCATGTTGAAGTCTTTGATTTCACCCTTTTCCAGTAGGGAGAGTATTACTAGCCTGGTGTTAACGCTTTCCTTCCTAATGCGTAAAAGTGGTGGAGTTGGTTCTATATAGAAAATTTTGCTAGGGTAATCTCTAAACATTTTCCTTTATAAATAAATTATCAGTCTTCTCAGTTTTGGTGGTTCATGCTTGAGAAAATGAGCAATTAAAATGGATACCTGCTGATACTGTTTAACATCCTGTTTCATCATAAGACTCTTCAGATATATATTCAAAACTGCTGCCCCTTTAGTGGAAATTTGAGATAATAGAAATTAAGGTTGGAGTTGAAAAGATTTTATTAAGAACTTAAAGCTACTTTAGTTTAGTATGTTAAGTCACCTGAGGGTATGGATCCATTTGCCGTTAACAAAAAGAATGTATCATGTTTCTGTTCATTGTGTTTTCCATAACTATTCTTGACGTGTGGTTTACGTTGGGAAGAGTCCTCAAAGCTAGTAACAGATTTTTAAAAATATCCCCTGTGAAACTCTTATTCTTAGGGAAATTTGTTCACTTACTAGGCCAAGAGCTTAATTAAAAAAAAACAACAACAACCAAAAAAAAAAAAAACCACCCCTTACTATAGGAAAGCTGTTCTCTGCCTAAAAATTCAGTTTTCAAATAGACTTGTGAATAAGTCCAACCGTTTGCTGAGCTTAGATCTTAGCAGAGATGATAGGAGACTTAAAGATGTCAAACATTTATAAGAATTTATACAGCCCATGATTGCCTTTGGTAGTGAGATAAAGGTAATTCTTGGAAAGGATCAAAGTCATAGAATAACAGGATTTGGAAGCTGCCGGCCCCTTTGAGCCTCACTGGCCCGGCGCAGGCTCACTTAGTTTAAACAAGGAACATTAAACGTATGGTTCTTAGACCTGGCATATTATGCCTGTTTCCTTTCGGGTTCCAGTTCCATCTCTTAGAACCTATACATGGGCCAAATGCCGTCCCTCTAAATATGAATGTTTGTTTCTTCAGTCGTATCCACAGGCCTCCCCCTGAGTTTCCCTTTCAAAGATTGCGCTGTATTTATGCACAGGGTAATTGTTCTTTGGAGTTTGCCCCTCGAGCCTATTAAAGATGAACGAAAACAAAATGGAAACAACTTCACAGCAGCGGAACCTTCCTGAATGGATGTTTATGCAGAATGAGAGATGTCCTGTAGAAGAAAGAAAGGTGTGCCGTTCACCAGTTCTTCTTCTGTTTGTTTTTAGTTTAGTTTTGAGAGAGAGAGTGAGAGAGAGGGAGGGATGGAGGGAGGGAGAGAGGGAGAGAAAGTGCATGAGCAAGTTGGGGAGGGGCAGAGAGAGAGAGAGAGACAGAGACAGAGAGAGAGAGAGAGACAGAGGGAGAGAGAGAGAGAGAGAGAGACAGAGGGAGAGAGAGAGAGGAGAATCCCAAGCAGACTACTAGAGAACTCTTGAATGGTAAGATCATGACCTGAGCAGAAATGAGGAGTCAGGCGCTTAACCTACAGAGCCACCCAGGTGCCCCACCAACTCTTATTTCAGATGGGAAATTTAGTGTAAATTCCACTGTAAAGTGAGTCAGTCTTCACTTGTAAACTTCACGTCATGATTTTAATTAGAATTGCTGTTGTGTGATTGAACCACAACTAGTTATTGTGATTGAACCACAACTAGTTATTGAATGGTAGAATGGGATTAAATTTTAACTGGGTTTACAAAATGGGAATTCTTGTGGCGTCAGGGTGGCTCAGTCGGTGAAGCATCCGACTTCAGCTCAGGTCATGATCTCACAGTTCGTGGGTTTGAGCCCCATGTCAGGCTCTGTCCTGACAGCTCAGAGCCTGGAGCCTGTTTTCGGATTCTGTGTCTCCCTCTCTCTCTCTGACCCTCCCCTGCTCATGCTGTCTCTCTCTCTCTCTCTCTCTCAAAAATAAATAAAAACATTAAAAAAAAGTTATAAAAAAACCAAAATGGAAATTCTTGCTCTGTACTTTCATCTTTTTGTCGCATTTGTATGGTTGACCTTACCAGTATGTTCTAATTTAGATAATTTAGACAGTATTTACTATGGTGAATTTTTGTGGGTAGCAAGTTTAAGTTTTCATAGATTCAAGATCCACCAGCCAGTCTTCAGCATTTTAGGTCAACATTATTACATCTAGAATACAAATATAATTACAGAAAAACTTTAATAAAATAAGTGCTCTTATGAAAATACATAGGATTACAAATTTACAAATAAGCTCTTTAGAAAAATAATTTTATTATGGATGTCTCCATTTTTGCTACAATGTCCTTATGACTTCATTAAGTCTCTAGAACGTTAGTGATAAAACTTATAACTATAATTTGAATGCTTTACTGAACTTCATGATTTCCATGAACATTTCTTATTTAATGTGAGCTTTATTTGTGCCTTTTGGAATTTTATTTAACTCAAGGCATCTATTCAGAAGAGTGTTTTTGAAGACGACCTCCCCTTCTTAGAGTTCACTGGATCCATTGTTTATAGTTATGAAGCTAGTGATTGTTCTTTTCTATCAGAAGATATTAGGTAAGAGATTTCAATTTCCTAGGTTCATTTGAAGATAACTGTTATGACAGTATTTATAAGTATACTGAACTTTATGGTTAAGATATATTCTATAGATAATTATTTCTACATGTGGAATATCACTTGACAAGTTCTAATTTTACATTTAAAAACCCTTAAAATCACTGGATTAACTGTGTAATGTGTACCTATTTGTTCATTCATAAGCCTTTCTATTTTGCTAAATTTTTGTTACTTTCAATACTTCAGATACATAGAAATATTTTTGTCAAAGTTTGTTTTATTTGTTTTTTTTGAGAGAGAGCATGTGTGTGTGAGTAGGGGTGAGGCAGAGAGAGGGAGAGAGAGCAGGCTCTATGCTATCAGCACAGAGCCCAACATGGAGCTTGATCCCATGACTGGGAGGGAGGTCATGACCTGAGCCACAACCAAGAGTTGGATGCTCAAATGACTGAGCCATCCAGGTGCCCCCAGATATGTAGAACTATTAAAGATGTTGTTAATTTCATCAATGTAAGACAAAAAATACAAGAATTATTCAACCTCCAAATGCCCCATTATATTTCATTAAAAATACCAACCTAGTATTTTGAATGATGGTTGTGATCAGCTCTCTTGCATTTAGTTAGCAACAATTATAGCAAATTATCTTAAAAAGAACATTAGAAATGACTGTTAGTAATTTTTTTTAAGTTTATTTATTTATTTATTTTGAGAGAGAGAGAGAGAGAGAGAGAGAAAGAGAACACATGGGGTAGGGACAGAGAGAGAGGGAGAGAGACTTCCAAGCAGGCTCTGCATTGACACAGTGCAGAGCCTGATGCAGGGCTTGAACTCACAAATCATGAGATCATGACCTGAGCCGAAATCGAGTTGGATACTTCACGACTGAGCCACCCAGGTGCCCCTGCAATGAACATTCTTAAACATCTGTCTGGGTGTGCACATATGAGAGTTTGATATATTTATGAGAAAAACTTGCAGGTAACAGTATTTATGTATCTTCAGCTAAATATTGTTAAAGGCCTTTTCAAGAGGATTTTACTAACAATATAAACAGTGTATGAACGGTCCCACTGGTAAATAGCTTTCTTTCATTTGATATTGTGAGGCTTTAATTGTTGCCAGTCATATATTTATGAAATTGTGTTGTGTTGCATCTGATTTCGAGTGAGATTTCGTGTCTTCACATTATTTACTTGGATTTATTGGCCATTTGGGTTTTCTTTTGGGAATTGCCTGTTCATATATTTCATTTTCTTTATTTTACTGTATTATCTTTTTCTTAGGGGCTTTTCAAGGAATTGTTAATATTTTCTGGCTATTCATTTATCAGTTATTTGTATCATAGATATCTTCTACCATATGTGGTCTGTCTTTTAATTTTTTTGAGTGCAGAAGTTACATAGAAGTTAAAATTTTAATGTATTTAATTTACACTCTTTTCCCCCATTTAGCATGAGTCTGTCTGTTGGAGATGTGGTGGGATTTGACATGGAATGGCCACCAGTATACCTCCCAGGGAAGCAGGGCAGAGTTGCACTGATTCAGTTATGTGTGTCAGAGAGCAAATGTTACTTGTTTCATATTTCTTCTATGTCAGGTTGGTATCTCTTTGTTTCATTTTTATATGGTTGATAGTTGTATTATGTCAGCATTATCCCTACAAAATTAAGCTTTTGATTTAGCTGCTGCTTCTTTCATCACCTTATGTTCATTCATTCATTTATACAAAATTAAGCTTTTGATTCAGCTGCTGCTTCTTTCATCACCTTATGTTCATTCATTCATTTATTCCTTTATTTCTTTATATTTATATTTATTTAATTTTTATTAAAAAACTTTTTTTTGAGGCAGATGGAGACAGAGTGAGAGTAGGGGAGGGGCAGAGGGAGAGGGAGGAACAGAATCTGAAGCAGGTTCCAGGCTCTGAGCTATCAGCACAGAGCCTGATATGGGGCTCAAACTCATAAACCGTGAGATCATGACCTGAGCTGAAGTTGGACGCCTAACTGAGCCACCGAGGCGCCCCTATTTTATTTTCTTAAGTAGGCTCCACTCCCAGCGTGGAGCTCCACTGCAGAGCCTGACGCGGGGCTTGAACTCATGACTGTGAGATCATGATCTGAGCCGAAGTCAAGAGTCACAGCTTAACTGACTAAACCACCCAAGCACCCTTTTTAATTAATTAATTATTTTGTAATTATTTGATTATTTATTTTTATTTAGTTTACTTTTTATTATTTTTATTTTTTAACTTTAAATTTACTGAAGTATTCATTTTCCACCTGTCTCATTCATATCCCTATTTTTTTTTTAAAGTTTATTTATTTTGAGAGAGAGAGAGAGAGAGAGAGCACAAGCAGGGTAGGGGCAGAGAGAGAGGAAGAGAGAGAATCCCAAACAGGCTCTGCCACTATCAGCTCAGAGCCTTATGCAGGGCTTGGTCCCATGAAACGTGAGATCATGATTTGAGCCAAGATCAAGAATCAGATGCTTAACTGACTGAACCACCCAGATGCCCCTCTATCCCTGGTTTGTTTAATGTTTACAACATTCCCGTCAGGCATTTATATTAGTCCTGTTTTAAACAATAAGAGAACTGAAATTTAGAGGGGCTACAGAATCTGGAATATACTGTTAGTGTTAGCAGAGGAAGCATTCAAACCAGTTGTTTTTCTTGTCATTTATCTGTCAGGACTTTGCTTTAGGTAAGAAAGGAAATAAGACGAATGTGCTTCTGAATTTAAACTTAACATAAATATAAATTTAAATATAAACATAGATTGTGTAAGAAGTAGGAAATAAATCAATAATACTTGAAAGCCCCTATGGAAATAATAATAAAATGTTATAGTTTTTCCTCAGGGATTAAAAATGTTGCTTGAAAATGAAGCAATTAAAAAAGCAGGTGTAGGAATCCAAGGGGATCAGTGGAAACTTCTAAAGGACTTTGACATCAAATTGAAGAGTTTTGTGGAGCTGACAGATGTTGCTAATGAAAAGGTAGGCATTAGGTGTTCACTTGTGATGAGCCTGGGTGTTAAGTGTTGATTCACCCTATTATACACCTGAAACTAATATTATGCTGTATGTGAACTAACTGGAAGTTAAATAAGAAACTTAAAAAGGGTAGATATAATACATATATTATTTTCATAAAGAAGATAAGTTTGTGTTTCACAGAACGTCCCGTCTGTCTGAATGTTAGATATTTTGGAAAAAATAATTTAAACCGTATGTTATTGTAACTGTAAAGATGTCCCAAATGAGTATTCCGTCTGCAGTTCTAACCCACTGCCTTAGCTCAGTTGCTTTAAGCTAGCTCCACCACCTGTGCCCCCCCAATTTAGTATGCTTTCACTTTGTTTCATGTATTTGCAAATTTAAGTATTGTAAGTTTTTCTCTTTGATCCATTTATGCCAGTAATTTTTTTTTTTTTTTTTTTTTTTTTTTTTAGGGAAAGCATAATGCAGCTTTGTGGGATGATGCTTAGTGGAAGTTTGGCCATTAATTCCATCACCCTTATTTCACATATTTTATTAATGTAGTCATTAGGTTGATTTCTCATGTTCAGCCAAATATTCATTGGACTGGGTAGAAAGCCTCCCAACCTATCCAACATTTTTCCATGAACAATACTTTTACAGTTCAAGAATTTTAATACCTCCATTGGGGAAATTCCAGAGTTAAATTCTTATTTTATGGACTGCAAATGAGGCTTTTAATGACGGGAAGTTTATCAAGGACTAGCTCTGCCATATTTTAGTATAACATTTCCAGCTTTATTTGTGGCTTGGTCAGTTGGTGGTATCTAGGAGTACCTGGAAACAAATAATTTTTTGCAATGTTGATCTTTCATTACTTGTAGCTGAAATGTAAAGAGACCTGGAGCCTCAATGGTTTGGTTAAACACCTCTTTGGCAAACAGCTTCTGAAAGACAGATCTATCTGCTGTAGCAATTGGAGTAATTTTCCTCTTACTGAGGACCAGAGATTATATGCAGCGACTGATGCGTATGTATGTACCAAAATTCTTTAGACTGTGATGGATTTTTTAAACTTTATAATAAATCATTGTAGAAAAATTTTGTTGTAATAGTTGCACAAACGCAAATGTTTTAAATCAGATTGGCATTAAAAATGCTTAGGAAGACATTTAGTGAAACTGTTAATTCTCAATATTAATTAGCAAGTACCAATCAATAGACTGTTTAGTGCTGGTAGTTTTAATTGTCATGAAGCCAAAATAATGTCCAATTTGTATGTAAAATATGTAATCTCTCTGAAAACACGGAAGGGTAATAAGCCCAGGCTGAGCAAACAACAAATGGTATTGATGATGTATTTTATTTATAAGCAGCTTCAGAATAAAAATAATTATAGTTTCTATATTGAAACTGGCCTTATTTCTTATATTTATATCTAAAATGTGCTAAAAATTTAGGAAAATTGCCTCCAAATTTAGCTTTCCACTGCTATTAGTCAGATGTATTTTCATATTTACACATTTGTACATCATGAAATTTGGACTTATCTTTATGTATAGCATTATTTGTTTTTTATTTTTGTTTTTTTTCAAGAAATATATTTTATGTCACAGTAGATTTCTTTTCCCCTAATTTATACTTTTTGTAGATGAATATCTTGTTTTCCTTTTTGCATCTATTTTTAGGCATGGAGACACCATTTTTTTTATAAACAAAAAATTCAATTCTGTCAGGAAATAGGGTGGTAATTTTCCTTTATGTTCTATTAATAAAATTTTTTTTTGATAGAGAGAGTTGGGAGGGGCAGAGAGAGAGGAGACAGATCTTAAGCAGGCTCTGTGCTGACAGCAGTGAGCCTGATGCAGGACTTGAACTCACAAATCGTGAGATCATGACCTGAACAGTCAGACGCTTAAGCACTGAACCACCCAGGCGCCTGCCCCCCCACCATGTTCTGTTAAAAAAAACAAAAACATTGTAAAACTTCGTGAGCAAGTTCTGTAGCATTTTTATTTATGATAATTCAGTGTGACTTGGTTCTTCCTCTTAACGGTGTCTTGAAGGAGGGCTGTTTATTTGTATATATGACATTCACAGATTTAGTGAAGTACGGGGAAGTGGATCTGTGTTGTCAAAATAGATTTCTCTTACTTGATCATATTTTGTTGGAGTCTACTTATAAGTTATTTGATTTGGATAACTCCTTATAATATTGAACATTAAAAAATAAAAACTTTAAACTTTTATTTTAAGGCACAAGCCACTTGCTTTCTCCATTCTCATAATTAGTATCGTGATTTAATGAAGACATAGATCTTTGTGTAACATAGTAAGTTGAATGCAACTTTTTGGGTGCTTTGGGAGTCACTGTTTTGGATTTTTCTAAAGATGGAACATATAGCTTCATTTTGGTAACTTTTAGCATAGTCTTTTCACTTTTCTGTTTTTTTTTTTTATATAGGCTGGTCTCATCATTTATCGAAAATTAGAGAATTTAAGTGATGCTGTGCAAATGTTTGCTATAAAAAAAGGTATGTGATCTATTTTTAGATCTTTTATCTAAAAATAAAAGATACAATTTGAATATGCTCTTTTGAGAGGTTTATCTCCAAAAAGTCAGTATTCACAGGTGTGCAAACTGTTTAATATTGTTACAGCCTCCTGAGTGTCGGAGCCATGTTGATCTTAGGGTGTGAGATCTGTCTGGCCAGAGATTAGAGTTTCAAGCATTTGCTACTTTGTCACACTGCACTTCATTAGGCTTCTTCAGCTGGGGCTTTGTGGCTTTGATAATATCAGTGATACAGCCAGTTATCTCCCAGTCTGGAGATGATACATCCTTGCTATAAATATTTAAAGTGTACCAGTTACTTTGTAGTGTCCTGGTTTAAATTTCTAAATTTTCTCTAGGGTAAGGTAACTGCTGTTTTTCTCCAAAAAGAGTGGCCATTTTGTTCAACTTCAGTGCTTTTCTCAGATGTCTTGGTAGGTCAGCAATAGCAGACTTACATGGAGAGTGGCAGAAGGTGGGCATCTGTGTCACAGAAGCCATAGGGGAATCCGTGCCATGTGACTTGAGATTTACATGGTTCCCCATATTTGAAATGTAGATGATAGCTAAATATCTATTGCATATAATAGCTGTGACAACTAAGTGGGACAGAATATTCAAAGCACCTATATTGATTTATATAGAGTTGTTATTCCTATTCTTGTAGCTTCTTTGGAGATTTAAAATACTTGTGTTTAAGATGTTAATTAAAATAGTGGTTTTGTTAAGCTTAAAGAGATGGCATGACCTCCTTAGTTAAAATTATATTGTATTCTTTATATTTGCCATTGAGAATGGATCCATATCCTCTGTGATAGACCCTCCTTCTTTACCTATGAAGATAGAAGACTCCTTATGCTTTTTCTTTTTCCAGAAAGCCACTTCTGATAAGGGCTTGCTGACTCTTTATGGCCAAAGATACTGTGGCTAGAAATTATCTTGATTAACTGAGCACATGATATGTTTTTGAAGCTGATCTGGAGAACAATATAGAACTTATTTAAATCTTAACAGAATTAAACCCAGCAGAGGGGATTCATGGTTTTTTGATTCTGTGGTTTGCAGATTTACTTGTAGGTTATGCTTCCAATTTTGTCTCCGATTAAAATGTTTCCAAGAAATGTGTAAGATATTTCTTATTAAGTAACATGTATTTATAAGTTGCCACTAGAAGTCCTGATATGTGTACCTGTCATTGCAATACTGTATTCTTTGACCCTCACTTTTATTCTTTATTGCATTATATGTGTGACTATCTTGTGACATCTGAAGTGAAGTATTTTGACTAAGATCCTAGTGAATTGTAATGAAGATTACTACTCTTTCTTTTTTTCTCCCTCCCTGGCTTCCTATTATGAAGGCAGAGTTATCAGCCTCATTGTCCTTTAAGTTCCCTGGTATATTTATAGAAGATATTTTCAAATGACCCCTTTTGGTTATAGGGTGGTGTTTTTCTTCTTTTTAAAGAATTAAAGTGGATTATAACATCAGAAAATAAAAGGATATTTGTACATTGTTTCTCACTGTTAAAATATTAGCTTATCCCTGGATGGTAGCTAATAAACACTAAATGATATAGCAGGTAAAAATGTACTTACTCATTAAAAATTGTTGACCACTTTATGATGTGGGGATACAATAGTGAACAAGATGGTTATGATCTGCTTCCTGAGAGGGAAACCTACATTTTTTAGGGGATATAGAGATGAACCAAAAAAAGGCAGTTGCAGTATAGGAAGAGGAGTCTTGGGATGTGGGAAAACAAGGCACTTTGGTTAGCACATAGGAGAGCCATCCAATGCATATGTGGAAGTATTGCAGTGATTCCTGGAGAGAGTGATGTTTCAGGTAAGTCCTGAAATAGGAACAGGAGTTAGGGAGCTGAAGAGTAGAGGAAAAGTGTCACAGGCACAGGGAATAGCAGGTGCAGAAAGAGATCATAGTGTCTATAGGCAACTGAAAGTAGTTCACTATGGTGAACTGTCGAGTATGACGGAGTGAGGGATGAAGGGAAAGCAGAACAAGGGAAGCAGATAGGCCATGTTTATATTAGGAGTTTACATTTCATCCTAAGAATTATTGAGAGTTTTAAACAGAGGAGTGGCATGAATTACATTTAAAAAAAAAAAAGAATAACTTGGGCTGTACAGTAGGAAATGGATTGTGGGAGGGCAAGGGTCATAGTGGGAAAACTTGTTAGGAGGCTGTAAGAGCAATCCAAGCGGGAGGAGGTGGTGGCCTGGCTTGGATGGTTGTACTGAGGATAGAGAGAAGGAGATAGATTAAAAATACACTTAATAGAGCAGTAGAATTAGCAGAATTTGGTGTGATGATAAGAGCCTTGTATAAAGGATCATTCCTATGTTGTTGGCATGAGCAACAGGGATGAAAACCATTGAAGAGAAGGAGCAAGATTTGGAGCTGAAGAGTCACACAGCTGATTTTAGATGTCCTAAAGGGAGGAGGGCTGTGAGATAGCAGGTGTGGGTGGCCCTTAGCTATCCAGGCTGTATCTCAGAGGATAGTTTTAGTTAGAGATAAAGAACTGAGAGTTTGAGATAAAGAACCGGGATTAAGAATTTTGAGGAACTCTTAGTATTATTTAATGTTTGCATGGCGGAGCAGACCCTGAAGGAGTTGCCATAGACAGAGAAGGAAATTAGGAGGTTTGATGTACAGAACACCAAGCGAAGAGCATGTTTTAAGTAGGAGGAGCTATCAACTGTTTTACATTCTGCTGAGAGTTTGAGAAACTGAGGATTTAGAATTAATCACTTGGCAACATGGCAATTGTTCGTAACTTTTTTACTCTGGCAGCTTTGGTGTCCTGGGTGACAAAAGAGTATTCCAGGGAGAGAGTGGTTATTTGTGCCATGTGATGCTAAAACAGAAAAGGGTCCCCAGGCTTTGGTAACTAGAAAGTGCTAAACCATAGCACGAGCAGAATGAAGTGAGTGGAAATCATATTAACATGATAGAGGATGGAGGAGTTATTAGGTCTAAGGAACATGAGAAAGCATGTGTAAACAACTTTTTTTTTAGAAGATTGGTTTGGAAAGGGGATATTCATTCATATTACATATTTGATGGGTTTTATTATGGGTCAGGTACAGTTCCAGTTGATGGGGAAAATGCACTGAACACATGGGACCAAGCACTTCACTTCATTTCACAGAAATGACGGAATGAGCCGTGTGAATATCTGAGGGAAGAATGTAGCAGTCTTCAGGGAAAGAGCTAAGTGTCTGAGGGTGATTGCTTGCTTATTTAAGAAACAACAAGGATATGTTGTCGTTAAGCATCTGAGTTTGGCTCAGGTCCTGATCTCACAGTTTGTGAGTTCAAGTCCCACATCCTGTGAGCTTGAGCCCCACTTCAGGGGAACATGAGCCCTGCTTCGGGTGAACATGAGCCCTGCTTCGGGTGAACATGAGCCCCACTTCAGGTAAAACACTGGTCCTAGGTGAGGCCCACTTCTCTCTCCCTGTCTCTGCCCCTCATGAAATTCTCCCTCTTTTTCTTTCTCTCTCTGCCCCTCGCTTACTTGTGTCCCCTCTCTTTCTCTCTCTCTCTCTCTCTCTCTCTCTCTCTCTCAAAAAAAGGACCAATGAGGATAACTGAAGTGAAATGAGTAAGGGTGAGAGTGGTAGGAAATGAGGCTAGAAAAGTAGCTTGGGCCAGATCATTTAGGGCCTTATAGGCAGTGAATGCATATTTTATTAATTAAGATAAATACAAAGTAGAGTGATGGGAAACCCTGAGACGGTTTGGAGCAGGAGAGTGATATGCTTAAATTTTAATTTAGAAGGTTTTATTTTTTGTTTTTGTTTTTGGCTGCTGTATAAAAGGCCAAGCGATTAGGCAGGGAAGTCTATTAGGCTACTATAATAGTCCCAGCAAAAGATGACAATTGTTTGGATTAGGCTGGTAGCAGTAGAGATGGTGGGAAGTGGTGGGTTGTGTATACGGTTTGAAGGCATATATTGTGAAGGATTTGCGGATGAATTCTCTGTATCGGGTGAGATGTAGAGACTGAGAGGACAATTAAGATATTTTGGTTGGATCAGCTAAGTGAATGGACCGGTCAGTTATGGTGGGAAGGTCATAGGAAGAGTATAAGCTTGGGTGAGAAAATTCCAGATTACAGTTTTGAATATGCTACATTTTAGATGCTTATTGATATCCAAGAAGATACTGCAGTTGGAAGTGTGACTCGAGTTCAGGGAAAAGGTGAGGTTGGAGATGTGACTTTGGGAATTATCAAGGTATAGATGGTAGTAAAAGTAGTGATATGATATGAGATGAAATAGAGAGTGAATAGAGAGGAAGCCCAAGTATTTAAGTCAAGGGCACACGCACATTTAGAGATCAGGAAGAGGAGGAGAGTGCAGCAAAGAGGAACCGAGAAGGGGCGGTAATGAAGGACAGAGGGAAAGAGGTGTAGTGTCTGGAAGCCAAGTGAAAAATATGTTTATAAGGAAGAAGAAGTTATCAGCTGTTTTAAATACCTCTGAATTTTGAGGGAGATGAGGAACTAGACCCAACAATTAGACTTGACAGTGTGGAGACCAGGAGTAACCTTTCCCAAAGCAGCTGTGCTATACAGGTTGGGGTGAAGGCTTGGTTAGAGACTGCTTAAGAGAAAATGGGAGTAGAAAGTTTGAGACAGTGTGTGGACAACTCTTTCATAGAATTTTGCTGTAAATGAGAGAAGTTCTGTGAATACCAGACTCATTAGCAGATGGGGGTGGGCAGATGAGATAGTTTTCTTTTTCTATTTTCTTAGCGTAATGAGAGGTGAAGTTGTTCCCCGAGCGAAAGGAGGGGCAAGCAGATGTTGGAGGCTTGGAGAGAAAGAAAGAGGTATGAAATGGTCATCTTGATAATAGGAGACTGGGAAATGTAGAATAATTAACAGTCATTACTTGAGGGTTCAGTGGAGATCTGTGTTACGAATTTAAAGCAAGTTGAGTCATCATGGCTGGGTTTTATTTTCCTTTATATTTAACTCTTTGAGTGTAGGCATCAAGGAGGTAAAACAACAACAACAACAACAACTGGGTTTAATTAGGGTGCGGGCTTTCCTAGATAAGTACCATGGAGGCAGGAAAGAGCAAAAGAGGTGAGAGCCGAAACAGGGGAATGATTACTATAAAAGTGGTAAGAAAGGAAAAAAGACATGGTGGGGAGTGGAGGTGGGAAGGACAGTGTGTAAAGAAAATTTGGTTCTGAAAGTGTGAAAGAACAGTTGGGGAAGGCATTCTGGAAAGAAAGCCAGCGTGCTGGTGTGTGGAGGGTAGAATGCTCATAATTAGAGCTTGGAAGTAGTGACTTTATTGGCAATTATAAGGTCAAATGACTATAAGAATGGGCGGCTGAGGTCAGAAGAGGAAAAGATTGTTGGAAATGGAAGGATCAAAGCACCGAGAAGACTGCACTTTTAGGTGGAGCATCTGTGAGTGTTAAAATCACTAGGAATTACCACAGGAGTAGTAGTGAAGGGAAAGACCATGAGCCAGGCAGTCAAACCTTCAGTGAATGAAAGGGTGTGATTTTGAGGTCACAAGGTGCAGCAAGCAGGAATAATAGCAGATGGTGTAATCCTATGTCACATGCCTCAGAGGAGCTTGACTTTGGAAGGACAAGAGAAGATGGCGAGGAAGTGTAAGAAATTCTAAGCAGGGGAAAGGCTTGGGAAAGGAGGGCAGGTGTGACGTTGATTGGGAATGATGTACCAGATAGAATGAAGCCGAGAGTTTGGAAGATGATTGCTGATTGGAAGGGCTTGTATTTTATTTTGGTCCTGAAAGCCAGGGAAGTGAGGAATGGCTGTTGGCTAAGGTTATATTCACCAAACTATTTTTCATAAGTAATAGCCCACATGGTGTTATGCTGATTTCTGATCTTGAAATAGTGTAGATGGGTTCAGATTTTCATTTCTGCCTTCCTCTGATTGGGTTGATAACCACTGGTTGTAACATATATGAATATAGATCATTTGGAATTTATTCTAAAATTTAAGTAGTAAAAGTTTGAAAGGGACATAAAGTGACTGAGGTGATATGGAGAGAGGATAAGGAAGTCTTTTGTTGGAACTCACAGAAAGAAAAGGAAAATGTGAGCCCTTACACTGTTTAAATAAATATCTCTGCTTTGTGGTTTGAAAATTAACATTGATTCTTTTCCCCCCCCCACCCCCCGAAGAAGAAATGCTACCTAGTGATGTGAAGAAACAATTGACTTCAATATCTGAGGATATGATGGATCTGGCTAAGCATCTTCCTGACACTGTGAAAAAATTGAAAGATCCACAGAGGTTAAATATTATCTGTTTTTATCAATTGTGTTTGTTCTTACTGCACCTTCCTGTTTATAAAGAATTACTGTTCATTAAGGTAGATTCATAGAAATTTGCTTGAATACATGCATACAGACTGATCTGTAAATTTGAGAAATATCTTTCCAGTTGTTAAATTGCAAATCAAAAAGCTTAAGGCTTTACTGTCTGCTTTGTAGGATGTTTTATGAAACAAAGTAAATTAAAATTCAGAAGCTCACAGAAAGGAAAATATTTTAGATTCAATGTTGTCTTTTTCTTTTGTATATATAGTTTAGTTACCTAAAATGTATAAGTGAAAACAATTTTTATATTTAGTAAGCTTCATTTTTCTGGTTTTTATCTGATTATTAAATAGGAATTCTACCTAATCAGGACACTGTTAGAACAAGAGGCATTCAGATTTTAGATGTCATTTTATAGTTAAAGCTCTAGAAAATGTGAGACATTTGGATTAATAGACCGTTGGATTACTGGTGCCTTGTAGCTGACTCTTTCAGGGACCAGGCCTTGTGCGAGCCTTAATTGCTGAATGACTTCCTCTAACACCAGGAATGCTCCTGAACACTGAATGATTACAATATAGGGATATAATATTGAGGCAAAAATACTTTGTAGAAATGTCAAGCAGTTAGTTGAAATAGAATTCCGATTTTGACAAAATGCAATGTTAATGTCTTTTTTGGCGATGAGATTTTTGATCGATGTTGATTCTGACATTTCAAAATACTCCGATCTTTTTTCAAAGTCCTTTTCCCCCGTAGTTTGTTCTAGTGGTTTTTATGTAACTGAGAATTTCTGAAAGACATAGCTGTCCAATGGGAATATGTACCAGTAGAGCCATTTCATATTCAATTTTACATTTTTCCCTCCATGAACGAAAAATAATCAGTGTTTACATGATATTTACATGTATTTCAGATTTTTATTCTAGCAGTTAGACTGCTATTATGTAGCAGTAAATGTAAATGTAAATTATGTCTTGTTAATGCTTTGCTTTGTAATAACAAAGCTACATAATAAGTGTTCTTAAAACTTGAGAATGGGAAATACTGGATTCATTTTTAGTAAAGAAAGATCTTGTCAAGTTTCAGTGTCAAGCAAGGACTAGTTACGTTTCTTATTTCAGGCTCTTTGTTAGAATTCTGCATAATACCCAACTTCCCAAATTACACCTCAGAACCAAGGGGGCGCAAGAAAGGCCTCTGAATGCCAAAATACGTGCCCCAACCATGAATTCAAACTCACTTAAGTGCATTTTCAGTGGAGTGCATGAGGCCCATTCAGAGCCTATGTGCTTTTTGGTTATAGATACAGTTTGATAAGCTTGGATGTCCAGTTAAGGTGAAAACCAGGTATGGATCAGGAAGGGTATGCACATGGCCACAGCTGGAAGTTAAAGCTGGCAATCTGTGAAAGAGTGGACAAAGCTATAAACATTAGAAGTGAGATCTTTAAAAATAGTTTTGAGGTTTGTTACAGAAGGGGACAGCTTTATGCTTCAGTAGACCTGGAAGGTAGTGGATTGTACACTACTACTTAGTTGTTGATTTAAATTCATTATACATCTCTTGTATTGCTCTCATGTCCGTGGCATTCTGTTGGGTGCTGAGGCTTTCTATAGGGCACTAATATGCATAATAACAGTCCTAAGAAAGAAGAAAAAATATATTACGCCTTACTGAAGAAGACAGCCTTTGATATTTGTCAGAGTAAATAGTTACCTCACACGAGACATGTCGTTCTCTGATGTTAGCACAGAATGAATAAGCTCTTACAGTCTTGTCAATCTGCATGTCACTGTTGCCGTATTTATACGTTATAACACTACCATGCATTTAACAATTAAATGGTGTCACATATCTGTTTCTCCTAACCTATTTACGTTCAGTTCTCATATTTGAATACCTGAGTATAATGCTAACTGTTCTCTGTAAGATTTGAACAATTTTAGAATGTTAGAATTAGTGAGTTTTTAGGTTTTGAATTTAATTTTGATGTTGTTTGTACTGATGTACAAGTAGACTTGTCAACTTAAGTTTGAGCCCAACTTTGGTGCTATTTTTAGCTTGGAAAAAAAATCATGAAACAACTCATCATTTTTGATAGTTTATTCCCATAAATTTTCAAATTTTTATTCAGATCATCAATATAAAACTTTAAGCCATGTCAGATTTTATTAAGTATTAATTTCAATACAGAAGAATTAGAAGAGCTAAACAATAGTGTTAATTAAATAGTAAAAATGTCTCTTTGTATATTCTCTTTTCTCCCTCTAACTTCTCCTTTTCTGAAGTAACTAAAAACTGTTTTAATAAACCCTATAACCATCAGACAAGATAGTGTGTCTCATTTTACACTCTATGGGTGGCTTAGCCGGTTAAGTGTCTGAATTTGGTTCAGGTCATGATCTCATGGTTTGTGAGTTCAAGCCCCACGTTGGGCTCTGTGCTGACAGCTCAGAGTCTGAAGCCTGCTTCAGATTCTGTGTCTCCCTCTCTCTCTACCCCTCCCCTGCTTGTGCTCTCTCTCTCCCTTAAGAATAAACATTAAAAAAAAATTTACACTCTAGCAGTGGTTTTCCTTTGCAGTTAACCAGGTTTGGTTATAAATAGATGTTTAAAGTCACTTAGTTAAAAAGCTTTATTAGCAACTATAATTAAGGAGTTAAGAAATTCATATGATGGGGTGCCCAGGTGGTTCAGTTGGTTAAGCATCGACTCTCAGTTTTGGCTCAGGTCATGATCTCATGGTTCATGAGTTCAGACCCCTATTGGGCTCCATGCTGGTGGTGCGGGGGCTGCTTGGGATTCTCTCTCTCTCCTTCTCTCTGCCCCTCCCCTGCTCGTGTTCTCTCAAAATAAATAAACTTAAAAAAAGAAATTCATATCATATTTATTCATATATAACCTCTCCATATTTTCTTACTTGTTATATGCCAACTGATGGGAAGATTTTTTCCTTTTCCAAAGATTATGTGTCTAGTTTTGTGATTATTGAAGATGCAGAACAGCATCATTTTTGAATTATAATATAAACAGTCTTATGTGTTACAGTTGAGACTAGTAATTGATCAGCATATTGAAAAAATTAAAACATGGGATCATAAAAATTTTCTTTTAATTTAACATTTTAGTATATATTTGTTTCCCACTCTTTTTATATTCATCATGACCTTTTCATTAAATATAGGAGTGCTCTTTGGAGTTTCTTATTTAAGGCACACCCATGATGTATCATCTGCAATTTCTAGTTTTAGTTTCTTTAAAATTAGGAGTGAAAACTTAAGACACTTGAAACAATCTGAATGCAGAGCCCTAGGAGTTTTTAAGATTTTTCCTCCAAACTTTTTTGGTTGTTTGACTGTAGTTAATCAGACAGAACTTTTTTTTTTTTTTTTAAAGGAAATTTGCTGCGCCTTTCATCATGTTCAACTTAAAAAATTTTTTTTGGTGGTGGTCATGTATCATTGATTTTGACTTACATTTAATTAAATTAACTGCCACAAAAAGTATAACTGGCATAACTAGTTTGAGACTAAACACTATTGACACTTAGTAAGCCCACAAGTCAACAAGCATATTAGCATGTATGCTTAGTACAAGTTAAATATGGAAATGCCTTAAGTACTAGAGAGTAACCCACAGCTATAAGCAGATAGTGTAGTGGTTATTAGGGAACGAAGAATAACTTTAATCCAATTTGTCTTTTAAGTGAAGGTCGGGTTTAGAAAGCTTGTACTTATTAAAAAGCATTACGACTTGTGTTCATAGTTATTTCAGTTAAAGTTGAATTACCTTTTCTTAATTTTTTTTAGGATTTCTACACTATTAAATGATATTTCAGAAAATCTGTATTCATTGAGGAAGATGATATTTGGTTCAACCGAGACTGAACTGAGGTCCAGCGCTAATTTTCACTTATCACCATTGGAAGATCCAACTGCTGATGAAACACAACAGAAACAATTTAGAGAACATAGAATTTTTACTGAAGTTAAAGATGAGACATGGGACACAACCCTTGATTATTTAATTAAACATGATGAGGAAAATGTACTTGGAAATGAAGGAAAACAAAGAGAAGATGGGCTTGAAGATGGATTAGAAAAAGACAATATGTTGAGAGAGAACACAGAAAGAATTTGTTGGAAGTCATTAGATATTACAGAATATGAACTACAGATTTTGGAGCAGCAGGCTCAGGAAAAAGTTCTTAATGATGTTACTTGCAGATCTCCTGAGGTACTAAAAAAAGAGAAAACAGTTTTCATTCACTACTAGGGATTCGCTGATTTTTTTCTGTGAAAGGGCAGATAGTAAACATTTTAGGCTTTGCAGACCACAGGTTCCTGCTGTAACTATTCAGCTTAGCCAATTTAATGTGAAAGCAACTATAGACAGACATAAACAAATGAGCTTGTTTGCATTTCAAGTAAAACTTTACGAACAAAACAAAAAGTGAGCTGAATTTGACAAGTGAGGTCTAGTTTGCTGCTTTTGACTGGGGATAATAAGCAGCAACTTATGGTCTTAGAATGAAAAGATTTTAAAGTGTCAATACATGTTTGCTGTACTTCGCTATTTAAGCATTTCTCCTGATTTTTATATACTAGATCTCTATTTCTTTGTGGATTTCTTACACACCTGCTAGTGTTTACTCTTCCAAACTTGATTTTGGAAGTAGTTTTATTTCCTCATACAGATTTTTTTACTTGCTGTTATAAGAGGGTTTCTAATAAACTGATATTTTTGCTTGACACTACCCCTTCCTGGCATCCAGAGAGTCTGTGACCTGTTTTTTTCTTAATAGATTGTTGTAAACATTCTATATTCTCTGTCAATTTCATGTTTAGATTTCTTATTATGTTCTGATCTGATTAGTTTAATTTGTGAGGTAATGTTTTTCTCCTGGCTAAGTTAAGGCTATTTTTTGAAAAATGAAGTTGTATTAGAGAAATCTTTTGTGTTTCTTTTATTGTAAAGACAAACCATAAAAAGAGACATCATACAGCCTATACTTTTTGCCTCATTTGTTTTTCATTAGGAAATTACCTATGATGTCCATATTTGGTAGAATTTTATACATTTTATTTTATAATGAAGTTTTAAGTTTTTAAAATAAAATTTGAAAGTTATTTAATAGGGTTATTTCTGTTTTCTAATGACAGTCAAAGTCTTAGTATTTGAGAAATTCTCTATTTGGTAACTATATTAGTAATCACTTCTACGAGTATATTAATGCATTTTATTAAAAAATTTTTTTTTTACATTTATTTATTTTTGAGAGACAGAGGCAGAGCATGAACAGGGGAGGGACAGAGAGAGAGGTAGACACAGAATCCGAAGCAGGCTCCAGACTCTGAGCTGTCAGCACAGAGCCCGACGTGAGGCTCGAACCCATGAACTGTGAGATCATGACCTGAGCTGAAGCCTGACGCTCAACCGACTGAGCCACCCAGGCGCCCCTAATGCATTTTATTTTAAAGTGATTTTCAAGGGGCCCCCTGGGTGGCTCAGTTGGTTAAGTGCCTACATCTTGATTTTAGCACAGGTTGTGATCTCATGGTCGTGAGATCAAGCCCGATATGAGGCTCTGCGCTGGACATGGAGCCCGCTTAGGATTCTCTCTCTCTCTCTCTCTCTCTCTCTCTCTCTCTCTCTCTCCCTCCCTCCCTCTCCCTCTGCCCCTTCCCTTTTCATGTGCATGCATGCACTTGCTGTTCCTCTCTCTCTCTCTCTCTCTCTCTCCCTCTCAAAAAATAATTTCAAGTTATCCTCACACCAACCACTTGTAAAATGATCCCCCTTTTTAGGAAATATCTTTTGCTAATGTCTACATCAACCTTTAACTTTTTGGAAATTTCTTATTAGGTATACATTTTAAGATGATAGGCTTCATAAAATGATATAGACTTATCAAAATTAATGATCTCACTGCCGTCTTTTACCTCAATTACTACCATTCTTATTGTGTAATAATCATTAGTAATTTTTTCTTTATTCATTAAAGACCCTATTTAAAAGGGTAAAATAGTAAAAGAATTTTTTTCTCTTTCTATAAAACTTATTTTAAAATCCTTTTTTAAGACTTAATTTTTGCAGGTTAATTATGGCTATGCTTCCTTTTCCTACTTCCAGCTTAAAGATTAGACTTTTTTTGGTTCTTTTGTGCAGGTTCCCATACTGTTGGACACTTGCCAGTATTATTGTACTGGGGATTGCCAAATTATTGTAAAGTTTCCTCATAGCCAAACATTGGCAATATATGAATCAATAACTTATCTGACACTGTTTTTTAAATTATGTAGATACTGTTTGTAAAAGTGATTACCTTAAAGGTATTATTATAGTCATAGTAGCTTTTTGTGAGCTCTTAAAATCAGTGGATATAAAAGAACAACTGTCGTTCCTGGAATAGAATAGAATAGAATAGAATAGAATAGAATAGAATTTTTCAACATTGTAAAGAGGTTTGTGTACTCAAGTAGGGAAACACAGTTTGACATTGTTTAACTATTATTGAACGCGTCACTTTGTACTCACTTTTAGCTTGGGGAGAGGTTATTTCAAATGTTTGTCTGTCTTGTCTATCTTTCTAATTGTATTTCTTTCTTTCTCCTTTTCTTTGGTTCTTTGTTTCTTTCTTTGTATCTGTTTATTCTTCCTTCTTTCTCTTCTTACCACCCTCTCTCCCTTTCTATGTGTCATATAAACATAAATATGTATTATAAATTTATCTATTAGAAAAAAAGAGGAAGTTATCTAAAACTATCTCATGTATAGTAACTTTATTTTGTAGAAAAACAGTATTGAGTCAATTACATTGGAAAATTAATGTTTGAAATACTACTTTTTTAAGGATTTATCTTCCAAGAATAATGAAGAGGATCTATCTTATGTAATTGAAAGTGATGAAGATTTAGAACTAGAGATGATTAAGGTACGTTTGAAATTATGGAAATTTACTTCCAGTTCCTTAAAAAGGGAATTTAAGAGTAAAATATTACCTAATTCTAAATGTGCCCCCACAATGTGATTACTATCACTTACATAACCATTAGATTTTTCCATTTCATATTTCTTTACATCTTAATAATGTTTTAGTATTAGTGCACTAATTTTTACATATTAGAAAACATATTTCTCTCAGGTCAGTTCTTTTAAATCTTTTACTGGAATGTGGGTAGTGATTTTGCCCTCTGCTATTGAAATAGGTTTCTTTTTCTTCCCATCCATGGGTATCCCCTTTTATTTGGAAGTTCTGTTGTTATACATTCAATATTGTTCTTTACGTTTTTTGGTCTTATTCACCATGGGTGTATTTAATACACATAATTTTCTAATGTTTTAAGTTGTTTCATTTACCCCTATTTTATTATCAAAGTTGAAAGTACTATTTTATAATTATAAGTCTGTATTTTCCATCATTTCATCCCAACCTCTAGTTTCTTTGTCAGGTATGAACTAAGGATGGACAACAAGAAAGATAAGCTTAAATTTATCCAAATTAATTGAAAATGAAGAAAACACATAAGTTCATCATTACATGTAACCTTTATTCCTCATCTTTAGGTCGATGTGATTTTTTTTTTAATGGAATGAGTTTAGGATCCTGATTCTTTAATTTTGAGCCAGAGCAGTGGGTAGTGCCTGGGAATGTGGGTTCGAATCTCAGCTTCTCCATTTATTTGCTGTGTGACTTTGGGCAAGTTTCTTAGTCTTTTTGATACTCAGTTAACAGCTATAACTATTATTTAAGGTATCATTTGTGAAGAGCTTAGTATAGAACCTGGCATTTCTTGTGTTTAATAAATATTAGCTAATAGCAATAATAGAATGTAAATACTAAATCATACTCCTTTATTGATTAACCATTTCTCTGCGGAATGCTGTTCAAGTAGGGCATTTAGAGGACACTTGGAGACTTCGACAATCTTACATTGTATATTGAACCTCTTAGAAGGCAATCTGTGAGAGAACGTTATTTTCAAAATGCTTTTCTAAGTTTATTTGTAGACTTGAATAAAGAATCAGGAACAGAATCACTCTTTTTCTTTTCCAGGCCTGAAATGAATATACTTTTTAAAAAGCTATTAAAGTCAAATATATTAGTGGAAAGTTTAATAAAAAGAGAAAATGAGAACTGTAGTTTAATAATTCTTCCTGTCACTTCTCAGTAAAAAAAAAAAACAAAACTGTATAGATGAAACAATTTTGAAATATCTTAACATTCTTTAAATAGATAGTCTTCATTTAGGGGAGAAATCCAATATTGTCAAGCCAAAATAAAGAGCAGCTTTATTTCACATTTGTAATATTCCTTTCCTAAGATTATTAAATCTTTTATTGTTGTTTTCATAATTCACATAAACATTCACATAATTCACAGGAAATACATTTATTGTTTGTTTATTGTTTAAATGTTATGCTGACACATGATATGGAAAAACTCATAACAGTCAAACTTTCATTTACCTCTTGGCGATTGAAAACATTGAAGTATGATAAAGGAAAAAAGTTAAAGTTTTTTTTAAACTTTATTTATTTATTTTGAGAGAGAGAGGGAGAGAATCCCAAGCATGGACCCTGACTCAGGGCTCAGTCCCACAAACCGTGAGATCATGACCAGAGCCGAAATCAAGAGTCGTATGCTTAACCAACCGAGCCACCCAGGCACCCCAAGAAGAAAAATTTTAAATTCAAATTTTATTCAAAATTTGATAACTTTCCCCACAGGCAGTTCATTCTATGCTATTAATGAACCCTGTTTATGCTGGAAGTATTCCATCTTGGCCTTGTGCCTTAGAAACCACTCTTGAGTACATATTTAAACCAGAGCACACATGTTCTTTTGTGATAGTGTTTGCACATCTGTTAGCTTTGAACAAAATTGTAGGTTCTGTTAATAACACTCCTTTTGTGTTTGGTGAAAAAGACACGACACTGTCAATGGTTTTGCTTCTAAGGTTTCTTATAAACTTTCAGTCTTTAGAAAATCTAAATAGTGGCACGGCAGATCCAATTCATTCAAAAGGCATAAAAATGGAAAGAAATCTGGATGTTCCTTCTGAAGATGAAGATGAGATTGAAACTATTGAAGAGGAAGAAGATGATGATGAAGGTAAGCACTGTAATTAATACGTCTGCAGTGATTTACCTCTGATACCTACTGCTGACTCTAATTTAGGGTCCAGTTTTTAAACACTTTGGAGGCAAGCATTTTGTGCATATAATTAATAAGGTCCTAAACACTTGTCATTAAGTCCCTTAGTGCTTTGGTGTTTGTAAAGCATAATCTTACTTTTTATGAAAGTGTAGTAGTAGAAGTGTGTTATTTGGCGCATAGGGTGATGTGAAACTTTTCCTCTTGAATTTTATGTTTTGTCAAAATAATAGGAAATCATTAATAAGAATCCTTAATTAATTACTTATGTTACACATTAGCATTAAAAGCATAGATATAGTGTCTGTTCTTCAGGAATTTATTCCCTAAAACAAGTGGCACAATGTCAGATAGCAAAACAGACTAATTTTCATACTGTGTATGCCAACCATCGTAAGGAATCCGTGAAATGACTTCCTGTTATTCAAGTGTGAGTAACAATTCATTATGGCAAACCATGGGGTCTTCTCATGAAGTAGAACACTCTAGAGCTAGATTCATCAATGTTATAATGTAGGAAAATTAAAATAAATATTATAGGTAGAAAGTATATGAAGATGTTCAAGAAAATGTTATTCTCTTTGTTTTCTTGTATTAAATCAAGGCATTAGTATCTTCAAATCAGTTTAGTTCTCTATTTAGAATTGTTAAAGCTGAGAAGTATAATAATAAATTTTCATTTGTTTATAGGTGAATGGTCTTGATTCTTTGCTTTGCTTTTTCTTGGCCACTCATGAACTGTTCAACCTGAGTAGAAAATAAAAATCAGTTGAGTAAAAGTTAATGTAACTCCATCGTGCGAGGCAGTTAAAAATTTGGTCAAAGATTTGGTGGAATGGTAACTGAAATGAAGATTTAATTTTATCTCTGGATTTTATTTGTGATCATATAATTTCTGATTACTATTAATTGAAAGTTGGTTGTATTTTGAAATTCGCATTGGTACATTGCTTGCCATGGCTGGGTCTACATGTTAAGTTTTAAAACTATAGCAAATTCCAAAACATTGTTTTTTTACAGTGTTGGCAAACTGTGAACCACTTTGTAGTAGAATCACACAGTTCTAATCCTTAGTATTAGGTAATAATCAAAGGGTTTAGCTGGGGTCATGACTGGCATCCAGAGGGCCAAATTAGTTGGATTTAAAAGAAAGAAAACAGTAATCTTTGTTATTTATCACTATATTCTTTTTTAAAAAAATACTTATTTTTGAGAGAGAGAGAGAGAGAGAGAGTGTGAGAGGCAAAGGGGTAGAGAGTGAGGGACACACAGAATCTGAAGCAAGCTTCAGGCTGTGTCAGCGCAGAGCCTGATGCAGGGCTCAAACTCACGAACCGTGAGATCATGACCTGAGCCAAAGTCAGACGCCTACCTGACTGAGCCCCCTAGATGCCCCCCACCAAGTTCTTTAAAAGAATACAATGAAATAAAAACTTTATTCCCTATCACTTGTATTTTAACATAAATGCCATTTTATTTTTATTTTTAAGACCATTCATTACCAGGACCTAATGCAATGCAAATTAATTTCCTCAAGAAGTACTTTGGCCATTCCAGTTTTAAGCCGTGAGTATAATCTCAGTTAATTAAATTGCATATTCATAATTTTTTACATAACAGAAAAATGGCAAATAATCAGTTTAGTAAAAACAGCACAACTCCACTGTAGTTAATGCATTCCACCCTGTATTTTCTGTGACTACAAAGTTATTTTAAAATAATATTTATATAAAATTCATATCTATGAATTGTTTTTATGAGAGGGAAATGGTTTTCTTTACCGTAGAGAGTTCTGTGTAGAAACTAGTTTAAATACATTAATACATTAAGCTAAGTTAACGCTGACTTGTTTTTCATTAAATAAGTATCTGTGTGTCTGTTTTGTATATCCTACTGCCCAAAGCATGCTGACATCATGGAAAATCAGAAGACAGTAGTTGGAATAACAGTGATAATCTTACCAGTTTTAATATATTCAAATGTATTTATGTCTAAGAGGGCACATTTACAAGTATTAAAAGGAGATGAATAAAAATGAGATGAAGAACAAGTAAATTTGAATACAACTAATAAGAATGTAAAAATCTAGACTGGATTTTTCCTATTCTGGGAATTTAAAATTTAACCCGTGGAGGCATTTCTTTTCTTTTTTCTTTGATCTTAAGTGGTTTTTTAAATTAAACTATGTCCTACATACAGAAGAGTGCACATGAATGTACCGATGAATGAATTTTCACAAACTAGGCACCCTGTGTAACCAGCACTCACATAAGAAAAAATAGGTCATTATCAGCACATCAGAAGTCACCTGTCCTATTGATTTTTCCCTCAACATTTTATTTTAAAGTTTTTCAAAGATAGAGTAAAGTTGAAAGAATTTTTTTTTACTATGAATACCTGTCTATTCAACATTTTACTATCCCTGCTTTATCATATATTCATCTATCACCTCTCTGTCCGTTCTTTAATCTATCCAGTTTTAAAAATACATCTTAAGGTAAATTGTGAACATCATTACATGTCTCCTTAAGTACTTCAGCATATAAATCATTAACTATAGTTAAATATTTATGGTTTATTTCTTTTGATGTAAAATTTACATAAGGAAATGGTCAAACCTTAAGTATGCATTTGCACATCTTAAGTGTACAGGCAAACACCCATGTAGCCTAACCCTTCAGTCAAATATGGAACATTACAATCACTCCAGAAAGTTCCCTCATTTCCCTTCTCAGGGAGTCCTTGCCCCCGGAGCATTTCTTTTATTTATTTTAAGTCAGTAATAATTCTACTGGATTTCTAGTACGAAGCTTAGAATTTACTTTGTACTTTAGATATATGTCATGAAATTTAATGCATATACCATTTGAAATCAGCTTGAATGGGAGCTTGACCACATGGGGCTCTTTGTTTTAAAGTTCCAGGGTTTATACATTTTTTGTATTGAAGCTCAAAAATATAATAGAAATTCAGTTGGAGGCAGTGAAAAAATTAAACAGGTTTCAACTTGTCCTTGGGTTTCTTGTTAGGAAAACAAAAAGACATTTTGCTTTTTACCCTCCAGGATTCAGTGGAAGGTGATTCATTCTGTACTAGAAGAAAGAAGAGATAATGTTGTTGTGATGGCAACTGGTAAGCTGTATTCAAGCAATAATGTAGTCTTCTAAAATATAACACTTCAAGGTTTTGAAGGGCGTAATCTTTCACTAAACTCTCAAAATATAAATACAAAATGCAAATGGCTTAAAATTCAGAAGAGAGTTATCTGAGATTAGATGCTCAAATTTATGCATGAATTAGCTCTTAGGAGGTAAGAGGATAAGGTGTTAGTAGTGATCGTTCATCTCACCCAACTACGTTGTAAGAAGAAATAAAAGTACCAAGCCTTTATTTTTATTTTATCAGTGTATTGTTTTTATTTCCAGGATATGGAAAGAGTCTGTGCTTCCAGTACCCACCTGTGTACGCTGGCAAGATTGGCCTTGTCATCTCTCCTCTTATTTCTTTGATGGAAGACCAAGTGCTCCAGCTTAAGTAATGTTTTTTTTTTTTCTTCCATGAAGGAAACATGTAATCTATCCTGTATGTTAAAATCTAGTTCCCAGTAACACACTTCTGTGAATGTTACTCTATTAGTGATAAATGACCCTTTGGTGGAAGGACATACCTTCTTTCTTGAGTTCTCTGTAATCCAAGGCTACCAGATGGCCCCAATAAAAATTTGTGTAACAGCAAACTCTAAGCCAGTTTACATCCATTATCTCAAAATTCTTTTCTCTTTTGGTTATCCTTGCACTTTAGCTTGGTATGAAGTGTATACATGAAAGTATAGTTTTTAGTTACAGAAACATTTTAAACCTCTTTAACCTGGGCTGACAATCTTTTTGAAAACTTGCCTTAACAGCTTGCTTTCTAATATGGCCTTTGAAGGAATTTATTAAATTAGCGAGTTATAAAAAGAGTGAGGATTGCAAAGAAGAGGAGTGCTCATCATTATATTTCTTTATTCCTTAAGAATGAATTTGATACTTGTAGTGTGTATATAGCTCCAGCATATTTGTTTTTCTTCTTATAGGATGTCCAACATTCCAGCTTGTTTTCTGGGATCAGCACAGTCAAAAAATGTTCTAGAGGATATTAAATTGTGAGTAACTTATATGATTTCTGATTATGTGGTTGTGTCTATGATATGTGAGAGAATTTTATACACAAAAAAATTTTACTTAATGCATGGACAAAATATTCCTGATTTAAAAAAAGTACTTTGTTTTATAGTACATTTGCAGAACTGATAATTTTAAAAATCTTTAAAACTTAAAGAAATCTATTAGTTTTAGTTCTCGGACTGTGAATTAAGCATTGTAGTCTTAGGATTGTAAAATTTTGGTTTTGAAAGAGGTAGCAGAGTATGTATCTAGTTTTGTCTCATTTTTACAGATGAGGACGTTGAGGCCCAGCGCAAGTAATTTGCATAAAGTCATCAATGAATTCATGGCTGAGCAGGGATTGGATTTTAGATCTCTTGCCCCACTAGTCCTGTCATGGCATAATTTATAACAAGAATAAAATCTCAAGGGCTCCTGGGTGGCTCAGTCGGTTGAGTGTCCGACTTCGGCTCAGGTCATGATCTCACGGTCTGTGAGTTCGAGCCCCGCATCGGGCTCTGTGCTGACAGCTCAGAGCCTGGAGCCTGCTTCAGATTGTGTGTCTCCCTTTCTCTCCACCCCTCCCCCACTCATGCTGTATCTCTGACTCTCAAAAATAAATGCACATTAAAAAAAAATATATAAAATCTCGCATACACAACAAAAATATGTGTGTATATTAACAATTTATATATCTTATTGATATACACACATATACACATGTATTTACTGAGTTTTGATAAATGCATACATATGTATAACCCAAACCCCTATCAAGATATAGAATATTACTGTCATTCTAGAAAGTTCCTTCATGTCTTTTCCTAGTCTGCTGTTCTATCTCCATTCTAAAACAAACCACTATCTAATTTTTTCTACCATATTTTGTTCTGTTCTAGAACTTCATATAAATGGATTCATACAATAAAAACTTTTGTGTAATACTTCTCTCATTCAGAAAAATGTTTTGAGAATCCTTCCTGTTGTTGCACGTATCCATAGTTTTTTTTGATATATCAGAATGAAATGTCATCGTATGAAAATACCACAGTTTGCTTTTTCATTTCCTCAGCACTAGATGCCTAAGCTATTTGTAGTTTGGGGCTATTACTAATAAAGCTGCTGTGAACATTCCTATAAAATTCTTTTTTTTAGAACATACATTTTCTTTCTTTTTAAACATTTTAAATTACCTTTATTGAGGTATAATTGACGTACAATAATTTTTACATACTTAAAATGTATAATTTGGTGAGGTTGGCATATAAATAGCCACAAAACCATCACTGCAATCCAGATGGTGACCCTTTATCCATCATCTTCAGAGTTTACTTATACCCTTTGTAACGCATTCCTTTCACTTATTCCTACCTTCTCTACCCCACTCACCGGGTAACTAACTACTGATCTGCTTTCTGTCACTCTAGATTAGCTTATGTCTTCTAAAATTGCACATGAACAGAACCAGTCATATGATATGTGCTCACGTTTTGTCTGGTTTAAATCACACAGCGTAATTACTTTGAGACTCATCCATGCTGTTCCAGGTATCACTAGTTCATTCCTGTTTTATTGCTGAATAGATTACGTCATATGGGTATTGTCATAATTTGTTTCATCTGTTCAACTGTTGATAGATATTTGCATTGTTTCCAATTTTGGGCTGTCACAAGTAAAGCTGCCCTGAACATTTGTATGCAAGTTTCTGTATGGACATATGTTTTCATTTATGTGTTCACTG
>CM053567.1:26762882-26833680 GCA_028646485.1 Cryptoprocta ferox
GGGGGGACAGAGACAGCAAAAGACTGTGGACAGTCTAAAAGTGTATAAGCAGCCAAGAGGAGAGATAAGAATAAGATAAGGGAAATATATCTGGATGGCAGGAGAAAAGAAGGAGAAGCAAAGAAAAAAGTGAAAAAAAAGAAAAAAGGCAACTTTCATGTGTGGATGGGCGTGGTTTGGCATAGGTAGGTGGGTCTGGGGGGCTGCTCTCCAATGCCCCGCCTTGGTGGTTGTGGGGAGAAGAATGGCAGCGCTTCAAGCGCTGCAAGCCACTTTTCTGAGTCTGATCTCCCTGTGTGGCGGGCGAGCCAAACTGTTTTCTCCAAGCTCCGCCTCCCTCCCTTCCAAATCCTAGTCCGTGCAGTTCAACACCGTCACCGGAGATGAGATGCGCTCCCGCTGGCGGCTGGCCTCCCGGCCCAGCCCGCAGCCGCTGCCGCTCCTGGTGCCGCTTGGAATCGATGCCGCTGCCACTGTGCCCAAGGAAGAATTCGCCGGCCCCATGGGACAGATTTCTCTCCCCGCGCCCAGCAGTTATATAAATGGGTGACGGGCGAGCTTTTCCTCCCTTAGAGATGGTTGTATGTGCGTATTCCGTCTCTCTTTCTCTTCCCCTTGTCTCTCCGGGGCATAGCACGCTCTCCCTGTGTTGGGCTGGGGCTCCTTTTCCCCTGCACCTCTGGGGCCTGCCCGTCCTCCAATTTCCTGTTCACAATCACTCACTCAGGCATCTTTGAGGTTGTCTTCTTTCTAGCATCTGTTTCTTCTTTTCCCCCACTTGCCAATCAGCGTATTCTCCCTTCAGTCCTTCTGAGTTCAATCCATGCGGGCGAGCGCAGACTACAGAGCTCCCTACTTCTCTGCCATCTTCAACTTTTTTTTTTCTGATTGAGATAAATTTACATAATAATCATCATTTTAACCATTTTAAATGTATATAGTTCATGTTTTGCAACCATCTAACTATCTAATTCAGAACATTTTCATTACTCCAAAAAACCTCAGTATCCATTAAGCATTCACTCCCCAGTGTCCATTCCCTCCCCTCCCCCGCCCCAAAACCCCTTCAAATCTACATTCTGTTTCTATGATTTGCCTATTCTGAACATTTCATATAAATGGACTCCTACATTGTGTGGCCTTTTGTGTCTGGCTTCTTTCACTTAGCATTAGTTGTCAGTATTTTATTTCTTTTTTATGGATGAATAATATTCCATTGTACAGACATAATATACTTTGTTTAACCATTCATTAATGATGGACTTTTAGGTTGTTTCCACTTCTGGCTACTATGAATAATTGCAATATAAACATTAGTATATAGGTTTTTATATGAAGATATGTTTTCATGCTTTGTGTACATGCGTATGAATGGAATTGCTGGGTCATAGGTAATTCTATGTTGACTTTTTAAGAAACTGCCAGACTTTGTTGAGAGTGATTGTACCATTTTATATTCCCACTAGCTGGGTCTGAGAATTTTAATCCCTCCTCCTCTCTGCCATTGCTTGGTATGGCTAGTCTTAATTTTAGCCATTCTAATAGAATCTCAGTGTGTTTTTAATGTGCATTTCCTTAATGACTATTGAATCGAGCATCTTTTCATATACTTATTTGCCATCTGTAGATCTTATTGGAGGAAGCATCTATTTACATCTTTTGCCCATTCTTTATTGTCGTTTTTTCCCTTACTGAGTTTTGGTAATCATGTATATATTCTGAATACAAATTCTTTATTTGGTATATGCCAACATTACTAATTTGTGACTTCTCTTGTTGTTCTCTGAACTGTTTTGAAGAGCAGCAGTTTTTCATTTTGACGTCCAGCCTGTCAGTTTGTTCTTTTATGGATTTTTGCCTTTGGTGTGGAATCTAAGAAACCTTTGCCTAACTCAGGATCACAAAGACTTTCTATTTTCTCCTAAAAGTGTTACGGTTTTAAGTTTTATATTTAGGTCTATTACCCCATTTACTGTAAATTTTGTGTATTGTACCAGTTACTGATTATAACTTATTTTCTCTTAAGGGTCTCTCCAATTGGTTCCAGCTCCATTTGTGGAAGATACTATCCTTTCTCCACTGAACTGCCTTTGTACCTTTGTCAGAAATAAAATGACTACATATATGGGGGTCTTTTGCTACAGTCTTGTTCTCTCAGTCTCTTTGGCTGTCTGGATTGGTGTCTTGATGACTGTAGCTTTGTTTTAAGCCTTGAAATCAGGTAGCACAAGTCTTCTAATTTGTTCTTTTATTTCAAAGTTTTTTGTCTTTTCTAGGTCCCTTGTATTTCCATAAGTATTTTAGTATACGTACTGCCACATTGAGCACTCCATAAGTATTCAAAATTACCTCTTCAACCCACATGCCAGCTGGAATTTGATTGGATTTACCTTCAATGTAGATATCTGTTGAATTAGTTGTCTTTATAATTATTATTACTATGTTACACTGAAAAAACTGAGGCACACTGAAGTTAAGATCACTTAGCTTGTAAGAAGTAGAATGAGATTCAGACCTTGGGCAGGCTGACATCAGAACTTATAATACTGTTTTCCTATGTTAATTAGAATGTTGAATTAATTTCATGAGGTTAAAAGCACATCTATTTTGTTCCTAATTGTTCCGTTCCTTATTCCTCATGAAAACACTATGCCTAGCACATAGTAGATGAAATATTTCAAAGTCTTTTTATATAGGAAATTAAGTTTTTGTTCTATTTAACTTTATGTCTTCACTTAGTAGAATGAAAAGGAGACTCTATATATTTTAAATGCCCTAGACCTAAACTTTATTACAAACATTGTTTAGTTAGGATTCTGTCTGCCCAGAATAGAAAAAAGTCGAGCTAGCTTAAGCAAATAATGAATTTTATATTAAGGGTATAGGAATGTCTCGTGGGTCACACTGAACACAAATGAGCCAACTCTGAGGAAGAGACTTTGAATTGGGTATCAAAAATACAATAGGGCCTTTTTTTTTTTTAATCCATAGTCTCTTTAGTGTCATCCTCATTGTTCTCTCGGAGGAGATAAGCATTTTCTGCTTTTCTAGTCATAAGATAGAGAAGACTGCCCTGCAACTCCTTTTTTTCACATATTACACAGGTCTTGTCATTTGCAGAGACTGACTGGTTGTTCTTGGATGGAACCCCAGATTCTAGGACAGAGACCAATTGATGGGACATTGATACAGTGCTGAACCCTGGCCCAAGAAGATATATTTAGGCAAGAGAGCAAAATACATAGGAGAAACATGGGCACTGTGGGTTTAATCACGGGGAGGGAGTCGGTGGTAGAGTAATGGTTGTAGTTCTCCAAGAAGGAGGATGGTATGTGGGTGGATTGCTAAGACATGGAAGGTTTACCATAGGCTTAACCATTCAACTCAAACACTATAGTTTTACTGCTAGACTGCTAGAAATCAGGACCTGGCTTCTAATGTCACCTTAATGCTGAGTACTTCCCGAGTACTCTTTGCCACTTTTTGTTTTGATGTGTTGAAGTGGAATCAAAGAACTAATATATGTGGATGTATACATGCGCATGTAACATTCCTTTGGTTTTGAGTGGTATAATGTATTATTTAAGAATTTGTCAGGTATTATGGTTTTAAGTTGTAATTCATTAGATGATTATTTTCTTTATTGTATATTTCCTTTTCTATTTCTTTTTTTGTTTGTTTGTTTTACAGAGGCAAATATTGGATTGTGTATGTAACTCCTGAATTCTGTTCAGGTAACTTGAGCCTCCTCCAGCAACTTGAGGCTAATATTGGTAAGTAGTAGGATAGTATCTTTTTATAAGTGCTTATTTAATTGAGTTATCCTTTAAAGTTAAGTATATGGATGGGTATTGGATTTCACTTCTGTTAAAGTTTATTTCAAACATTATTTCCTCCAGGAAATCCCTAACTTTTCGTGTCTTCCCTGTCTTATTCTATGTACCTATAATTCCTTCAGTCATAAAAATTAGGCTTCTGTATTATAATTGCCTGTTTATAGGTCTCTTTTATTCTGCTAGACTGCCGTTAGGAGGGTGATTACAAATATGTGTTCTAGAGTCAGACTACCTGGATGTAGAACCTGGTTCCAGCACTAACATTTGTATTAGCTTAAACAAGTTACTTAAGCTTCCGGTTGTTAATTTCCCACAAATAAAGTGTAGATAATAATAGTACCTAACATTTTTTTTACTCTGAAGATTAAATTAGGTCATTCACATAAAATGCTAAGACAGGGCCTGGCACAAAAGCTCCATTAAAAAAAAAACACTACACTATTACAGTTATTAAATGCCCACTATGATCCAAACACTTTTCTAGGAAAAGATCAATAATTGTAGAAATGCATTTAATAATTTTTGTAACAATATGATGAAAAAAATTTGTATCTTTTTAGTATGCATTAAATACCAACAAAAGAATGAGGGCAGAAGCTGACATTTGATTAAATACGTTATCAAAGATATATTGTCAATATTGTGTCCCTTATTGGCATATTTTTGCCTTTAATGGAAGACAAATTTGCTGTGTCTTCTATTCAGTTGTGTGAAATTCTTAAGGATATGACACTTCAGAGTAAGCCTAAATACGCTAGGTATAGGAATTTTATGATTTTATAGCAAAAGCTAGGATCTATGTTCATGGTGAGCTGGATATGTTTTGTTCATTTTAATATTTGCTTTCTTTCTATGATGGAGTTATTTAGTTATTAGCTCAAAAATTTGCTTAGATCCTTTGACAACTGGTTCTAATTCTCTATTTTTATTTTTTGTAATGGATTAAATTATGAACACTGCAGTCATTAGAGCAGAATACTCTGCATAGGATCGATGAAAATGCTCTTTTTGGTTGACTCTCAATGTTAAATAAAAGGGGATAAATTCTTTTTGAAAGATTTTTCTTTGACTTTTGTTTGCAGGAAATTGTAAAATGCTTGTAAAAGTGAATCTACTCAGAATTCTGTTTGTACAGCAGTCTGACATTTAGCTAATCAGATTTATGCTTTTTATGTTACATTATTTAAGTAGTATGCGTGTGTAACAGAAGCAGCAAACATAATTTTATATGGAGACTCCTTAAAACCAAACAGACTTGTAATTGTCTTTTGACTTTAGAAATAAGGCTTGAGTGACAGATAAGCCAAAATGAAATATGTATAGGACTTGGGCAGACACTTGGACTTGCAAATTTAAAGTGAAAATTGGTGGGGCGCCTGGGTGGCTCAGTCGGTTAAGCGTCTGACTCTTGATTTGGGCTCAGGTCACTATCTCATGGTTTGTGAGTTTGAGCCCCGCATTGGCCTCTGCGCTGAAGGCGTGGAGCCTGCTTGGGATTCTGTATCCCTCTCTGTGCCTTTCTCCCATTCTCTCTCTCTCAAAAATAAATAAGTAAACATTTAAAAAAATTACGTGAAAGCAAAACTTGTTAAAGCTAATGGTAAGGGACAAATTTCAGCTCCATTAAGAGGTAGTCAAACCTGTAAAATAAAAGAGCCATCATGTTTGTTTTAACTTATTTAATTTAAAATCTGGGTCATTTAGTTTCTAAAGCCCAAATTAGTGGTAACATTGAGTTTTTCCCAGCTATGCAGTAGCAGCCAGAGAATTTTGATACTAATCAGCTTGTATTCATATTTAGTAGGTTTATTGTTTTGTTTTTCTTTCATCTCTGTTGTTATTTGGTAATCTCAGTGAATTGTAATTGTTTATTTGCTTGTCTGTCTTTTCTTGTAGAATCGTGAGATTTTCAAGTTTACAGAGTACATTTTATTGATCTTTTCCTAGAAAAGTGTTTGGATCATAGTGGGCATTTAATAACTGTAATAGTTTAGTGTTTTGTTTTTTGTTTTTGTTTTTAATTGAGCTTTTATGCCAGGCCCTATCTTAACATTTTATGTGAATGACCTAATTTAATCTTCAGAGTAAGTAAAAAATGTTAGGTACTATTATTATCTACCTTTTATTTGTGGGAAATCGACAACCGGAAGCTTAACTAACTTGTTTAAGCTAATACAAATGTTAGTGCTGGAACCAGGTTCTACATCCAGGTAGTCTGACTCTAGAATACATATTTGTAATCACCCTCCTAATGGCAGAAAATGATTAATACTCAAATAAGTATCAAGTAATAAAGGACAAAATTATTTTTGTCTGAAGTATTAATTTCGTAATGGAAGGCGAAAGAACTACTATCATTACTTTGAAATATCTAAAGACATTTTAATAGATGGTTATACAATAAAGCCCGTTTCTGAAATGCATTACTACACACTATTGATTCTGTTTCAAAGTGGGTGTGTGTCCAACGCTGGTCAAAGTGGCTAAAATGAACAAATCAGGAGACTATAGATGCTGGCGAGGATGGGGAGAAATGGGTACCCTCCTACACTATTGGTGGGAATGTAAACTGGTACAGCCGCTCTGGAAAACAGTGTGGAGGTTCCTCAAAAAACTATCAATAAAACTCCCCTATGACCCAGCAATAGCACTGCTGGGGATCTACCCAAGGGATACAGCAGTGCTGATGCATAGGGGCACATGTACCCCAATATTCATAGCAGCACGTTCAACAATAGCCCAATCATGGAAAGAGCCTAAATGTCCATCAACTGATGAATGGATCAAGAAGATGTGGTTTATCTATACAATGGAATATACTACATGGCAATGAGAAAGAATGAAATCTGGCCATTCGTAGCAAAGTGGATGGAACTCGAGGGTGTCATGCTAAGCTAAATAAGTCAGGCGGAGAAGGACAGATACCATATGTTTTCACTCATAGGTCTAACAGGAGAAACCTAACAGAGGACCGTGGGAAGGGGAAGGGAGGCGGAAAGAGGGAGAGGGAGGGAGGAAAATCATGATAGACTCTTGAATACTGAAAACAAACTGAGGGGGGAAGGGGAAGGGGGAAAGGTAAAGGGGGATGATGGTCATGGAGGAGGGCACTTGTGGGAATGAGCACTGGGTGTTATATGGAAACCAACTTGACAATAAACTATAAAGAAAAAAAAAGTGGGTGTGTGGTGGGGGGCAGAGTAGAGGGGTTGCTAGGGGAAGGAAGAACGAATTACATTCCTTTTTATCTACTTCGTACATACTGAGATTTAGTTCTTATCATCTTATAATAGAAAATGTGGATGTCATCCTGTCTTCCAATATTGGCATTTCAGAGCAGCCCTCTGCAGTATGATATGTAATCAGTCATGGACAATGATGTGCTTCATCTCAGTAGGAATATGCTCTTTCTGTCTCTTTTGATAGCTAATCGATAAGATAAAATTGAAAGTATTACCAAAGAGAGAGGGGGAAAAATAGCTCTTCTTTTTTAAGACCCTATCATTGCAAGTGGCTCATGAGTGATAGTTTTGAGGACAAAGTAATAGTAAGTAATTCATTTCTTTGAGGGATAATGATGAAAGTTGAAATCTAATAAATAATGTTGTTTGAATCAGTGTTTCTTTCTTTTATCCATATGCCTTAATCCATGTATCTCCCATTCTCTATTCTCATAATGACTTTTGGTGTCACCTGATATCTTTTATGCTTATATTTTTCTATGAACCAAATACTTTGATTTGAATTATTTATTTTCCTTTCTGTGATATTTATATATTCGAAGTAAAGGTGATACTGATTGAGATGAATTTATTGCCTCTTTTTAAACTTTATTTTCCCCATTTTCATATTTTTTACTCTTATAGGTATCACACTTATTGCTGTGGATGAAGCTCACTGTGTTTCTGAATGGGGACATGATTTTAGAAATTCATTCAGGGCTTTGGGCTCCCTAAGGAAAGCACTCCCCACGGTAAGCTTGCCAAGTGCAGTGTCTTGAAATGATGTTTTTAACAAAGGAGAGTCCAGGATTGGGGAATTGTCATTAGGTGGAAGGCTTCTCTATGAAAGGGCAAATGGATGGTGTAAGCAGGGGAAAGAGTTAAAAAAAAATTCTGACTAGCTTTCTTCTAAGGTTGGCATGTAATTTACTGAGGAATACTACAAAGCAGAGATTGGTAGACTTTTTCTGAAAGAACCAGATAATAAATATTTTAGGCTTTATGGGCCATGTATGGTCTCTGCCCCATATTTTTCTTTGTTTGTTTCATAACCCTTTAAAAATATAAAACCTGAGGCACCTGGGTGGCTCAGTAGGTTAAGTGTCTGACTTCGGCTCAGGTCATGATCTCTCAGTTCGTGAGTTCTAGCTCGGCACTGTCAGCGCAGAGCCTGCTTGGGCTTCTCTCTCCCTCCCTTTGTTTCTCTGTCCCTCCTAACCCCTCTCTCAAAACAAAGAAATAAAGTTAAAAAAGATGTAAAAACTATTTTCTGTGGGCCATAACAAAACAAAGCTATGGGCCATATTTGACCTGTAGAATATAGGCACTACTTAAATTTTTTTTCAACATTCATTCATTTTTAAGAGACAGAAAGAGACAGCACAAGTGGGAAAGGGCAGAGAGAGGGAGACACAGAATCTGAAGCAGGCTCCAGGCTCTGAGTTGTCAACACAGAGCCCGACGCGGGGCTTGAACCCACGAACTGCGAGATCATGACCTGAGCCGAAGCCGGATGCTCAACTGACGGAGTCAGTCAGGCGCCACGACAGACATTACTTTAGAACCATGTTTAGGTCTCCTATGCGTTCTCAATGAGCTCTTCTGTATATGTCCTTTTCCTCTAGGATGCTGTGAAAGCATGGTTACCTTTCCTTGCATCATATTGATAACCTGAAAAATGAACTAACGAGGTTTTGATAAAATTTTTAGTATTAGAACTCCGCTTCTTCCCTAATTATAAAGAATAGCAAATTTCTACATGAGGGTTCTATGTGAATGGCATGTTTTATATGAATGGCTTGAAAACTGAAAGTAATGGCAACAGTTTATTTTTTATATTAAAAAATTATGGATTCACAGGCAGTTGTAAAAAAAAAAAAAAGTGCAACAGGGGGTGGGTGGTCTGTGTACCTTTCCTACAATTTCCCCAATGGTAACATCTTTCGTAACTGTAGTACAATGTCAAAACTTAGTCTTAGTATTACAAATTAGTCTCCACAGTTTATGCTTATTTCACTGGTTTTATAAGTACGTGCATGTGTGTGTGTGTGTGTGTGTATTCTGTACAGTTTTATCTCATATATAAATTTGTAAAATATCACAGAACTGCTCCATTAGCACAAGACTCCTGAAGCTGTCCTTTTCCACCCATGCCCCCTACCACCCTACCCCTAACCCTGACTTCTGGTGACCACTCATCTGGTCTCCATCTTTATAATTTTATAAATGGAATCTTACTGTCTGTCACCTATGTGAATTGTCTTTTTTCAGTCAGCACAATTCCCTTGAGGTCCACCCAAGTTGGTGTGTGAATCAAAAGTTCCACTTTATGGCTGCAGAGTATCCTATTGTATGACTGTGCCACAATTGGTTTAACCATTTGCCTATCGAAGAATTCTTGTGTTGTTTCCAGTTTTTGCCTATTACGAACAGTGCTGCTGTAACAATTGTATACAACCCAGAAGTCCTTCATTTGGCAAGTGTGTAAACAAACTGTGACCATAAGTTTTTATTTCTTTGGGGTACATGCCCAGGAATGCAGTTGCTGGTCCTATAGTAAGTGCATGTGTAGGGTTTTTTTTGTTTTGTTGTTTAAAAAAAATTTTTTTAATGTTTATTTATTTTTGAGAGAGAGAGAGAGTGTGAGCAGGGGATGTGCAGAGAGAGAGGGAGACACAAAATCCAAAGCAGGCTCCAGGCTTTCTGCACAGAGCCCTATGCAGGGCTTGAACTCACGGACCGCGAGATCACAGCCTGAGCTGAGGTCGGACACTCAACTGACTGAACCACACAGGTGCCCCATGTGTAGTTTTTTAAGGAACTGCCAAACTGTTTTCCAAGTGGCTGTACCATTTTATATTCCTGCTAGCAGTGTTTGAGTGACTCAGTTTCTCTTCATCCTTGCCGGGATGTAACATCTGGTGTTACTGCTATTTTTTATGTTAGCCATTTTTTTAAATGTTCATTTATTTTTGAGAGAGATGGAGCGATGGAGTGAAATGGGGGAGGGCAGAGACAGAGAGAGAGACACAGAATCCGAAACAGGCTCTAGGCTCCAAGCTGTCAGCCCCGAGCCCAATGCAGGGCTTAAATTCATGAACCATGAGATCATGACCTGAGCCGAAGTCGGGTGCTTAACCAACTGAGCCACCCAGGTGCCTCTGTGTTAGCCATTAAAAACAATTTTTAAAAAAATTTTATTTTAGAGAGACAGAGGGAAGGCACGAGCAGGAGAGAGAGGCAGAGGGAGAGAGAGAGAGAGAGAGAGAGAGAGAGAGAGAGAATCTTAAGCAGGCTTCATACTCAGTGCAGAGCCACGCCCGGGGCTTGATCCCACGACCCTAGGATCATGACCTGAGCTGAAATCAAGAGTCAGACACTCAACTGGCTGAGCCACCCAGGTACACCATATGTTAGTGTGGAGTATTAGCTTGTTGTGTTTTTAATTTGCGTTTCTTTATTTCTTTAATGGCTGATGATGACATCTTATATACTAATGACCTGTTTTGTGAAATGCCTGATTTAATTGGAATTTTTTTTTTTACTATTAAAAGTGTTTTATTGTAAGTAGATATGAATCCTTGGTCAGATATATGATTTGTAAATACTTTGTTCTAGTTTGTAGCTGTTTTTTCATTCTCTTCATAGTGTCTTTCACATAGCAGACATTTTTAGTTTTGATAAAGTCCAGTTTATCAGTTTTTTTTTTAATTGTGTTCTCCACCTAACCCTAGATCCTGAAGGTTTCAAGTCCATGATCCATTTTGAGCTAAATTTTGTGTGAGGTGTGAGGTTAAATTGAGGTTCTTTTTTTTTTTTTTTTTTTGCCTGTAGATGTCTAGTTGCTTGAAACCAGTTGTTGAAATGTCTGTCTGTCCCTCTTCTCCTGAATTGCTTCTGACACTTTGTTAAAAATAATTTGGGTATATTTGAACAAATCTATTTCTGGGTTCTCTAGTCTACTATATTAATTTTGAATGAATAAGCAAGGTTGATTCATTAGGTTTGCCACACAGTAGTGAAGCTATCATGTCTTCAGAGTCCAAGATTTTAACAGTGGTGTGAGTAAACTTAGAAAAAGTGTTAGAGATTGTTATTCTTTTGGTAGAGTGTAGTTCATTTCTGCTGCATGTTAATTATGCTTCTAGCTAGCAAAAGTTTTTTTATTGAAAAATTTTTTTAATGTTTATTTATTTTTGAGAGACAGAGACAGAGGTAGACACAGAATCTGAAGCAGGTTCTAGGCTCCGAGCTGTCAGCACAGAGCCTTATGTGGGGCTCAAACTCATGAGCCGTGAGATCGTGATATGAGCCGAAGTCGGATGCTTAACCAACTGAAGCACTCAGGCACCCCTAGGTAGCAAAATTGAGAGCTCTTTTTTGTTAGTTCTCCTCATAAAGATTTGGTTAGAGCAGACATTAAAATAAAATTTAAGAAAAAAAACAAGAAAAAAAAAACTTGAATGTACCAGTTACAAGTATATAGTGAGAGAGACTCAAACTAGACTGAACTGAGCTCCAGCTATAGGACTGGCCCTGGGTCAATGCTTTCATCTTGGGGAAGCCTCACAACAAGCCAGCAAGATCATTATCTTGATTACCTTCCTGACACTGTTCTTCACCTATCACCAGGTTAGCACATTCTCCTGGTTCCCTTCCTTCCTTCCTTCCTTCCTTCCTTCCTTCCTTCCTTCCTGTCTCTTCATACTCAGTTTCTTCTGCTTGTGTCATCTCATCCTGCACTATTATTTATTTTTTTATATTTGCATATTTTTAAATGTTTATTTATTTTTGAGACAGAGACAGAGCGTGAGCACGGGAGGGTCAGAGAGAGAGAGAGAGGGAGACAGACACAGAATGTGAAACAGGCTTCAGGCTCTGAGCTGTCAGCACAGAGCCCGACGTGGGGCTCGAACTCACAAACTGAGAGATCATGACCTGAGCCAGAGTCAGATGCTTAACCGATTGAGCCACCCAGGCGCCCCTCATCCTGCACTTTTAACATTGGCATGCCTGAAACCTTAGTCCTTGGACTGACTTTCTTTCCTTTCTGCACTTACCCCCCTTGGTCATTTTATATAACATATGGTTTTAAATACCATCTATATGTTGACAACTCCCAAATTTATATTCCCCCACTCAACTAATACAAGCAGGGTGTGAATGATCCAGTTTCTCTGCCTCCTTGCTAGTGTTTGGTATTATCACTATTTTTTATTTTAACCATTTTATAAAACACATACACACGTACACTTACTTAAATGTAACTGCCTATTCAACATCTCTCTACTTGGATACCTAATAGGCGTCTCAAACTTATTCTTGAGAGAGAGAGGTAGAGAGCAAGGATGGACAGAGAAAGAGAGGAAGACAGAATCCCAAACAGGCTACACACTGTCAGTACAGAACCTGTTGTGGGGCTCGAACTCACAAACTATGAGACTAACCCGAGCTGAAACCAAGAGTCAGACACCTGACCCACTGACCCACCCAGGCACCCCTCCCTCATGTCATTTAATAGCAGCCTAACCTTCTGGTGCTCAGGCCAAAAATTTTCAACTCTTCAGAGTGCCTGGGTGGCTCAATCAGTTAAGCCTCCAACTCTTGATTTCAGCTCAGGTTATGATCTCATGGTTCCCAAGATCGAGCCCAGCACTGGGCTTCTCACTGAGTGCAGAGCCTGCTTGGGATTCTCTTCCCCTTCTCCCCCTCTGCCCCTCCCTCACTCTCTCTCTCTCTGTCAAAATAAACTTAAATAAATACATAACCGTGGGGTAGAGTATGAGAAAAAAAAGAAGAGTTGAAAATTTTTTTATTTTAAATGTTTTTATTTATTTATTTTTGAGAGGTGGGAGGAGGGGCAGAAAGAGAGAGGGAGAGAGAAGATCCCAAGAAGGAGGATTTATCAGCACAGAGCCTGACTAAGAGCTTGAACCTACCACCCTGGGCTCATGACCTGAGCTGAAATAAAAAGTCAGGAGCTTAACCCACTGAGCCAGTTGGATGCCCCTCCAGCCATTTAAACAGTGAGGAAATCTCATGAGATCTTCAGGATATATATACAGAACCTAATAATTTCTCTCTTGATCCCTGTCACTGCCCTGGTACTGGCCATCATCTCCATATCCCTACTGCAGTATCCTCCTCATTGGTCTTCCTCCTTTCATTCTTTCCCTCCTTCAGTCTATTTCAATACAGCATCTAGAGTGATCCTTTTAGAATAGTAAGTCAGATAGGTTATGTCTCCTGCTGAAAATCCTCTAGCAGTGGGCCATTTCACTCTAACTAATGATAGAACTCACTCCCATGTCCTATATGATCTGGTCTTCCATTTTGTCTTTGACTTCATTCTCTACTTGTCTCCTCATTTGCTGGGTCCTGGTCACAACATTCTCTTTGATATTCTTCAACTGAGCACGCTCCCATAATAGGGCTTTGTTCCCGTTCTGCTCTCCCTCTCCCTGAATACTCTTCACCCAGATAATTCACGCAGGGTGATCCCTTACTTCTCTCAGGTCTTTGCTGAAATACTACTTTTTCATTTAGGCCTCCTGGGCCACCATATTAAAAATTTCAAATTAATTCCCCCCTCCAAATTTCAACATTCCTCCTATTTCTTTGCTATTTTTTTTTTAAAAAGCACTTGGCACTGTTTAACTTACTGTATTACATTTTGTCTATTGTCTGTGGGTCCCCACTAGTATATTCTCTGTGGGGACAGGGTGTTGATGATTTTGCTTCTATTATCTAGAATAGGACTGGGCACGTAGTGGATGCTCTGTAAATACTTGGTTAAATGAATAAATGAATTCCGATGAGAAAGCCAAGAATCACCACTCAGGTCGTGGTGGAGTTGGGCCGTAGTTTCATATGGGACACTGTGCTAGTTTCTCAAGGAAGTGATTTGAAAGAAGTATAGAACATAGATATAGTTTCTGCCCTGAAGTAGTTCATAGTCTAGTAAAGGAGTTTAGATCTGTACGTATAAAAGTAGAAGCAATAGTACAAATAATACAGAAATATTAGCAGTGTTAATAGTAGTTAATAGTATCACAGAGGAAAAAGATATTTGTATGGTGGAAGTCAGTAGGTTCAGTGTGCCTCAAGGTCTGCTTTCCATTAATTTAGAATGGTTTAAAGTAAGCTTTTGGAAAATAGGAAGATTGCTTTCTGTAATCCTTTCCTCGGCCTTTGATTCCAAAAGGATGGCATTAGAGGAGTTTTAAGTAGTTTATGCAGTTCTTAAACACTTTTCTGTGGTGAATTAAATCTTTTATTATGTTTGGCTTTGGACTCCATTGGATCATTTTCGTTTCTTGTGATGATTCAGTATAGCACAGGGTGTTGTCAAACAATGGCTGAGAAAACCTTCTCCCCCTAGCGTTTCCACAGATCCTGTTGATTCGCTAGGTGGTGAGAAATGCCACCTGGTGGTTATAGAACTCTCGTTTTCCTCACGATTTCTCTCTTTCTAGCTTCAGTCACACTGGGACAGCTGATGCAGCTTCACACCATATGATTTCAAGGAGTTTAAAAATAGCAGAGAAATCACTAAACCACTTGGCATAAAGATCCCCATGTGGAGAGAATCAGACAAAGTGAGTCTCAGAAAGAGCAACTAGGCAGAAAGCCCTACACCAGTCTTAAAATTCTCTAAGATTCAAGGAGAAGGAACCGTGAGATCCGTGAAGCATGCTGATTCTTTCCATTACTTCCTCCCCCAGCCTTTCCCCAAGATGGCACACAGCGCTCAGTCATTACTTGGACTGAGTGAATGAATGCATGAATGAAGCATGATATTATGCAGTATCAAGTGAGAATTAGCAACACGACCCAAATTTAGAAGCAGATGGAATAGTTAATACTTCTCCGAATCTGTAGGTGCTATACCATTGAAGTCTATGACTGAATCCTTCCAGAATTTAGAGTCACAAGATTAATTTATATTTTTTGCCTGTTTTAATAAAACTTCGTACTTATTTTCAAAGAAGCTAAAGTCTCCAACTTGAAGAGTGAGAGTTTTAATGAATTAAGAACTTGATATAACTAAGTGACATCATAATTTATTGCCCAAAGCAGTTTGCTTTGGCATGTTAGGAGATTGCAAGCTATTAATATTTATGCTGTGAAGACAGCATCAACTGGAGTGTCCCTGGAAACAGGATGTGTGATCACCTGTTTTCCAGGCTTCACTCTCATAAATTTTAAATGTCGTAAGGTACCACAGACTTCTAATAGAAAAGATTCTATTCATTTTTGAAGTGAAAGGAAATAACTATTGTTTTTTAAAATTTAATATATTTCACGGGGCGCCTGGGTGGCTCAGTTGGTTGAGCGTCTGACTTTGGCTCAAGTCATGATCTCACAGCTCATGGGTTTGAGCCCCACATTGGGTTCTGTGCTGACAGCTCAGAGCCTGGAGCCTGCTTCAGATTCTGTTTCTCCTTCTCTGCCCCTCCCCTGCTCTTGTGCTCGCGGTCTCTCTCAAAAATAAATAAACATTAAAAAAAATTTAAAAATAAAATTTAATATATTTCATTTGTTTTCTAGTTGTGGAAGCAGGATTCTTAACTGTGACTGACTTTCTAGAATGCTAGAGGCAAAAGAGTGCATTTATGGTGATTTTTCATCATTAGCAGTTCACTGGTATAGGGTGTTTCTAGTGGCAACGTGGGAATATCTGAATTAGAAGAGAGTCTAACATTGTGGAGCCTTACCACATATCATATTTTAGGAAAAAAAAAAAAGAAAACCGAGGCCAAGAGAAGCCCTTTGCAAAGTCAGTGGCAAATCTGGGATTAGTGCCTGTGGGTCTGGAATTCTTGTATAGAATTTTCTCCGGTTGTGTTATGACAGCATCAGTAATGGCTGTAACTTTTCGGGTGCTTACCGTGTACCATGCATTATGTGCCACACATTACATGTCCTGTTGTCGTCTGGTCTTCACAGTGACTTTATGAGATTGCTGTTACGGTTGCCATTTTATAGATGAGGAAACCAAAGTTTAGAGAGTAAAATAAACAGCTCAAAATCTCACAACTAGTTAGTGACAAAGGCAGGATTTGAACTCAGGCAACTGACTCTACACCAGATATTTTTCACTACCATGCTGTGCTTTTGCCTGTCTTTTTTATTAACTTCAAGAGATGTCCTGTTCCAGGCTTAATTTATTATTTTCAGAAATGCATTGCCTATCCACTCATATATCATACTGTTTAGAGAAACAAATCAAACCCTCTTATTCTTTGTATGCTGAAAATATCTGTCTTTCTCTGACTATGTAGTTAAGTAAGCATTTACAAGTATTTTATTAGTGCATTCATGAATTGTTTGAATAAAGCACTTAAATTGATGAAAATGCTTTGTTGCTGTAAGGGTGAGAATGTGCATGTCCTAAGAGCTTCTAGCATTTGAACTGTCCGTATATATGTACATATATTTTCTCAGCTTGATTAGAGAAACTAAATTCTCTATAAATTGGCCTGTTCATTTATAAGTTGTTAAAGATGGTACTCTCTAAGTTCAGAGAATAGTCTGATTATAAGCTACAACTCAAGGAAGTTAATTTGGGGGGTTCATTTTAAAATAATTTAATTAAAAATTTTAAATAAATTTAATTAAAACATTTAAATGATATTTAACACATTTGGGGGCACCTGGGTGTTCAGTTGGTTAAGCATATGACTCTTGAGATCAGCTCAGCCCATGATCTTGTGGTTTGTGGGTTTGAGCCACATATTGGGCTCTGTGCTGGCAGCATGGAGCCTGCTTGGGATTCTTTCTCTCCCTCTCTCTCTCTCTGCCCTTCCCCTGCTTGAGGTTGAGTTTGCTCTCAATCTCTCTCTCTCTCTTTCTCTCTCTCAAAATAAATAAATAAATATTAAAAAAATACTTAACACATTTAAATAATTTCATGGAATTTAAGGATAGAGAATGCAAAAATGCAAATAACTGGGCACATTGGTTCTGGTCCCTTTTTTCCATTAAAAAAAAACTATTTCCAGACTTAATTTTTTTTACATGAGCTATGAGATAATTAAAAAAATTTTTTTAATGTTTATTTATTTTAGAGAGAGAGAGACCGAGTGCGAGCAGGGGAGGGGCAGAGAGAGAGAGAGAGAGAGAGAGAGAGTGTGAGCAGGGGAGGGGCAGAGAGAGAGAGGGAGACACAGAAACTGAAGCAGCTCCAGGCTCTGAGCTGTCAGCACAGAGGCCGACATGGGGCTCGAACCCATTAACTGCAAGATCATGACCTGAGCCCAAGTCGGATGCTTAACCAACTGAGCCACTCAGGTGCCCTGAAATAATTTTTAATTCAGGAAAGCTATATTGATTGTAAAAGTACTTTACAGTGTTTAGTAAATTGTATCTTGTTTTCCAAATTCTATAATTGTGTTTTTACAAATTGCCATAAACTTTCACACACATGGAAGATGATTGCTTAAACTGATTTGTGAGTTACATGCAGGGCATCTGAAGAGCTGTTTTATGAGGATATCATTTATTTTGTTTGTAAAAGACCACAAAAAGTATTTTAAGAAAGTTGTATTCTTGGATATAGAATAACTTAATGATTTAGGAAGAACTTGGAGACTTAGTCCATTTTTTTTTCTGAATATAAAATAATAGCATAGTTAATTATAACTCCCTGTGATCATAGGGACAAAAATATTGAATCTAGTTTAATGGGAGGTATATTGTTATCCTATTTTAGAATTTCTGAAAGATTATATGTTCATGTTTTTCTTAGTACCTGTGTGTCTCCTGTTTTGGCTGCTAATCCAGTTAAGAAGTCTTTGCTAGACTAAAAATAGAACATGAGTTGGTTGCTCAAGGAACCAATTAATAATAGATGTTTCATTTTATGTACTCTCCTTATGCATAGTATGCCATCATTAACTTAGTGAACTGGAGAGAGGCTATCCAGATCATTAAGAGCTATGTTTCTAGATCTGAGAAGCCATAAACCAATATATAAAATAGGAGACAAAGATTTACTGCTTTGTATAGTTAGATTTTCAGTGAATGAACGGGTTTATGATTTGTGAATTATAGATTAATAAAAGATAAGGTATAACATATTCCTCATTTATATCAGCACTATTATAAATGTAATAAATGTTTAAGAAATAATAAATGAAAATTTAGATAGATAACAAGTAGGTAGATTGTTTTGGAAAATTTTATGGATTTAGTGTTTTATTTAAATGATTTATGATTTTTTTAAAGATTTTTTTATGTTTATTTTGAGAGAGTATATGCACGCACACAAGTGAGGGAGGAGGGACGGGGTGGGGGGAAGAGGGAGAAGGAGAGGGAGTGAGAAAGAGAGAATCCGAAGCAGGCTCCTCACTGTCAGTGCGAATCTCATGAATGGTGAGATCATGACCTGATGCTTAACCAACTGAGCCACCTAGGCACCCCAAATGATTTCTGATTTTTAAAAAGTAAATGTATTATGAAGGCTGAGAAGTAAGTAGAAAGTTTTCTTTTTCTTCTTCGAAAAGGTAATTTTAAAGTTTCATTTTTAGCGTTGTTTCTCTTGTAATTGTTGTCCAGTGTCTTTGTAAGAAGGTAGTAGAAATGTTGGGAATTAATGAGTGCTCTCCTTTTTGAAAAATCAATTTTATTTCATTCAGGTTCCAATTGTTGCAGTCACAGCTACTGCAAGTTCTTCAATCCAGGAAGACATTATACATTGCTTAAAACTGAAGGATCCTCAGATTACCTGTACTGGTTTTGATCGACCAAACTTGTACTTAGAAGTTGGACGAAAAACAGGAAACATCCTTCAGGATCTAAAGCAATTTGTTGTCCAAAAGACAAGGTGAAGATTTCATGGTTGATAAATTTTGGTTAACTATTTCCTTCTCTTTAAAAATTTTGTTTTATTTATTTTTTTACTATTTCCTTCTAATGCGTATTTAACAGATTTCAAATTCTACTTAGTTTGGTTCAAGTCAAGTGTGATGTCATATAATCAAGATAGTGACTGAGAAAATAGCCTATTTCTGAAGGGAGAAACTAATTCATCCGGTATTTGTCTACTTCATATTTTTGCTTGACCAGGACATATGCTCTTTTTTTTTTTTTTTTTTAAACTAAACGTTACACCCAACGTGGGGCTTGAACCAATGACCCTGAGATCAAGAGTCACACACTCTACGGACTGAACCAGCCAGACACACCTACGCTCTTAATAATTGACAAGTAAACAACAAAAACAATGGAGTCTTTTATCCTAATTCTATCTAGTTTGCTAATTGTCTGAGTAATTGAGTATTAAGGAATTTATTTATTTAAAAAAATTTTTTTAATGTTTATTTTTGAGAGAGAGAGAGACAGAATGAGCAGGGGAGGGGCAGACACACACACACACACACACACACGCATGCACACACAGAATCTGAAGCAGGCTCCAGTCCCTGAGCTGTCAGTACAGAGCCTCATTTGGGGCTTGAACCCACAAACCTCGAGATCATGGCCTGAGCCGAAGTCGGATGCTCAACCTACTGAGCCACCCAGGCGCCCTGAGTATTAGGGAATTTTAAAAGTCATCATACTGATAAATACTTTTGAGCCCTTATTATATGCCAAGGACTATCCTAGGCACTTTGTGTAAGTGATGTAGTAATCCTTGTAACTGCTTAATAAGCTACATATGATTTTCATTTTACTGGTGAAGAAACTGTCACTAGTACTTTGTCTATTTTGTTTGGAGACATTTTATGTGTATACTAAGAAGCTTTCCTTTGCCTTATTTCCCTGATCTGTCTTGTTGGTGAAAAGGTTGTAACTGTCATGTTATAAAATGTGTTTTTAAGTTAGAATTCATGAAAATAATGTTTGTCCTACAAACACAAAACAAATCTAGCAAATAGAGTTTAAAGAACATCATTAGTTTCTTCCTTAAGGACTACTGAGGTCCTTTAGGATGAATTTTAATGTAGGATTTGCAATTGGCTTGATTGTACTATATTTAGATTAAAACAAGAAGGTAATGGGGATACCTGTCTGGCTCTGTCAGTAGAGCATGCAATTCTTGATCTCGGGGTTGTGAGTTCGAACCCCACATTAGGTGTAGAGATTACTTAAAAATAAAATCTTTAAAAAAATAAATAAAAAATAAAACAAGAGGGGTGCGTGGGTGGCTCGGTTGGTTAAGCATCTGACTCTTGATTTCAGCTCAGGTCATGATCTCACAGGTTTATGAGATCGAGCCCCATGTTGGGCTCTACACTGACAGTGTGGAGCCTACTTGGAATGCTCTCTCCTTCTTTCTCTGCCCCTCCCTGCCGTGTGCTCTCTCTCTCTCTCTCTCTCAAAAATAAATAAACATTAAAAAAATAAAACGTAATGAATATATTCTGAGTATTCTGGCTGTGCTAGAGATCTCTCTGAAGAGAGTACTCATTGCATCATTGCACTTCACTTCCCTTGTGCCCTAGAGGGAAAACATTCTCTTGAAGAAGTCTGCTTATTCTAGGCTGGAGTCTTTTAACAATGGGATCATTATCTGTTCTCCTAATCTGTGATCTTTTTCCATCCATATTATTCTCAATCTCAGCGGCCTTCCCCTAATAACCTTCTTCTTTTTGAAACCATTTGCCTGTGTGTGTGTGTGTGTGTGTGTGTGTGTGTGTGACACTGTGACATGTTGTCTTTAGGACTGTATTGTCCTTTTATGATATCTTATGTAAATGCTCTCTTCTCACCATCTTCCATGTTAATTCTGCTAGTGGCGTTACCTTAGCCTAAACTGTTATCAACCCCCCACCCCAGGGTTCCTCCGTGCTTGTTCTATACACAATTTTCAGATTCACCATCTGAAAACACGTCCCTGAGTCTTGGCATTCCTCTTTGGGGCCTCCCTCTTTCCTGTGGATAAAGGCCAGAATCCTTAGCCTGACATCCAAGACCATCCAAGATTTTTGTATTTAATGTGACAGTGATTTTTCTGAGAGCAAAGCAAAAAAGATTTTTGCATCCATTTTCAGTCTTCTAAGAATAGTATGATAGCAGCCAACCCGAGAGTCAGAATGCTTTCTGTAGATCGTAGGCAAATAGAAAAGTTTCTCTTAATGAGCAAAAATTTGATGGAGGATAAGTAAGACTTCAGAATGTTGCCTTTTATTTCCATGTTCTTCCCTTCATTTAATTCTGCCATTTTTTTTAGTCATTGAGCTAAATCCTGACTTTATTTTTCTATAACCACGATATATTGAAATTGGATAGACAAGCCTCTCTATCTAATTTAGTGGTTAGATGAAGATAGATTTTTTTTTTCCTTCTGGAAATTGTTGTGAGGAAATAACAATGTTTAGTAAACCACTTAGTGCAGTAATAAACCCTTTTTTTTTAGAGAGAGAGAGGGAGAGAGAAAGAACACAAGTCGGGGAGGGGCAGAGCGAGAGGGAAAGAGAGAATCTTAAGCAGACTGCACACCCAGTCCCAGAGTGAGACTCCCGGCCTCACAACCATGAGCTCATGACCTGAGCCAAAGTTAAGAGTCAGAGGCTTAGCTGACTGAGCTACCCAGACACCCCAGTAATGAATACTTTTGTAAGAGAGATTTTTACTCCTTTGATTTTTCTGCTCTGTTAAGTTCAAATTTTTGTGTACTTTTTACCTTTTTTTTAAATGTAGAAAGTGATACATAGTCTTAATATCAATGTGAACACTACAGATGTGCATAAACCAAAGAGTGCTTAGATCTTCCCATCCCAGTCCTCATTTATCATCACTGTTGATGTTTGAACACCGAACTTTACATAAACCCTTCTGTTCTCTGACTGTCCTGTTCAGTAGGTACAGAGAATTTCCATTTTTTAGGCAATGCTCTCCTTTGATTTAAAGTGTCTTTTCTCAGATATGTGTTAAAATCTCCAATTATTGCAGATATATCTCCTTCTCCCTTTATTTAGTTCTGTCGATTTTTGTTTCATATGTGTTAAACCACTATTACTTGGTACAGACACATTTAGGATTTTCATATCTTCAATAAATTGAAATGTTAAAAAAAATTTTTTTTAATGTTTATTTTTGAGAGAGAGACAGAGTGCAGGTGGGGGAGGGGCAGAGAGAGAGGGAGACACAGAATATGAAGCAGGCTCCAGGCTCCAAACTGTCAGCACAGAGCCCGACGCGGGGCTCAAACCCATGAACTGTGAGATCATGACCTGAGCCCAAGTTGGACACTTAACTGACTGAGCCACCCAGGGTCCCCAATAAATTGAAACTTTTATCATTCTTAATAAAAAAAAGTGTCTTTGCTATCTTTCTGCATAATGTGTTGTTTTAAAACAAGGAGGGCACTTGTTGGGATGAGCACTGGGTGTTATATGTAGGCGATGAATCACTGGATTCTACTCCTGAAATCATTATTGCACTATATGTTAATTAACTTAGATGTAAAACTAATAAACTTTAAAAATGAAAAAAAATGGGGCCCTAATGGGTAGGATATTCCAATATTTCTCTTCTTTGGGAATGCGTGTGTGTGGTTTTTTAAAAATGTTTATTTATTTATTTTTGAGAGAGAGCACAAGTGTGACTGAGCAGGGGAGGGGCAGAGAGAGACAGAATCCCAAGCAGAGAGAATGGGAGAGAGAATGCCAAGCAGGCTCTGTACTGTCAATGCAGAACCTGATGTGGGGCTCGAACCCATGAACCCTGAGATCATGACCTGGGCTGGAATCAAGAGTCAGATACTTAAATGACTGAGCCACCCAGGTCCCAAGAAATGTCTTTTAAATACTTAATATCTGCTGGGAAGTTTTGTTAGGGAAGCCCATTTGGTCACTATCAAAAATTGCTTTGAGTAGAGATTATTCAGTAAAACTCTTGGAGTCAAATTACTACCAATTTTTTTGCTCTGTTTAGGTATTCACTGACTTTTGCCATAGTCCATCTTAAAGGATTTAGATCCACATGATTTTTTATTGTTTGCTTATTAGTTAATTTCATAGTATGAATGTGCATAATGAACATTTACATGATTTTTTTACAATTATAGTTCTGTGAATATTTCTTTGTGTCTTTTGGCATATGTGTCAATATATTTGTAAAATAGATTCCTAAAGTTGAAATTGTATCAGAGTGTATATGCATTGAAAAATAAATCAGGGGCGCCTGGGTGGCTCAGTTGGTTAAGCATCTGACTCTTGGTTTTAGTTCAGGTCATGATCTCGCAGTTTTGCGAGTTCAATCCCCACATCTGTTTCTGTGCTGGCAGTACCTGCTTGGGATTCTCTCTCTCCCTATGTCTCTGCCCCTCCCCTGCTGGTGCTGTCTCTGTCTCTCTCAAAATAAATAAAACAGTTTTTCCTAAATATAAAATAGTACCTTCTTTTTATATTGATTAAGTCAGCATAAATGAATGTATTTATGTAAACGACTGTATTGAGAAATCAAACGTTTGCATTTTTAATAAATAAGCACAGGTTTCAGGACACTTGGGTGGCTCAGTTGGTTAAGCGTCTGACTCTTGATTTTGGCTCAAGTCATGATCTCACTGTTAATGGGCTCCAGCCTGCATAGGGCTCCATGCTGACAGTTTGGAGGCTGCTTGGGATTCTGTCTCTCCTCTGTCTCTGCCTCCCACACCCCCCACCAATAAATAAACAAAAAACCTTAAAAAGAAGCAGCTCAGTTTTCTAAAACAGACTTTTGAACATATGTTTTCTGTAATAGTCATAGTCTCACGATCACTAGTAAATACTTCTTTGAACTATAAAAACGATCTTTAATATTATAAGAAAGTTACTGTTTTTTTAGAAACATACATAGAGACTCAAATTTTTTGATCATGAGAGAATAGGAATAATGCAATATAAATTTTATCCATTCTCTTAGGTAAATATTCACTTATCTTTCTCATGTAAATGAAGACTAATTGTTCATCAGTGTTTTGCATTTCTAAAAGTATGGAAATTTCGTTTCCAGTAGTTTGTAAGCTTTTATCAAGGCTTTTGCTTAAATAAATAAACTTGTCTCTTGTTTTAACTTTACACAAAAAAATTAGTCAAAAGTCTTTGGGATTTAGTATAATTTATTTCCACATTTGACTTTCCACATTTTTATGTAGTTAAATATATCCTTGTTTTCTATATGCTTTCACTTTAGTAGGGTTTTACTAAGCAAATTAATTAGAATTTAAAAAGTTAAAATGGAATTAAATTAACATTTTAAAAAGAAAGGGGAAATTCAATAAGGTAAAATTCAAACTGGTTTTGGAAACTCAAATTGAAGCCTATATATTCATGTTTGTTCTTTTGGTTTTGTTTGTTTGTTTGTTTGTTTTGCTTTGTTTTGTTTTGTTTTAGTTCCACCTGGGAATTTGAAGGTCCAACTATCATCTATTGTCCTTCCAGAAAAATGACAGAAGAAGTTACGGCTGAACTCAGGAAAGTGAAGTTAGCCTGTGGAACATACCATGCAGGCATGGGTATTAGTGCAAGGAGAGAGGTTCATCACAGGTTCATGAGAGATGAAATTCAGGTGTGAAGATTCATCATCATTACTCTCTATTCCCCCATGGAAACAGATATTTGTCTACTATTTACCGTATCTTTATTGAATACCTTGTTTGTGTTGAGTATAAAGTCTCTCTTATAAAGGGAATTAATATATAATGTGGAAGACAGATCTGTGAACAAACTATTGCAGACTAGTATAAATAGGAGCCTGCACATAGAGCTTAGGTCCACAGAGGCAGGAACGCTAGCTGTTAAGGTAGCTTGTACTGCGGGGATGTGGTCCATCCAGGGAGAAGCTATTTGAGTGTAGAGTCTAAATGAGTGAATGGAACTGTGTTAAGTATGCTAAGCCAGTAGGTGATGAGGGAAAGGGAATTGGTTATGGAATTCCAGGAAAAGGGACCAGCATGTGCAAAGACATTGGTATGAGAGTGCCTTACTGGGTTCAGGAAATTAGGAGTTTGAAATGGTTGGAGGGAAAGTGAGTGTGGAGTAGGAATGGTGCAAGGTATAGGTGAAAAGGCAGGGAGGAACTGTTAGAAGGTCACAGGGAAACAGTTTAATGGGTTGGTTGGCCAGGTTATGGATGGCCTTAAAACCAGCAGAGAGGCAGGCTGAGATTGATGTGATGTGCCTGTAGTTTTTCTAGACTATCTGAGCCTTAGAATTTTTTATTTAAATTTTCATCTACTTTTTTAATTCATTTTTTAATAGGTAAAACAAGTTAAAGTAGAATAATTCTTGTTGAGGTTGACGTGAGGGAGAAAGGGTTCCAAGAGTTTTCCAGTCTCCCAAGACAGCCCGTGTGGGTGTCCTGTAATCCTCAGAGCTCCTCAAAATGGAGCTTGAAAGCCATCATGAAGACAACTCTGTGTTTTTTGAGCAAGATTATAGTATTCTAGAAGCATTAGATTAGCAGTCCTAAGCAGGATTGATTTGAAGGAGAAAAACTGAATAAAGAAAGGCTGTCAGTGAAGTCACTGTGAAGCATACCAACTGAGCTTCCTCTAGTGATTGGAAGCCTCATTTAGTGGGTGTTATGCAGGATGTTTAGGAAGATTTAAATTCAAACCACGGTGGTAGGTTTAAATCACCAGCTTCACACCATCAACATCACATCCAAAGTCTGTCACCGTAAGCCTGCGGACTAGCCCTCCTCTCAAGTTAAGAGATGAACTTAACTTCTCCTTTGCATTTTCTGTTCAGTAGGTCTTGTATTTCCTCTCTCTCCAGCTCTGTAGGTGTTGTTCAAACAACCTACCTCAAGTATGGTTCTGTCTATAAAGCTCACTGTGCATTGTCAGGCTGTTAACATGCACCTGCCTAAAAGCACCTATTCTCTTTCTTCCTCTTCTTTCCAAAGATAGGAACAGCTATCACAACTGCTTAGACTAGAGTTCCCTAAATTCTTACATGTTTATACTTTTATTCTATTTTCTCAGGAGTTTGAAAGTTATCTGATAAAATTTATTGGTTGCTGCTTACTGAATCCTAACATGTTTGACCCATTAACTAATCAATGATTTCTTTCATCTTGATTTATAATTAGTCGTTTAGGTAGAACATCTTCTACAGATATGAGAGATTGCAAACTTTTATCTGTTAGGTTGTGATGGGAGACTTTGTTGGATGCATCTGGTTTTCCTCCCAACACACAGCTTCACTGAAATGTTAATGCTTGGAAATATGGCTCTAAAAACCTCACAGTGATCATTAATTATACCTAGTATCTAGAAAGGTCTGTGTATGTGTGTGCCACTATATATTCCCTCTCTATGGCAGGATGTCAAAAAGTTTTATCCACATTATGAAAATTGATAAATTAATATTGGTGGTGTCACCCTAGGCTGACATCAGGGGTTCTGTTGTATATAACAACTATTCTAATAAATAATTCAGAAGCTTCACATTTGCATTGAGAGTTCTCAAACACCTTCACAAGATGATGAAAATACATTTCCTCATCTATATAGAATAGTCTGGTGCTCTTGGAATTGATTACCTGCCATTGAATATTCATTGAATGCCTACTGAATGCGTACATGTACCGAATTCTGGATGTTCACTCTCCTGTCTTTCTGAAGTTGATTTATACTTTGGTGTGGGCCTAAACGTACAGCTGACCACCCCAGCTCACCACCCTAGCTCTTAATGCCTTGGATTGATTGATGCTTAGAATTTTAGTATTTTCTGTTTTATAATTTTAGAAAAAATGTTTTTCTTTCCTATTATTCTTAACCAAATCTAACCACATTCAGATGTAGATTTGCATTTTTACTTTGTGACCATTCATTCTTACTCTTTGTCCTGATTTTTAGTTTCATGTCCTTTCATATTTTATTTGCTTTTTCAAGGTAGCTTGTGTTCCTTTTCTTTCTGGGATGAGGCTGTGAATAAATTATTTGATAAAATATCTTTATTTTCATCTGAGAGTTTATGATATTTTGAAAATCATGTCTGTAGAATAGGATGATTTCATCTGAAAGTAGTATCATAAAGGGGCACCTGGCTGGCTCAGTCAGTAGAGTATGTGGTTCTTTTTTTTTTAATTTTAGTTCTTTATTTTGAGAGAGAGAGAGAGAGAGAGCATGAGCAGGGGAAGGGTAGAGAGGGAGAGAACCCCAAACAGCCTCTGCTGCACTGCTGGCGTGGAGCCGCACAGAGGGCTAGAACCCATGAACTGTGAGAAAGCAAGAGTCGGACGCTTAACCGAACGAGCCACCCAGGGACCTGGAACATGTAGTTCTTGATCTCAGGGTTGTGGGCTTGAGCCCTCTGTTGGGTGTAGAGATTACTTAAAAATAAAATCTTGAACAACAGCAACAGTACAGTATGATGAAAATTAGATCTTCAGAGTTCTCACTGCACATACACACATGTGCAGATAGTAACTACGCGAGGTAATGGATGTGGTAAGTAACTTTATTGTGGTAGTCATTTCACAGTGTATATGTATATAAAATGATCACCTTATGCATCTTACATAATGGTATATATCAATTATATATATATATATATATAAAGCTGAAAAAAATTGAATCAGAAATACATTAAGAAAACACCCTTAAAATTATGTTGCTTATTCACTCTCAAATATAACAAAATGGCCCAATCTTTCACTCAGAGCTTTTTCTTTTTTCTTTTTATTTTAAGATTTTATTTTTATAATCTCTACACCCAAGATGGGGGCTTGAACTCACAGCCTTGAGATAGAGTGTCTCATGCTCCACTGACTGAGCCAGCCAGTCAAAGCTTTTTCTTAATAAATTTCTAATCCTGTCTTTATTTTTCGTTCATCTTTCTTATACTTCCTTTTATCTTTCCCTCCCTTCCTTCCATCCTTCCTTCCTTCCTTCCTTCCTTCCTCTCTCTCTCTCTCTCTCTCTTTCTTTCTTTCTTTCTTTCTTTCTTTCTCTCTCATTCTCTCCTTCCTTCCTTCCTTCCTTCCTTCCTTGGTCCATCTTAATACATTTTTTTAAATAGCATTTTAATTTATATTGGTTACATAGTTTAAAGAACCAACTGGTTCTACAGTGCTAACAATGAGAACAGTAGCCCCTCCCCCTCCTTCCTTCCCCACTTCTGTTTCCTACTCTCATCTCTTTTAGCTTAATCTTTTGGTGTTTACCACTAGATCTTGCAATGATTGCTTTTACTGCTACTACTTATTTTTTTATTACATTTAGGCATTGTCCGATTACTTCCTATTATGAGGAATGAAAGTTTAGCTTCCTTTCACACCCCTTCCTGCCCTTCTCCTTTCTCCATTTATGTATTTCTTTTTAAAATTTTTTTTTTTATTTTTGAGAGAGAGAGAGAGACAGAGTGCAAGCAGGGGAGTGGCAGAGAGAGAGGGAGACACAGACACCGAAGCAGGCTCCAGGCTCTGAGCTATCAGCACAGAGCCCAACGCAGGGCTTGAACCCACGAACCGCGAGGTCATGACCTGAGCCGAAGTCTGATGTTCACCGACTGAGCCACCCAGGCGCCCCCCTCACCATTTATGTATTTCTAACCCCCTTTCCTCCCAACATTAACATAATTTGGTTATATATGTGTATATATATTTAAATATTATATAAATATAAATTGAAATAATTATGTAAATATATAATTAAGTATAAGTATATTAAATATAATTAAGTATAATACACTTAAATATTATATATTTACATAATTATTTCTCTGCAAATGCTTTTATTTCTAAGCCATGTAGTATACAGTTACTTTTTTTGTACATCTTCTTTATTGTTTGTACCTCATATTTTTGGTTTTTTTTTTGTGTTCTTACTAATTCTTCCCTAGAATTTCCCCCAATCATGTAAATCTTATTTCAGTATGCTCTTACATATTAGGTATCTACTGATTTTATCTTTTTAAAGATGCAAAGATAAATTCGTGTTTCATTTTACCATCTTTAATGAGAAGTTTTCCTTCCATCTTAGAATAATACTAAAAAATATTGATAATGTGCAATTAGGTAAAGACTCTTGAAACTTCATGATAACAAAGTCTCCTTTGGTATAATAAGTATTTTAAGAGCTATTTTGTGTGTTGTACTCATAGGTGTTCAGAGAGACCACTTTATTTGCTACTTAAGTGAGGAAATAGAAATCCTGTTTTATGGTTACTGATTCCTGATTTGTAAATTGTGCAGATGATCTTTTAACCTGCAAGTGATTGTTTGAAATTATATGAAATTCAGTTTCATGCCAGGGACTTCGGTTAATGAACTAATTAATCATTCTTACCAAAAGGCAGAGATGTAAGGTTTTGGTTCTGCTACAGATTTGTCGAACTGTGTTGTTATTTATTCTCAGTGTGTCGTGGCTACCATAGCTTTTGGCATGGGCATTAATAAAGCTGACATTCGCAAGGTCATTCATTATGGCGCTCCTAAGGAAATGCAGTCCTATTACCAGGAGATTGGGAGAGCCGGCCGTGATGGACTTCAAAGTTATTGTCACGTTCTCTGGGCTCCAGTAGACCTTCACCTAAATAGGTAAAAACATTTCTTGTTTTCATCCTTGCAGATTTCTTTCTTTCCCTTTAAGCTTTGAAAGTATTTGCAGCATCCAAAATTTCAAATAATGTGTTGAGTGCATTTAAAACCAAACCCAAACAGGACATCTAAAGAACATTTGTGGTAAGTGTTGCTGCCCAGAAGAGATGACCTAATTTCAGCTCTATCTCATTTAGTGTGAAGAATTAATGAAATGGAGAGTATCCTGGGAATGGAACATAGATTCTATGGGTGCCTTCCTAATTGTGCATGGACGAACTGCTTGTTTTCTCCCCAGGTCCTCTCAAGTTTGATATGTGTTCAGCTATAGTTTCTTCAGATACCATTTATTTTGTTATCGATTCTTTCTTCCCATGCTACAATGGTACCCAAGTGACTTTTACCAATCCCTGCTTGTCTCTCTTTACCATCTGTTTCTTTGCTTCTATGAAAGCATGCCAGCTCTCATTGACTGTGTGTAGATAATTATGTTGCACTGTACCCATTCACTGTGATGATTGACTACCATGAAAAAAAATTAAGAGTTCAGTTTTTAAATGTAAGAAAACTTAAACACAAAGCACATCTTTTTTGGCATGTAAGTTCTATGAGATTTACATAGGAACGGAAAACTTCATCTTGCAAAAATTTTAGGGGCAGTGGTTAGCAACTGATTTCCTTATCCATAGGGGTGATAAAACCTCAGGAAAAAAGCTATATATGGTAACTCATGGGGCTGTTAAGATGAGGTATTTTTAAAATGCACCTCCATGTAGCTGAATGAATTGAGCTCTTGAATGGACATATTAGCTCATGTTATTAAAATTATAAGCGTGCCTATCCAGTACTGTTTTTATTTTATTCAGCATTCAGCAATGCTGTTTTGAGTGCCCACTATGTTCTAAGGATTATGCTCTGTGCTGGGGATACAGTGATAAATAAAAACAGATATGGTTCCTGTTTTCATAGGGCTTGGAGTATAATGGAAATGGCAGATCTTAATCACAGAATCACACAACTATGAATACATAGGGTTCATTTTCTGTTCTCTCTTTGTGTTTGAAAATTTCAATTGAGTTCGAGCCGCCACCCTCACCCCCACCTCCCCTGCCCCGTTGGGCTCTATGCTGACAGCTCAGAGCCTGGAGCCTGCTTTGGATCCTTTATTTTTAAAGAGATCATTCAAATCTGTGTAAAATTGCAGCTGTGTTAATACAAGGAAGGAAAATTACACGGAGTAGTGAGTGTATAATAGGGTGTGTATTTACCGAGGTAAAAAGTTCAGGTAAGACTTCTTTCAAGAGGGGATAGGGTAAGTTGAGATCTGAAAGAAGAATAGGATTCATTAGGTAAACATGTTTGGTATAAATTTTAAGCTCATTCTTTTAAGAGTAGTGGTAGCTTTTGTTTCTTAACATAGTCAATAAAACCATCCCCTTAAACAGAACAATTATTGTTTTTCTTTTGACTGTTGTCTATGTAAATCTTTTTATAAACTAAAATAATCAGGATAGAGAATAGCTCTGCATGATATTATTAAATTTGGGATTGTATCAAGCATATGCTGATTCCTACCAATTCTGATTTATGTGTACATTGTAATAAAAGGTGCTGAAGACTTAACAGCCCGAGTTTTGTGTTATGACTTTCTACGTTCATTAGTAGAGATAGTTCCTGTTTATCTGAATCTCAAAAGATATTTTAAATGGTTATGTCATTAAGATATCACAGGAAGTAACAGTGATTACTAATCAATAACAGTGCCAGAAAGCCCATACTTGAATCTTGAGTGTAGACAGGTTGCTCTTTGCAGCCATCTTATGGGAAGTAAAGCCACAGGATTTAGGACAGATCTGTGTCATCCGTGTGACAAACCTCATCTTTAGAAAAAACAAAGTTTGAGAATAAATAGAGTTGCTGGTTGTCACTGAAAAGGTTACTATAATTCATAAAGTTTATTATCAATTTAATAGATTTTCCCAGCCAATTCCATCTGATTTCTATTTATGTTATTGCTTTTAGAATTTTTCTGTTTTCAACTTATTTTTATTATGTGGAATATTGTGCTTTATTTTAATAGTCCCATAAGAAGAAGAACTATTAACTAGATTTGCTTTTAGAGGCTTATAATTTTATATTTTTAGATTTGTTACTGACACTGATGATGAACCAAATATAAGGGAGGCTCTAGTACTTAAGAGTGTAGGCATTGTTGGAGCACCTGGGTGGCTAAGTCTGTTAAGTGTCCGACTTTGGCTTAGGTCTGGGTTCGAGCCCCACATTGGGCTCTGTGCTGACAGCTCAGAGCCTGGAGTGTGCTTTGGACTCTGTGTCTCCCTCTGTCTCTACCCCTCTCCTTGCTCACGCTTTGTCTCTCTCTCTCAAAAATAAACATTAAAAAAATTAAAAAGAAAGAGTATAGGCATTGTTTTCTTTGGTCTTTCTGAAGAGAAGGAAATAAGCTAAACAAAGGAAAAAAGGAGCTACAGTTGATCCTTGAACAACATGAGGGTTAGGGCTGCCCACTCCCCATGCAGTGTGAAATCTGTGTATAACTTTTGACTCTCCCAGTAGCCTACTTGTTGACCAGAAAAGCCTTAGGGATCACATAAACAGTTGATTAGTACTTACTTTGTGTGTTAAATCTATTATATACTATACTCTTACCATAAATAATCTAGAGAAAAGAAAATGTTATTTTAAAAAATCAGAAGAGAAAATACATTTACAGTACCATACTGTATTTATAAAAAAAATTCACATGTAAGTGGACCCATGCAGTTTAAACTCATGTTGTTCACTGGTCACCTGTAATTTTTAGCCCATGAGCTAGGAAGAATGAGATTAGTAAGAGCTAGAGTTAATAGTTGGAAGAGACTTTTAGGTCAATTATGTGGAAAGTCATGGTGGTTGGTGGTGTCAAATCATAAAAATGTTTTTGAATAAAATCATTTGGGTATTTGGACTTTCCAGAACTCACTTAACAGGATTCCCTGTTGGTGTAGTCTTTGAGAATTGTACAGAGGTGTTTTCATCCTTCAGAACGTTGAATAGTCAAAATATTAGTGAGGTGCATTTTGATGAGGATCAGGATTATCAGATCTTATATGTAAGTATTGTTTTCTTTTGAAATATCTGAAATTATTCCATTCAAACTTCTGTTTATTATTTTTTTACTTCTGTTTATTATTTTTCTTTAATTTTTTTTTACATTTATTTATTTTTGAGAGACAGAGACAGAGCATGAGTTGGGGAGGGGCAGAGAGAGAGGGAGACACAGAATATGAAGCAGGTTCCAGGCTCCGAGCTGTCAGCGCAGAGCCTGATGTGGGGCTCGAACTCACGGACCATGAGATCATGACCTGAGCCGAAGTCGGACCCTTAACCGACTGAGCCACCCGGGCGCCCCACTTCTGTTTATTCTTGAAAGAATTCTTGGAAAGACATGCAAAGCGAGATTGTCATCTTCTGATATCTGATATTCGTGGAGTTTCTTCAAAGAAGACTAGAATTAACAGGGTCAGGATGAGTTATAGCAGCATTAACTTTTTAAACACAAACATGTCTTGGGGCTCCTGGGTGGCTCAGTCGGTTAAGTCCAACTTTGGCTCAGGTCATGATCTCACAGTTTGTGAGTTTGAGCACCACATCGGGCTCTCAGCTGTCAGTGCGGAGCCTGTTTGTCCCCCCCACCCCGCCGTCGTCTCTTTGCACCTTCCCTGCTCGCTCACTCTCTCTCTCAAAAATAAATAAACATTAAAAAAATAAAACAAGCATGTCTTTAGCATTTCTAATAATTTTAAATAAGTTCAACATTATGGAAAAGATCAGTTATAATTGTTTGAAAGAGGAACTTAATTCTGATGTTTTGTTGGTGTTCCATAATAGCCTATAGTACAGAGATGGTTTTAGGGGGATGGGAAGTCCTCTGAAGAGTAAATAGGGATGAAGGCTCGTATTTGGATCATGAGCTTCTTTCAGTATTGCTTATATAGATGTTTTTAGTGTCTCATATAAAATAAATAAAAATCATAACTTTTTACTGGGAAAATGGAAAAAGTCATACATAGTGGAAGAATTGCCACTAGGAACACAACTGTAAATTGTGAACACAACTGTAAAAAAGCATGTAGCATATAAATCAAAATGAAAAACTTAAGGGTTTATAGTAGTTTTTCAAAGGCAGCTAAAAAATTGATGCTTGGACTTACGCATAGAATTCTTTTAAAAGTAATTTTCATAACAGTGAAAAAAATGCTTGCTTCTTCTGTGGGCATTGACTGGAAAGGGATACAGTAACTTTCTGGGATGATAGAAAATTTTTTTTATCTTGATGGAGGTATGGGTGCTATAGGTTATGAAAACTAACCAGTAATAAATTTAAAAGTAAGAAAATTGCTGATGCAATTTTATATATTAACTTGTAATATTTGTAATTGACAGGAACCTCCTTAGTCAGATACCCAATGAAAAGTTTCGATCATACAAACTAAAGATGGTCGCAAAGATGGAAAACTATCTTCTTTCCAGAAGGTGTAGGCGACAGTATGTATTATTTATCTTATACTAATTTTAATAACAGATTTATGAATGGTGCTCCTTTAAGAAAAAGTTTTGTAAAATAATTAGAAATATTTAGAAAGTATTTTGTTGGTGTTACATATTTGCTGATTTTTAAGGCAACTTTCTTTGTGCCTCAATAAACTGAAGCCAGATAATGAGATCCCAGGTGAATCAATTAGTAATGATTTCACCTCATTATTTTCAGCAATGATTTTAACATATATGGTTTTGTTCTTTTATTTAATTTTAAATTTTCTCTTGGGTAGAATCATCTTGTCTCATTTTGAAGACAAACAACTACGAAAGGCCTCCATGGGTATTATGGAAACTGAAAAATGCTGTGATAATTGCAGGTCCAGGTAAAGATTTTTTCTTGTACATAGACTTTCCAAAAGTCTTTGTTTTTCTTTCTTTTCAAATAATTTTTAATTGAGTTTTTGTTGAATGATATGTATTATAGTTTTAAAAAACCAAAATATTTTTATTTAAATGGAAGACAAAGGAAACAATATTATTTTGCATTACAAATAGATAAGCCAATAAAATGATGGATCTAAATCTAAATATATCAATAGTTACATTAAATGTAAATGGTCCAAAATCACCACTTAATGGTAGACATTGTTAGAATTGATTTAAAAATATGACACAACTAGGGGCTCTGGGCTGGCCCAGTTAGAAGAGCCTGTGACTCTTGATCTTAGGGTCATGAATTTGAGCCCACATTGGGTGTAGAGGTTATTTAAAAATAAATATGGGGCTCCTGGGTGGCTCAGTTGGTTAAGCATCCAACTCTTACCTTTAGCTCAGGTTGTGATCTCACAGTTTATGGGATTGAGCCCCACATTGGGCTCTGTGCTGAGAATGTGGAGCCTGCTTGGGATTCTCTCCCGTCCTCTCTCGCTGCCCCTACCCCACTTGTGTGTGTACACTCTCTTTCAAAATAAATAAACTTTACAAAATAAATAAACTTAAAAAAGAACAAATATATGATCCAACTATATGCTATTCATAAGAAATTCACCACACGTAGAATTATATAGGTAGGTTAAAAACAAAAGTATAACAATTGTATACCATGGAAACTAATCAGACTAAAGCTGGGGTTGTTATTTTAACATTAGACAGTGGAGACTTTGGAAAAAGAATATTACAAGGGATAAAGAAGGACATTACATGATGATAGAAAAGTTATTTACCAATGAATCATAGTTCTTCACAGAAAGACACACATATGTGCGTGCGCGCGCGCACACACACACACACACACACAGTGGTTTTAAGGAATTGACTTATGTATTTGTGGGGATTGGCAAATTGGAAATAGTAGGGCAAGCTGGCAGGCTGGAAAGTCAGGCAGGATTTCTGTTGCACAGATTTGAGTCACAATTCCTTGTTGTCTAGCAAACCTGTCTTTGTTCTTTAAGGCCTGCATTTGATTAGATGAGACTCACATTATCAAGGGTAGTCTCCTTTTACTTAAAGCCAGCTGATTGTAAGTGTTAATCCTATCTGCAAAGTACCTTTGTTAACAATATCTAGATTAGTGTTTAACCAAATAACTGGGCCACGTTGGCACATAAAGGCAACCATCATATCCAAGAATACATAATCCTAAATGTGTATATAGTTAACAAAAGAAGTGACAATTAAAAGGAGAAACACAGAAATCCATAATTACCATTGTCAACTTCAGCATCTTCTCTCAGTAATAAATAGAACTAGTAGACCGAAAATCAGTAAGATAGAAGAAATGAACAGGACTATCACCAAACTGGATCTAAGAACACTCCACCCAACAACAATGGAATAAACAATCTTCCTAGGTGCAGATGGAATGTTCACAAACATAGATTATATTCCAGATCATAAAACAAGCCTTAATAAATTTAAAAGAATTCTGTTCATATGGAGTGTGTTTTCCAACTATAATGGAATTAAACTGGAAATCAGTAACAGAAAAATATCAGGAAAGTCTCCAAACACTTGTAGGTTAAATAGCACACTGCTAAGTAACCCATGAGTCAAAGAGGAGGTCCCAAGGTAAACTGGAAAATATTTTGAACTGAATGAAATGAAAATACAAAATGTATGTGATGCAGCTAAAGCAATAATGAGAGGGAGGTTTAGAGCATTAAATACTTACATAGAGGAAAAGTTTCAAATCTATAATTAAGCTTCCACCTTAGGAAGCAAATAAGAGCAAAGTAAACTAAAAGGAAGCAGAAGGAAGGAAATAATAAAGATAAGAGATTAAATTAAATAGAAAACAGAAAAACAAAATCAATGAACTCAAAATCACATTCTTTGAAAGAGTCAATAAAATTGATAGAAACTTCTATCTAACAAGAAAAAAAGAGAAGACAGATTACTAATATTAGGAATGAAAGAAGAATTTCACTACAGGCCAAACAGACATTAAAAGGATAATAAGGAAACAATATGAATAACTCAGTGTGCATACATTCAGTAATTTAGGCGAAATGGACCCAATTCCATGATAACCTCAAACTAACAGATTCATTCACAATGAAATAGATAATCTGAGCAGTTACAGGTAAAGAAATTAGGTCTTTGTTAAAAACCCTTGGAAATAAATGTTCTCACCCAAATGGTTTAAATGGAAAATTCTACCAAACATTTAAAAGAAATAATGCCAGTTTTACAGTAAGAGCCCATTTATATGATTTTCTTCCAAAGTAAGACTATAGTGTAGGGATGAAGAAAATGTCAGTAGCTACCAGTGGTTAGAGAGGTGGAGGGTAGGATTACAAAGGGCTACTAGCACAAGGGACCCTCTGCATCGATGGAGTTGTTGTGGGTCCTGATTGTGATGGTGGCTGATTGTGGTAGTTAGGTGAATCTATGCATATGAATCAATAGATGTGTTTACATTTTTAGAACTTTACACCTGTTCAGACATACAGTCAATTTAATTGTATATTAATTGAAAAAATAAAATAAAAACAAATGGTATACCTCGTTGAGTTAGCTGCATGCCTAGGTGTGGTAGCTCTGTTACTATGAGACAAAAAAAATAACTATTAGGGATGGAGATAATCGCTGTGCAGTGACACAAAGTTGCTTCACCAAGAGGACAGAATTGTTCGATGCACCTTATAAAAAAAAAAAACCCAAACTGTACAAATATAGAAAGCACAAATTGACAGAACAGCTGGAAAAACCCAACAGATCCACCATTAAAGCAGAAGAATTTGATATAATTTTTAGTTCTTGGTAGGTTAAGCAATCCTAAAATGAATAAGCTATAGAAAATATGGTCAACAGAGTAACAAGTGATTTATCACACACTTGGTATTTAGAGCTTTGCACTAAGCAATTAGAACAATATATCTCAAACATTTTCACTTCATGATCCACAAATCTGATGATAATACCTGTATAGCACAGTAGGCTGTGCACTACTTGAGTACAGGTTTTGTTCAGACCCAAGATTAACTGGACAGCACACTTACAATCCATCTGCAGCACACTGGCTTGGAAGCACAGAATTAGAGACTATGCTTCTCATACATACATGGAAGATTGATAAAAATTTTACTCTGTATTAGAGCATGGTAAACAAATCCACTTTGCTGCCTGTTTGTGTGGATGACATTTTCTGGGAATAAAGCGTACCCTTTTGTTTATATATTGTCTATGGCTGTTTTTACAGAGTTGAATGCCTAGCAGTTGTGACACAGAGATCATATGGTCCATAAAGCCTAAACTATTTCCTATCTGGCCCTTTATAAAAGTTTTCTAGCCCCAGTACTAGAGTTGTCTCAAAATTTCTCAGTGTAATGGTATTGAACACACCACTTTTGCTTTTTTAAAAAATTTTTAAAATATTTGTTTACTTTTGAGAGAGACAGAACGCAAGCAGGGCAGAGAGAGAGGGAGACAGAGAATCTGAACCAGGCTCCAGGCTCCAAGCTGTTAGCACAGAGCCCGATGCGGGGCTCGAACCCACAAACTGTGAGATTGAAACCTGAGCCGAAGTTGGACGCTCAACCGACTGAGCCACCCAGGCGCCCTGAACATACTAGTCTTTCTGGTTACAATGCATTTGAATTAAAGGAAATAGGAAGATAAACAAAAAAATTCTCATTCCTTTGGAAATTAAAAATAACACTTTTAAATCACTCATAAATTAAAGAAAGGATCAGACTGGAAATTATTAAAACATTTTTAGAACTTTAGTGATAGTTACAGTAATATACATGAAAACTTCTAAGATCCAGTATAGGTGGTACTTTGTGAGAATCAGATAGCTTTAAATATTCATATTGGAAAAGAGAATTAATGACCCAATTATCTTACTAAAGAAAATTAGAATAGGAGGATAAAGCTAAGCATGGTCTCACCCCCTCCCCAACATATTATTATTATATCTGGAATATTGAATATATTCTTATTGCCATTTCAAAGCTATTTGTTATAAAGAAAACAATTGAATTAGGTAGTTGAACTGTATTAGTTAATTTTCTCTAAGGAGTCCTTTTGTTGTCAATCGGCTTTAAAGAATTCTCATTTGTATTAATGATAATTCCAAATCTTCCTGAAGGAAGGCTTAGGAATGTAACTTCTAAATGGACTCAAATGAGATGCAGTTTATCTTCGTGTCATATTGTGCAGGCATGGAGTTTAAACTAATAACTTATTGCATAGGAGATTTGGTTTTTAAGTTACTAACTTTTTTTTGGCAACAAACTTTTTCTTCCATTACAACTTAACCCAAAAGTCCAATATGTATATAATCAGTCAAGTGGAGCTTTTCGAGCTGTAATTCTGCACTCTGCTTGCTTGAACTCCTTCCTCTTCTTCTTTTTATGGTCTGAGGTACCAACCATGAAATTTGGGTTCTAGGGCACTAGGATTGAGAACCATCAACATAATATACAGAGCTATATTGTGGTTCCTAGTTCATGTTTTACATACTTCACATGGTCTTGGCGGTAATGAACTTTATTTGTAGCTTATGATGCAGTTGGCGTATTTGAGATTTATTTTTTAACTTGGCTAGTAATTACACTAAATCTTTTTATTTCTAAAGGTACATGCCTTAGCTAAGCTTTCTATCATATTATTACTTAGATTGGATCATTGCTTTTCCATTGACGACTCAGATGATACACCACAGGACTTTGGTCCACAGTCATTCCAGCTATTATCTGCTGTGAACATCTTAGGAGAAAAGTTTGGAATTCGGCTTCCGATTTTATTTCTCCGAGGATCTGTAAGTATCTCTCTGAATCACCTTCATCGTTCTTGGATTCCTGTATACTTTTCTTCAGAGGTTTGCCTTGGATGAGTTATGAGAAACACAGCCATATTAAGTAAGTTCCAATTAAGCCCTGCATTCATTACTTTTGACAAAACCTGTGTGTTATCACACCTACTACCATTTTCATATTTCAGGTTGATGTTCAGCTCTGCATCTCCTTCTAGAAGCATTGTATTAGCTTATTAAATTCGGTTGGATGAATCCCTAACCTGGTCTTTCTTAGGATAATTAAGTTAACTTTCATTGTATCAGGTCACAAGTAGAACAAAAATATCTCTTTTGTGCCCTGGAAAGTAGGAAATTCTTGGAGCAAAACTTTAATTTTAGTGATTTTTTTTGTAAATGTCTAAGTTAAATAACAATATTTGGCAGTATATTTTTTCTTTATTTCTGTTTCTTATCACAGGTATTTAAAATTCCAAGGTTTTTGTTTTTGGCTTTACTAGTGAATAAATAGTGATAGTTCTGCTACTTTTATTATTTTTTAGCATTTAGTGTGCCAGAATTATTCTAACAATTGCAAATACAATAAGAGTAAGTCATGACCCTCACAGTCTGTAGTCCTTTGGTTCATATGATTTTATTCCTGATTTAGAAGACTGCAAAGCAAAGCTAAGTATTAGGTATTAATATTAGTCAAATAAACCAAAAGTGGGAGATAGAATCTTTCACAAATATGTGTATTTATTACAAATATACTTAAAAGTGGAGATGAATATTCTCACTTTGTATATAGAATTTAAAAAATAATTTAGGTAAGGGTTTATTTGTTAATACTCAAATGCTTCATGTAAATATTTTCTGACTTTTTTCTTGTTTAGAAAGAGACATGTTAAGTTAGTTGTGAAATATTTTTAATGAAATATTGAAAATATATTCACTTTTCAGGTAGCGATGTTTCTAGATTTTGAATGAAATTTAAGATTTGTTCCCCCGTCTTGCTCTGATTTTGTTATTAAATCACCAGTTTGATTAGAAATTTAATAATGTTACCACAGTTAATGAATGAATTAATTAGTGTTCCAAGTTAAGGAACTTGCAGTTAGCTGCTCTGAGTGCTACTATTTTTTTCCTACTGTCTTTTTTATTAAAGACTTGAACTTGCAAGGGATAGATTAAGCTTAATTGCGATCTATGAAAGTTCCTCTGTCTCTGTCATCTTCAAAACCTGTGTATCCCAGTTGAACGTGTAATTTATAAAAATTATCCTTGTTTTAATTTGGTATGATCCAGCAGTATCCAGTATCAACAAATAAGTGTACGTGGGCTCCTACACAAACTTGAACCGGTCACAGGAGGGATCGGATTTCACCTATTATTTGAAAACCAAGTCAGACCTCTTACACTGACAGTCTCTTCTGGGAGTCTTCAAATTAAGAAGTTGATTCTATGTGAAATTTTATACTACCCTTGCTAGGTAAAGGTGTAAAACTTTTCAAAAAGTACCACTTAACAAAAAATTGTAGACATTAACTACAAGGAAAATAAGGCAATTTTTTTTCCTTCCATTTCAGTGATCTTGGTATCTACTGGGATATTATTTTAAAAATTATAATTGTAATTCCTTTAGGAATTTGGCAAATTGTCCACCTTAGCTTTAGGAAAAATTGATATCTTTGTAGATAATTTTGATCTGTAAGATGATAAATACCTTAAACTGAAAAGTCTTGGAGTTTTAGAGATATTTATATATACAACAAGTATGATTTAAGCAGCATATGGTTCTCCTTTCTTACACAGGATATTTCTAAATAGTATATAAACAGCTATGCAGCCATCCAGGCATTTGTGAGTGGAGTTTAAAATTTTGCTTTTTTGTTTAAAAAGAAAAACATTTTTGAGAGAGAGAGAGAGTGCGAGCGCACGAGTGAGCAGGGGAGGGGCAGAGAGAGGGAGACACAGAATCCAAAGCAGGCTCCAGGCTCTGAACTGTCAGCACAGAGCCAAATTTGGGGCTCAACCCCATGAACATGGGATCATGACCTGAACCAAAGTCGGACACTTAACCGACTAAGCCACAGGCGCACCTAAAATTTTGTTTTTAAAATAAAGTTTTAATTAGAGATTAAATAGTAGAAATGTTGCCTAAGGATCTTTGTTTTAGCTGTCTAAACATCTCACCACATAAATATTTTTAAATACCCTGTGTGAATAAGTGGTAAGATAAGCAATTACCATGATTTTATAGAAAACAGAAACACAATCCTTAATTTTAATAACCAGCACATTAAGTGAAACTGCAGTCCTAGTCACATTATCAAAGTGCTAAACTTTGTCATGACTCCAGAGTTAGGTAACACTTTTGATAAAAAGATGCTCTGACTATAGGCAGCCATTAGAAAATTATTGGTAGTTTTAATCACCCTTTATAGTTTTAAATTTATCGTACAGAAGATGGTTATCCATTTAACTTTCTGGCTAAGCTATTTTGTCTGATTTAAATATAATCCTATAGATATGTATTTTTAATCTTTTGATTTTATTTTGCACTTAGAATAACAGCTCTGGGAGTGACTTTGTCAAGCCATGGAGTGGCAGCTCTGAGCTTCTTTGGCTTGTAGAAATTGGAAAAGAGGCAAAAGAAACAAAGTGAAAATGTAAACGGAAACTGTGCTGGTTTTGTTTGCACTTTAAGAACATGGAGATTTAAAACTTTTTGAGTTAGAGCTTATACCTACTTTCCCCCACTAGTTATTAAACATCTTGTGTGTGTGTGTGTGTGTGTGTGTGTGTGTGTAAGGCACTGTGTTTTGTGAGGAATCCAAAGCTGAATTAGATGAAATTCATCATCTAATATGGAAGGTGTTAACGATAGATAGATAGGTAGGTAGGTAGGTAGGTAGATACAAAAGTAACGATATAAAAGGTAGGTAGATACAAAAGTAACGATAGATAGATAGGTAGATGTAGGTAGGTAGGTAGATACAAAAGTATAGTGTAGCATTGAAAGAGATAAAGGACATACAAGTAGATCTAAGTCCTCCGGAGAGTGCTTGTTAACAGCTGGGACATTAAAGAAGTCTGTGATTCTGCCAGTATCACTGGAGCTTCCTTTTTTTGTGGGAGATACAGTGGATTTTGGCATTCAGAGATGGAATGAGGGAAAAAAGGTGGAGGAGAACGTGACATTCCTACCAGAAAAAATGACCACACAAAACAGTTGTGATTTTTAAAGTTACTTCAGAGAAGTGGCAAGTGCATTTGTTATCTGTCAGATAGAGGTTCAAAGATTTTATCAGAAAGTGATACTTCGGGTCCTGTGTCCCATCCAGTCGGCTCATTTCATTCGAACCCTTATCCATTAATTAGTAGGTTTCCACATTCCTTGATATGCCAGTTTGGTGTTCCTTATTTTCCTAACCTAATTTTTAAAAGAAAAGAGAGATGAGTTCCCTTTTTGAGTGGGTCTTATAGAACTGTAGACTCCTAGAGCAAAAAGACTAATATTTAACCCTGTATATGCCGTTATTTTATAGTGATTGATACTTAATCCCTGAAAGTTAGAGGACCTGCCCTAGTCATACTGTTACCTTGTTGCAGAATCAGGATGAGCGAGCAGCTCTCCCAACTACTGTTTAGTGCCTTTTCTATTTATTATGCGGTTCACAGGCAGTTTTATACTTTTAGTTTTGGGTTGAATGATCTGGAGATACTAGAATGAATGCGATTGGTAAGGGATGTGTGTGTAAAATGTGCCTTCCTTAAAATCCGTTCCCAAATCCAGTAGTCTCTATAGGAGCTTTCTGGGCATGAGGATTGCTGTGGACACAAGACGACATAAATTTATTCAATAGTATACAGTATTCCTGATGATTGTTGATCATGAGGGGAAGGACAATTATTCTCTGCTGATTAGAAAAAGAGTTCATTGTTTCGTACTATTAAATGTGTTCATTGCCTTCAGGCTATTTTTTTTCTTTCTTTCTTATAAAGAAAAGGCTAGAGAAATAATTTTAGTGTTGAGATTGCTAATAAGTATTGGTTAGGCAATTTAATACCTTTGGTGTTACCAGTTTGCAAGCATAGAATCTCTTAGAAGTATAAGCCCCTAGCAGGTGTAGAGTGCCATTACAGGTGTTACAGGGAAAACTGACTAGGTACTAAGTCATAGTTTTTCTTTTAGATTAAGAAATTCAGGTTGAGTTAAAGGATCAGCTGTTAACTAATAAAAAGACAGTTAATGTTACTGAGCCAGGCTCTGTCTTGGTTACTCAATCTTTACCACATCCCCAGGAGATAGAAGCTATTGTTAATACTTCTATAGCAGCTGCAGAAATAGAAGCCCAGATAAGTTAAGTAACTTGCCCAAAGGCAAGAAGCTAGTAAGTGCCAGAGCTGTGATGTGAATCCAGGTAGTCTTGCTGTAGTAACTACAGTCAATGTGTATATGTATATATATGTATATGCATGTGTTGTATATGCACATATAGTATCTCTGTTGTGTTTGTATGTGTTGTGTATGTATATTTGTGTGTGTGTGCGCGCACGTGCATGACATAGTAATAAAAGATTAGAACTAGTATTCTTGAGGTCTGTGTTCTACTCCTAGTTCTAGGACCTTAGGCTTCCACTTAACATCTTTGAGCCTCTGATTATCTGTTAGCAACATGAGTAAAAAATGACCAAGTAGATAAAAGAGCTCCAGTGTTCCTTTGAGCTCTGAAAGTCTCTGATGTTTGATTTTAAACATTCTGTTCAAGTCAACTCCAAGTCAGTTGGCATAGGTAGGGATTGTTAACAAGAAAAAAGGTACCATGTTGTACCTGGGTGTTTCTGTTTCCCTAAATCTTGTTCTAGTAAAGTTTTGGTAAATATAACCATCATGGTACTAAAGCCCATTACTTAGCCATTTTAATAAAAAGACTTCAATTTCTATTTTTATTTTTAAGATAAATAGAACGCATGTTACAGACTCTGTTAACTAATAAGCGTATCAGAAGCCTATGTGTTAAGCTCAATATCTAGCCACTGATGTGTCTCTGATCAGAATTCATTCCAGTTTAATGTAATTGCAGCCTAGATTTCCTCTGTATGAGGGATCCGCTTTATTTAGGCTCTTTCACTTGTATTCACAGGTTTAACATTCCTGAATGGTAAACTGGTAACATTCTCGTTGGTTGAATAAAACCAGTATGTTCATAATAGAGAGGCTTTATAGTGTTTATATCTGCTGGAACTCCATCCTATAAACTGTTTTGATTTTGATCCCTGGGTTTTTAAACGCATTGGTTGTTAAACCTTCATGGAGTATAGGTGAAATGTAAAAATGTTGAATGACAGGCTATGCCTGTTTCTAAACTTTTAGACTGCACTTTATATTAAAAGTTTTAGAATATAGTAACCTCTTGACATATTCAAGGAATGAATGTTTTTGAAACATAAATATAACCTAAAGTACAGAATTCATATTAGCTTGTGATCACTCTAAGTAATTTAAACAGAAAAGTATTTATTACTGGGTATTAAATGGCTTATGGTATTGTAGATAAGATTGTACTGTATGGGCAATCCTATGAGCTGCTGCCTCTTCTGTGACAAGAAGCTATCTGTCAGCTTGGCAAACCACTGCTACAGCACCGGACCCCAAAGTGACCGAAAAGGGAGCTGTAACAATCAGGGAGGTTTCACTTGTGCTTGCTCTGGTGACCACCCTGCACTCGCTATAATCTGTATCCAAAAAAAATTGATTCTCTTAATACTCAGGAAGCCAGCAGTTGTATGCTGGGTTCTGTGCTAACACTTCCTCATAAAAAGCAAACACCTCCATGATCCTGCATACCTGCAAAAATAGCGGAAGAGTAGCCTTACTTCAACTTCCTGCTTATAGATGTCATGAAAAAATACCTCTGATTAGTGGAACTTAAATCATACCCAGAACTCTAGCTGAAAGGGATCTTGAGAAACAGTATTTGTAACTTTCCAGATTCTGTAATAAAAGAAGTCACAGTGGGTGGTTAGAATGATCCTTGAATTACCATCTGCCCTATTCACCACAAGTACATTAGACAGGAGCAACTTTCCATAAAGGACTCTGTCTGTGTAACACTACGGGCATTTAAAGGCAGTACTTCAATGTGTAGGGTAAGTGAAGGAGGTGTAGTAAGAGGGCAGAGTGAATGGAAAAGTACTTTATGGGGAGGGGGAACGTGGGAAGAGTCATTTCCATTAGAGGACAGGAGAATTGCATGTGACAGACTAGCTTCCCCAACGTTGCTAAAACTTGATGGCTTATGAAGAGTCTCAGTTTGGAATCCTCTCTTAGGAGGAAAAAAAAACAATCTCAAAAACAGCAACTACTTTGTAGCGTGCACTTGGTTTTTCTGGGGTATCTCAGTCAAGCAGCTAAATCAGAAATGATTAGTAAACTTTGTAGTACCTTTTGAACAAAAGCACCACAAACGCAGCCATCAGTGCGAAGTGAATTGTTTTGGTGCACTCACTGATTACTAGCTATCTGGTCACACTGCTCCTAACACCCAGGCTCCTACTCTTGTGCTGCAGATGATGATTAGTGTTTTCAGACCATGTATGTTAATAAAAGGCCTGAATAGCCTAGGTTAAATATTCCAAACATATCCAAGCCTATGCATTGGAAGATGCATGTGAATGATATGCAGAATTACCTGCCATTATTTCAGACAGAAAAGCAACTCTATTTTGTTTATATATTTATTTATGACTTAAGTATTCAGAACAAGCAGGATGGGCATAAAATTTTATAAGTTTTTAAAGCTGAAATTTGGTGTTAAACCCCAAAAATGAATAGACAGTTCTGTTTCACCTATCCTGTATTATCTAAAATAATAAGCATTTTTAGATATTGATTTTATTCCTAATTTCAGAATTCCCAGCGTCTTGCAGATCAGTATCGCAGACATGATTTATTTGGCACTGGCAAGGATCACACAGAGAGTTGGTGGAAGGCTTTGTCCCGTCAGCTCATGACTCAGGGATTCTTGATAGAAATTCCTGGGCCTATCAAATTTGCAAGGATTTGCACTCTTACAAAAAAGGTAAACAATGTAGAAGTCTACCTGTTTGATTTAATTTTCCTTACTGTGCATTAAGAGATTCTTCTTGTATTCAACAGGGTAGAGATTGGCTTGATAAAGCCAAAACAGAATTTCCTAAGAAACTTATCCTTCAAGCTAATGCAGAATTGTGTCTAACAGAGTTTCCTCAACCAAGGTTCGTTTTTCAGGTTTTTTTTTTTTTTCTTAACTTCTGGATTTTTTGTTGCTGACATGTCAAATTATACCAATTTACAGACGCCACAAAGATAAAATGAGTAAAGATTATTTTTGCATACCTCTTTTAGCTAGTTTGAGGGTGGGAGTCAGTAGGTGAAAGAGAAATCATAGAACATTTTCTTGGTTGATAGAAAGCAGTTGAGGTATTTAGAAAGCTGCTTTCCCATCGATTAACGAAGCAGCACTGAGATCAGTGTTGAAGAGTCAATATATCATATTTCCTTCTTATGTGTAGATGGTGGGAAGGGAATATACTTGTTGACTTCTTTTTAGTATCTTTACATGTTATTGATCATTTGGTTTTTTTCCTTTTTTAAAAAAATTGAGATATAATTGACATACAACACCGTGTAAGTTTGACATATACATGTTGGTTTGATAGATTTATACACAATATGATTACTGTAGTAGCTTAGCTAACACTTTTATCATGTCAAATAATTATCATTTCTGTGTTGAGAACAACGTAGTCTCTTTGCAACTTTGAAGTTTCTAACACAGTGTTGTTCACTGTAATTGTTTATAATTGTGCATTAGATTGTCAATTTTTCTTTTAAACTTAAAAAAACTTTAAAGAAGCTTTAAACTTTAAAGAGCTTAAAAAACACTTTCCAGAGCTTATTTAAAAAAATTGTTTTAAAAAATCCTCAGTTCTGAAACAGTAATGGAATCTCATCTGCCTTTCTGAGAGTGGAGGCATGATGGTATTAGATAATTACATAATTACACTTTGACATTTGAAATAACTTAATTTTATTATTTTTCAGTTCTAAAACTGTATCACTTGGCATGGAACAGCATTCCTATACTCAAGAACCAACTGAATTAACTGCAGAGAGTAAGGTTTGTTGTTAAAGAGGTGGTTCTTATTTATTTCCTTCCTTATTGAATGAAATGCTTTATATAGCAAAACATAAACTTTGGAAAGAGTAGCAAAATGAACAGAATAAAATATGCAGTATATAATTTATGGGATTAATAACAAATATTTGAGAAATAACTTACGTTGATTTTTTAATGTTTATTTATTTTTGAGAGAGAGAGTGCAAGCAGGGGAGGGGTAGAGAGAGAGGGAGACACAGAATCTGAAGCAGGCTCCAGGCTCTGAGCTGTCAGCATAGAGCCCAACGTGGGGCTTGAACCCATAAACCGTGAGATCCTGACCTGAGCTGAAGTCAAATGCTGAACTCATTGAGCCACCCAGGCACCCCTATTTTGATTTTTTAAAGCCTATTTTATAACTCATTTGGCTTGGAATTTTTTTTATACATTATATTACATATAATTGATAGAAAAAAAATAAGCCTGATTCCTAAATGTTCTCAGTAAAGCTACACATAACACACTCACACACACACACATGCATATATATGTTCTTGTTTTATGTTTCGGATCTTAGATAACTATTATAGATTCAATACCCACAGGTAGACTTCAGCTAATTGGAACACTGGAGTAATAGGAAAATGTGCTGAATTAAATTTTTTTGTAAAGTTTTTGTTTTATTAAAGTATGCAGAATGTAACTGAATCGTTTTGTAACTTTTGCCTCTGATGTGTCTCAAATAATTATTTTGATCATATATTCTCTATAGATTTGGGAGGATTAGGACTAACTGCCTGTGGCATCCTAGATATTAATAATCTAAGAGCTTACTTTCAGGTGATTTATTTGATGACTTGGAGAAATTGTAATTGTGAGATTTTGTGTCATATTCTTTTCCTATTTAAAAGTTTTTGAAACTTTGAATTTTTTTAATGGAACTTTCTTTGTTTAAAAGCAGTCTAACTTGGAGAAGATGTATGCTTATAAAGCACCTGATAAAATTTCTTCTGGGAATAACATTCCTGAAAGAAGGTAGAGTTGAAAATTTTTATTTTCTATGCTTACTATATCAATACATTTTTTCTTTCTTTCCTGAAGATAAACATCTATCAGATGTTGGGCTATTTCATTGGCAAAAGGAAGTTAAAGTTAAAGCATAAGCATCCAGTGTTATAATTATTAAAGAAGACTTGTAAAATGATAGTATTAACATTAATTTAATAGCTAACACTTCTTGGGTATTATTGTTTGCCAAACTATGTATTCAGTGCTAAATATTTTATTTGTAATATCTCATTTAATTCTTACAACAACCTATAAGTTAGCCACTGCTATTTATTCCCATTTTAACTTTTTTTTAACGTTTTATTTATTTTTGAGAGAGAGAGAGGCAGCGTGAGCAGAGGAGGGTCAGAGAGAGAGGGAGACACAGAATCTGAAGACAGACTCCAGGCTCTGAGCTAGCTGTCAGCACAGAGCCCGATGCGGGGCTCGAACCCACGAACTGTGAGATCATGACCTGAGCTGAAGTTGGATGCTTAACTGACTGAGCCACCCAGGCTCCCCTGTTTATTCCCATTTTAAAGTTGAAGATACCAAGGGTGAAGAAGTTAACTAACTTTTCAATTGCACATAGCTGTACCAGAGCTGACTTTCAAATCTATATTTGTCAACCTCTAGCATCTAAACACTCATTATATTTGTATAAAATATATATTTCCAGCCCATTTAAAAAATATTTTATGACAACATAAAATGGTAAATATTAGAGTTGGTAGAAATAATGAGTGTACCTATTATACTTGGGAGCTTAATACCTGAATTGCTGACTTAATGAAAGTATGGAGAATGCACAGAATTACAGAAGGTCTGAAGATGCAGAATTTGAAAAACTTGTCAGGACCTATACACATATTATTGAATGGACTATGTTTATATATGTATCAGGGGAAAATAAATTAATGCGCTCTGATACTGTTACTTTAAAAAAATTTTTTTTTTAAAGATTATTTGTTTTGAGAGAAAGAGCACAAGCACGAATGAGGGAGGGGCAGAGAGAGCGGGAGAGATAATCCCAAGCAGCCTCTGCATTGTCAGCACTGAGCCCTACATGGGGCTTGAACTCAGAAATCGTGAGCTCATGACCTGAGCTGAAACCAAGAGTCGGATGCCTAACCGACTGAGCCACCCAAGCGCCCCGATACTGTTACTTTCTAACAGATTGCTCACTTAGAGAATACTACTTTGGATCTGACAGACATTTACTGTAATACGTCTTCCACTCAAAATAATTTCTTTTTGTTTAGATATGGAGTAATTGATTACTACGTTTTAGGTAAACAAAAAGGTTAAGTAGCATATAAAACAGTATATCCATTGAGTATGGTGAAGCATTTCTTCATTTAATCATTTACTGTGTTTTTGCTAGGCATCTTCTTTGTGCCAGGTGTTATTCTAGGCAATGGGATTGAGTGGGGAAAACTAGAGACATAGCCCCCTGGCCCTCCCAGGGTTTCTACTCTGGTGAGATACACAGGTAAGGGAACGTAAAATTACAACCCAGGGTTGTAACACTTTGGAAAAGCACTTTGGAAGTGACACTTGAGGCTTAAGTAGAAGTGAAGTGAAATGAGGGCAAGTTTTCTGAGCAGAGGAGTGACCCATATATTAAAACCTGAAAGCAAGAGAGGGTATGATGTGGTTGAGGAACTCAGCAGTATACTAGCAATTACCTGGTAGAGGGAGGCGAGGGAGTGGTAAATATTTAAGACTGCAGAATTAAATAGGGTCCAGAATATCCAGTTTCCTTTTAAGCACTCAACTTGATCATAAAGGCAGTTGATCTGGGAGCAAAGGAAGGATTTTCAGTAGAATAGTGACATCAAATTTATGATTGAGAACAGAGGTTGACTTTCCATAGAGGATCAGATAGTAAATAATTTAGGCTTTGTGGGTCATGTGGTCTCTGTCTAACTACTCCACTTTTCTGTTATAGCCTTAAAGCAGCCATAAATGATATGTAAAGAAATGAGCGTGGCTGTATTCCAATAAAACTTTATTTATGGACACTGAAATTTGAATTTCATATAATTTTCACATGTCACAAAATGTTCTTTTGATTTTTTAAAATTGTTTAAAAATGTAAGAAACCATTCTTAGCTTACAAACGTTACCAGAACACATGGATTTTTCCCTTGCACCCCAGTGTGCGGACTCTTGATCTTGCTGTGGTGTGAATAGGAGGCTGGAAGATCAGAATGTAGAGACACAAGGAGGCTATTGCAGTAGCATTTGCAAGAGAAGATGGGAACATAGATGAAGGAAGTAGCAGTGGGCATGGAAAGAAATAGAACCGTAAGATATTTAGGAGACAGAATTGTTAGGACTTGGTGATTGAAAAGACAGGTGGGCAGGAAAATGGAGAACTTGAACATGACACTTAGGTTTCTGTCTTTGATTATGGGTAAGGGTGTTGTCCCTCTCTTCACTGGCAACATAAGAGGAACACAGATTTGAGAGATTGTTGGATATTAAGGGGACGAGGAATTTACTGATAAAGTACTGAGTTTGAGACACCTGTGGAGTGGTCCAGATATTAATTTTAATGTATGGGCTTAGTGTAGAGAAGTGAGAAATATGCTTACACATCAATAACTATTATTTTAAAGTTCATTCGAATTTTCATTACAATAATACATGTAGGGGCACCTGGGTTAAGCATGGGACTCTGGATTTTGGCTCAGGTCATGATCTCATGGGTTGTGAGATTGAGACCCTCCTGGGGCTCCATGATGACAGCATGGAGACTGCTTGGGATTTTCTTTCTCTCTCTCTCTCTTTCTCTCTCTCTCTCCCTCCCTCCCTCCCTCCCTCCGTAGCGTGCACACACTCTCTCTCTCAAAATAAATAAACATTAAAAAAATAAAAATGTACATGGTTTTAAAATTGGTACTTAATGGCATATCACAAAACACACCGGTTCACAGCCTTTCTAAAACTACTTTGTCCTGTTTTGTAGAAGCAGTCATCCTCAAATCTCTTAGCTGGGCTTTCTGATATTTGCCTCCATATTTCTAAGTGACATACTTAGATTACTGTTTTTGGACCTACCAGTTTTGGAAATTTTTTTGTTGACATCCTATAATGGTAGATTAGGGCATCTCCCATATCCCTCATTTCCCTTCCTTCAATCTCCCCCTTGACCAAAACACTTATATTTCAAGTTTTGGTCATATTAACAATTTGTTTTTATGTTATTAAACCTACTCAAACATTATATACTACTAAGCCAAACTTTGTTACTATGGCCACCACTACCTTAATTTTCCTTGATGTTAGTAATTGTCTTTTTTGGTTCTTTGCTTGGTTTTTTTTGTCTTCTTATTACTTATTTTTCTTTTCCCTTGTTTTCAATCTCTTTTTGTTTGTTTATCCTCTTGGAGAGTTCCTTGACTTTATATTTTCTTCCATTTAGTAAGATTTTAATTTTAGTTATCAAAAATTTAATATTTAAGAACTATTTCTTATTTTCTTTCTTCTTTCTTTAACATAACAATCTTTTCTTGTTTTGTGGATACGACATCTCCACTTTTTGGTGATTTTTCATTATAATTATTTTGAACTTTTCTTCTATGCACTTGTAACATTCATAGGCAAAATATTTTTTATTAAATGTTCTCCACATATATTTCTGCTTTAGGGGTATATTACCCAAAATTTTCCCATATATATGATAAAGTTTATTTGTGAAATAATTTAAAATACCATTTTGCAAGCAGTACAGTAATATAAAAATTTTTATAAATACTAAGGTAAAGGTCAATGTAATTATATTATTTAAAACAAATTTATAATTATCTTGAGTAACCTGATATTACTAATTCTTTGAACTGGGGTATCTTTTCTCAGGCTTACATCTACTTATTTTAGTGATAAGATTTGATAATTGTGAAAATCTTACTTTACGCTATAGATTTTGAATTCTTGGAACAGAGAAATTTATAAACATTTCTCAGATATCAAACATGTTCCCCCCTTTCTTTACCAAAGGAGGACTTTATTTAAATTTGGCATTTTTTATTGGCTATTCCATATAACTTCATTTGTATAAATTTTCCTCTTTTAATTTATCAGTAAGAAATGCTTATTGTAGAAAATGGTTTTCTATCTAGTTTGCTGCCTAGTACCTTCCATGTTATTTGCTAATTGGGTGTTTTTTTATCCTTCTTTTGAGGACAAGTGGTAGTATTTTCTTTGGCTTATTTTTGTTTGATTCTGAAGAAAAGTGTGAACAATTTGATTAATCCCATGCTCCTGTGCCTCACCAACCAAAAATTAGTGATATCACAGTAAAGAATCTAGTATATCTCTCTTGGTCAAAAAAGAGTTATCTTCATTATAAATAGGGAGTATTTTAAAGCATTTAGTTGAGGATGAGAATAGGGCACATGCTGTTTTTATGCTGTTTTTAAGTATACTAATTTTTGATGAATTCCAGTTACAGTTTTAACTTTACCATTATAATGAATGCATTGGTTTGAAATTGTTTAAAATATAGGCTGTCATAGATCACAATTATGTTACTGGTATTATGAAGAATAAATGTTACTATTGACTTAGAACAGTATTCTCATTTTGGGGGTTAAATAAAAGTGATCTTGGGGAAAGAAAACCTTTTATAATTTATTTTCTTTTAAATATTTTAGCATCATGGTACATTCACCAGGAAAATCTTACAAGTTCTCAGAACCTGTTATTTCAGCTCAAGAGCAGGAGACTCAGGTATGGCTTTTGTGAAAAGGCAGTTATTTGAAAGGATAGTTGTGAACATATGCATGCTTCAAATTTTGTTGCCAGTATTTTAAAAATTGTTCTTTAGCAAGGAGTCTGAGATGCAGTTTATTTTTTTTCATCCTGAGGGAAAATGTAGTATCTGAAGCTCTAAAAATAGAAGACTGGATTTTTCCAAGTACATTTCAAAACAAAAAATGTTGAGTTGTTTCTTTGTTCTTTGTTCAGATTATGCTGTATAGGAAATTGATGGAAGCCAGGCAGGAACACGCCAATCAAAAGGATGTTCCTCCCGCTATTCTGGCAACAAATAAGATACTGCTGGATATGGCCAAAATAAGGTAAGCTGTCCGTTTGCATATGTTCTAACTTACTTTCTTCTAACACAATATATTTGTAACATAGATTGTTAAGTGATAGTATGACTTTGGGTCCAGCTGCCCTGTCTGTGCATTGACTTCCCAATCTCCACGCTACTGCCCACAATCTCTTCACCAAGCGACAGTCCCACATTTCTACGTGAATGAAAACCAACTGTTTTCAGCAATCAGATTCATTGTATATAAAATCTAACTCCTTATCCACAAAGCCTCCATACGTGCATTTCAGGCAACTACCAAAACTCTTCTTTCTGAATTTCTTATTTTTGTCAATTCATACCGCCATGTTCTCAGTGATGCACCTTTAAAACCCCTGGTATTTCCTTCACTCCTCTAACATGAATCCCCGTCTTAGTCTCATTTAAATAGTTTTGAGACTTTTTCATTTAAATATTCCTTATTTGTCTGTGTATTCTCCCTCTCTCTTTTTAGTGACACCCCGTTAGTTTGGACCAGTGCCCCTGGACTGTTGCAAAAGCCAGTGACTAGCAAAGGCTAGTGACTTTTTTCTTCATCTCTCCCTCTCTGTTTCATCTGATACATGAGACTAAATCAGTCTTTATCATGTTGTACTTCTGCTTAACTAGTTCCCCACTGTCTTAACTTCTTTAGCTTATAATTCAGGCCCCTCTATTTATGGATTTGAAGCTCCTTTTTCATCCAAGTCACAGGATTTTGAATGGTTTATCTTACCTACGCTGTTTACCGTTGGTTGAAGGCTCCCTTTCAACTTGCATATATTTATTTACAGTGTTGCCTCTGCCTTATAGTTTCTTTGACTCCCCAAAACTCCTTTTAGGAAATCCTTCAAGATTTGGCTTTACTAATTTTTTTTCCCGTGAAGTCTTATATGCTGTTGACAACAAAGTAATTACTCTCTCTGGAATTTGTAAAGCACTTTAAAATATAAGTTTAGAAGATGTTTCTGTGGCACTCCTTACACAATGCTTTACTTATTTTTTTGTTATTGTTATTGGTATACATGTGTTCTATCTTCCAGATTTTAAACTCTGTGAATAAAGACACAATGTTCCTCATTTTTCTGTCTAGCACAATGCCTAATAAACACAAGTTGGTCAATAAACATTTAGAAGAAATTATTAACAAAGAATAATTGTTTGGTAATTGTATTCATCTTTTATACTTTCTTTTAAAAAATTGTTTTTTGTCACTAAATTTTATCCAAAAGGTGTTACTTTAGTGTAGAAATTTTAATAATATAATGTAGTACTTACATTTTATAATAATTATTTCATTAAAAATAAATATTCATGGGTGCCTGGGTGGCTCTGTCGGTTAAGTGTCTGACTCTTGATTTTGGCTCAGGTCGTGATCTCGTGGTCATGGGATCCAACCTCATGTCAGGCTCTGCGCTGACAGTACAGAGCTGGCTTAGAATTCTCTCTCTCCCTCTCTTTGCCCCATGTCTGAAAAATAATAATAATAAATAAATATTCCAAGACCACACTTTAATATTTAGTAAAGATGTTTAAAAGAAAAGGAATAATCATTAGATGCACAGACTTTTAGAAAGTAGACAACATACAGTCTCTTGGATATTAGACACAATACTAAAGTAGTTAGCAGGTTTATTGTTACAGGTAAATATTTTGTAAATAATGAATGGGATTTTCTTTTTTGTTTCTGAGCCTGTTGGTTGTCTTCAGTTAAAGCCTCATAGTTTTTCTTTCTTTTTTAATGTTTATTTATTTTGAGAGAGAGAGAGAGCATGAGCAGGGGAGGGACACAGAGAGGGAAGAGAGACAATCCTAAGCAGGCTCCATGCTGTTAGCGCAGACCTGACGCAGGGTTCAATCCCATGAACCTGAAATCATGACCTGAGCTGAAATCAAGAGTTGGACACTTAACTGACTGAGCCACCCAGGCACCCTGAGCCTCATAGTTTTTCTTTTCATATCTATAATAATAATAACGTAAGGTCAGCCATCGAGTAGAACGTTAGCCTGTTTCTTCATGATAATACCCTATTTATCAGTTAGTACCGTGTTTCTGTGGTGACAATGGTGGTGGTGTTTTTATTCATAAACTAAAATAGCAAATCTTTAAATGGTGGAAAGAAAAGAAAGACATCATAAAATGAGTGCTTATATTACACATTGCTTCTTATTGTTGGAAAAATATATGTTTACTGTCAGTATGATGCTAAATATCAGCTACATTACTGGAGTGATAATGTTTTAGTGGTTTCTTGACCTTTTAATTTTTTTAAATGACAGACCTACTACAGTCGAAAATGTGAAAAGGATCGATGGTGTTTCCGAAGGCAAAGCTCTAATGTTGGCCCCTCTGTTGGAAGTCATCAAACATTTCTGTCAAACAAATAACATTCAGGTAAAATACTGTGATTTTCAGGAACTGTGAAAATAAACACATTTTGATGATTTCAGAAACACCTCTCAACAGCAGTATTTTCTCCCTTTACAGTTGACCCTTTAACAGTGTGGAACATTAGGGGCGCTGACCCCCACACAATCAAAACTTTACAGATAACTTTTGAATCCCCCAAAACTTAACTACTAATAGCCTACTGTTGACTGGAAGCCTTACTGAGAACACATACAGTTAGTTAACACATATTTTTTATGTTTTATGTTTTATATACTATATTCTTATAGTAGCGTAAGCTGGAGAAAAGGAAGTGTTATTTAAAAAAATCATAAGAAAAAATACATTTATGGTGCTCTACTATATTCATCGAAAAAAAATCTGCATGTAAGTGGACCTGTCCCATTCAAACTGTGTTGTTCAAGGGTCAGCTGTATTTTCATTTCCATACTGGACACTTAGAAAATCAAGTCAGATTGTTTCTATAGTAAATCATTTATAAGAACATCTTAGTTACCTATATTTATTTATTTAACTTTATTTATTTATTTTTTCATTTATTTATTTAGGAGAGAGAGAGAAAGAGAGCATGAGTAGGGGAGGGGGAGAGAGATTCCCAAGCAGGCTCTGCAATGTTAGCACAGAGTCTGACATGGGGCTTGATCCCATGAACTGTGAGATCATGACCTGAGCCGAAATCAAGACCTGGATTCTCAACCGACTAAGCCACCCAGGCGCCCCCTCTCTTCAGTCTTAATAGTATTTTCTTCCTATCCTTTTACTTCTTGCTCCACCATAAATGACCATTTCCACAAGGATCCTTTGGGTTTCTTTCTTTAAATTACATATGTAGACTCGTTACTCTGTGTACTCCAACATAGAAGGTGGGGCATTGTGAGGTGGGGGAAAGTCTACTAAACTCATAATTGGGAAATCAAGAATTTAATTCCACCATTGTCTACCTGGTGAAGCCAGATGTGTTCTTTAACTACTTTGGGTTTCCATTTCCTCACATACACAATGGAAAGGATACTTTTCTTCCCCATATTAAAGAAACAATGGATGAATTAGAAAGATAAAAGAGGTAGGGTAGAAATAAAAAGTTGGAAGAGTTAAAAATATGGAAGGGAGTATTTAAAAAAATTATTTTAAAGTTGATTTATTTATTTTGAGAGAGAGAGGGGTGAGGAAGGGGCAGAGAGAGATGCATCGGGAGAGAGAATTCCAAGCAGGCTCTGCACTGTCAGTACAGAGTCCAACATGGGGCTCAATCTCAGGAACCATTAGATCATGACCTCAGCCAAGATCAAGAGTCAGACACTTAACCGACTGAGCCATCTAGGCGCCCCTGGAAGACAGGATTAAGGGGCTGTTTTTGCTTGTAAGAATCTCCTCTAAGCTTTGGACAGGCACATTTGGATCCCACTTTAGAAATCATTCTTGTAATCTTAAAAGTGATAATACCCTATTTTTGGGGAGTATTATCCTTCTCTGTGAGCTTGGTTTTATGTATACATGTGTGCATATGCAAATGTAAATGGTTACATTGGAATGCAAGTTCATTAACTTATAGTGAGAAATGCAACTGGAAAGTCTCACTTGACCCAGCCAGTGTGTTTTCATCTCCTAGTGAGGAAAAAGGGTGTGGAGGGCCGGCTTATCTGACAGCTGCTTAGCAAGCCTGGAATATAACAAAGGGCATTCTGATGGTGTCTGAAGTCATCTCTAAGGCAGGTTGCAGGTTGCATCTCTAAGGCAGGCATTCTCATACATTAGTTGCCCGAGAAGCTGTCCTGTTCAAATCTAGTTAGCCAAGGTGTCTTCTTCTCTAGACAGTGCTTGGATAGGCATTGCCTACTTTTGTCGTTCTGCCTTTCCTGCTTATATGTTTCCACAACTGATCACTGTCTATCCATATAGCTAGCCTTTTATCTGCATAGAACATGATTTGATGAGACTTTTGCTTATTAGAACCACATTCCAGCCCTACCTTCTTGAGATTACTGCTCTCATATTACGTTGCTTAGTGTTTTGGATGTTCCTAAACCCCTTAGTCACAAGTTTACAGACGATACTGTGATTTTGTCCCGTAAACAATAAAATCTGTAGGGATTTGGCAGCATAACTTACAGTGGTCACATTTCCAAGACTTTGGTATGGGAGTGTCATGTTGTTGCCTCCAGCTGTAGACTGTTATACAGACATACTTAGGAATCTGGCTAATGGAGTTTGAGGTTAGTTAGGCATTCCTAGGAAGTTAGGGCCAAATTTAACAGCATTCAGGTCTCAGGTGGAGACACTTCATTTACTAAAAAATACTCTTCCTTGAAAATTTCGGGGTGCCTACAAACGACTTTAGGTCATTGGATTGCCTGGCCTCTCCGTTCACCAAACCACAGTTGTGCCAGGTACCTGTGAACTAATCGACAGACTCATTTTTCATTTAGGATAGAAATGAGCTGCTGTGGGTTACAGCAAGCCAAGTTCTATTGGATTTAATTCTATTAATTTAGTATTGGTGCTTATGTATTAAAAGGTAAAGTTGGGGGAGACTATTCATATAGCTTTGTGAATCATACATCATATAATTCTACCATTAACTCTCCCTTGGTCTTTATTTCAAGGTCTTGTCTTCATTAATCTCATTTTTTCAATCCTCTCCCTACTTTTTTTCTTTTAAACATGTCTTAAGGAACTATATTGAAGAATTGGATAATGCTTCAAGTTTAGAGCCACAGTTTGTACATATCTTTTTTTTTAAGCTACAGATTTCCTTTTTATTTTTTTATTTTTTAATATTTATTTTTGAGAGAGAGAGACACATACACAGTACGAGTTGGGGAGGGCCAGAGAGTGAGGGAGACACAGAATCCGAAGCAGGCTCCAGGCACTGATCTGTCAGCCCAGAGCCCAATGCAGGGCTCGAACACACAAACAGTGAGATCATTACCTGAGCCGAAGTTGGACACTTAGCCAACTGAGCCACCCAGGCGCCCCTGTACATATCTTTTAAAATTATATGTATATAGTGATGATATATTTACTTATGATATATTAGCAGAATTTGTGGCTATGGTATCTAAGTTTGAATTTTAATTTGGTTTATTCATTCATTCAACATTCACTTCCAGGGATTAAGGAACTAATTTAGAGTCAGAGTGGTCCGCATTAATAGTTCATTTGTTATGCTCTCTTATCGGGTAAAGGGCAGACTAGACACTTCTGGTTCTATAACCATGTTTGCTATTATAGATATTTTATTTAAAAACTTATTCCCTCTAGCCTTATTTTATCTTTTTAGATAAATAGGTAAAAAACAAAACAAAAACAAAAACAGGGGCACCTGAGTGGCTCAGTCAGTTGAGTGTCTGACTCTTAATTTTGCTTTGGGTCATGATGCCAGGGTTGTGGGATCTGCGCTGTCAGTGCAGAACCTTCTTGGGATTCTCTGGCTCCCTCCTCTCTCTGCCCCTCCTCTGCTTTCTCTCATGAGCATGCACTCTTCTCTCTCTCAAAAATAAATAAACATTTAAAAAAAAAACAACCTATTTGAGCTCTTCATAAAAAGGGAATTTTTTTTACTGTTCCTTAGAGATTGCCCCCTCTTAATGCCTAATGATCATATTGATACTCTATCATTATATTGATATTATTATTGATCATTTTGTTACATTTAAAATTTTGTAGACAGACCTCTTTCCAAATACAAAACATCAGGAAAAACAAAGGAACAGTCTGGTGGTGAAAAATGCAGCATGCTCCCTTTCACAGTCTGTGGCCATCACATATTCTTTATTCCAAGAAAAGAAGATGTCTTTGGTAAGTGTTTTACTTTCAAGTTAGAGGGGCTTGTAACTTTACATAGACATGTGTTTTATCAGCTGTTCAAATATTAAAGATGTAACTTGGGATAAAATTCTTATAATTCTACAATATTTATATTGCTTCATTTTACATTTAATTTTAGACTAGAATGTCATTTTCTTTTTCTGCTAAGCCTACTTTTGTCAATCAAGTAAAAACAGCAAGCATACTTTGACCATGATTATTTTATAGAGGTTGTATCAGAGGTACTGTTAAACACACTTACAGCTTAGGGATATTAGAGCAGCCATATTTTAAGACACTATTTTTTTTTAAGCTGGGATTAATAGTTTAAAAACTATTAGCTTATGTATTGATAAGGAATAATCTCCAAGATCCATTAAAGGGGAGATGCAGAGTTGCATGAAAAACATAAATATGTATGTGTATATATATATGCATGCTTATTTACTGACATATCCTTGTGTATATATACAGAAATACATAGAACATCACTGGAAGGATATCCAAGAATCTAGAAATAAGTTAAAAAACAAACAACAGACTTGTTTTTCACTCTATATCCTCTAATACTATTCTGTTTTTTAAACCATACCTGATGGTCTTTGAAAAAATCTTCATTACTATGAAAAATGGCCATATTAATGTTTTTTTCACTGTTGTGGCCAAAACCTGAAGGCTGTTGAGGTTTTTTAAAATACACAAAATGAAGAGTATATCTTAGTGAAATAGAGACAGAATTAAGCTTCTATCTAGGTTTCATTAATTTGAATTCCTATCCTCTCTGTCATTAAATTGATTTGGAAAAGGCTATATGATCCAATGCCTACTTTTCCTGTTTTCTGTGTCTTTATTCACTAGGCTACATTACACTTCTCATTCTGGTTAAAGTCCACTAGAAATAAGAAAAACAGTCCATAGCTTGTCTTCGTCACTTAATAGATGTTCTAATTAAACAGTCAAATTTCTAAAATTAAAAGTACCCAAGCCATTACAGAAGAAACCAAATAATTGCATTGCACTATTTTTGAAATGAATTTCTTATTTAAATAGTAATTTACATGTATGTGTTAAATATGCTTATGTATACATAAATTGAGCATAAATATATACAGTATAACTGAATATCTGAATATGGTACTAAGAAAGTTTGGTATAGCCTCCAAATTTTCTGAGTGAAGTACATTCTAATACTATGCCATGTTACGTGGTTTCATGTATTTCATGTATTATTACATATTCATGGTTAAAAATGTGAAGATATATTTTCCATTAATGTTTTCTGTTATTATTTTGTTGTATGTTATTGTGTAATATCATGGTATAATTATCTGTCCCTCCCACGGGTCTGACTGAGAGGGTCTGTGCCAGCTAACCACAAAATTAAACATGCCTAAGGACTAATTAATCAGGAGCAATAATACAATTAGTTCTAGGTAATTTGATGCCTGGTATCAAATAACCCTGATATTATGCACACAGGGTGCATACTGCGTAGTAGAAGAGGGTAGACATTTAATGAAAGTAATTTAAAACCTAACTTTGACGGATGAAAATATTGCTTCAAATGCTCTATTCTGTGAAAGTATCGACATTCACATATAGTCCAAATTCATACTTCCAAGGTATATTATCATGAAATTCATGAGTATCATGAAATAATTTAGAGCTGACTAAACTTTCTGAGTATTTAAAGGACCGTTTTATCTAATATACATTGTAATTGGATTTGGAACTTCCTTTGTTTAAGAAGCTACATAAATATGTAATACTGTCCTAAATTTAAAACAATTCATATTAAGTTTAATGGTAGGCAAGAGATGACAGCCCTTACTAAATCGTGGTTATTACTTTATGAATAGGGCCAACATAAAAACCTTATTAAACTCTTCTCAAGAACCTTTTATAGAATGCACCTGAAGCCTTACATTATTACTGAGCATTTCAGGATTTATCGTCTTGGAAATTCATATAACTCAAGTACCGTGTAGTAGTTCAATTATATAGAATATTGGATTACAGTTTACTCTATTTTCAAAAGGCTGTGGCAGTTAGTAGACTTCCACAGAATGATGACTCTTTGGTGCTAATAGGTTTCTAAAGTGAATAATTACAGAGGGATGAGGAATGAGTTCTTAAGTAAAGCCGGATGATTTTGTTTTGTTCAATACAGTAAGTATAAAGTAGAACTGGAGATGTATAGTGGGGGAAGTTTTAAAGAAATAGTAAACATGAAAATTTTGCATGAAAGTTCAGTGCATTGTTTATTTCTCAGTGAACATTTACCACCTGAAGGTTTCGGACCTTTTATTTGCATACAGTACAGTGCAAACTTTTGAAACTTCACTGGTTGTTTCGCTCCTGTTTCTCTAGATCAGGATAGCTGAGAACAGGATTCTGCATCTCACAGAAGTTGGCATGCACTTATACCAGGCGGTGAAAGCTGGCTGCCCACTTGATACGGAGCGAGCAGGCCTGACTCCAGAGGTTCGGAAGATTATTGCTGATGTTATCCGAAACCCTCCCGTCAACTCAGGTGATCACTGTGACCCTCTTCTGCAGCCTTAATGACTTGAGTCATTGAACCCAGAGGAAGTAAACAAGCAATCCACTAATATTTTCCACTTTACCATCATTAACCCTTTATGCTACTATGAAAACTTTATTTGTGATGCCTTTTAATTGTTTTTCAAAAACAATCTTTCTTCCCCTTACCACTCAGAAGAGACTCCGCATGTGAGAAATTCTTGGTTTCCTTTTCGGCTTTAAAGTACAACTTCCACTCCCACCCCCAAAACAATGGACTTTCCTGCATTTCTAATTCCTGCCTCACCCCTTGAAAACAACACATTTTTTTTCCATGTTCATTCCCTGTAGCTTATTGACTTCTCATTTCCCCCTGAACCTTACAGATTCCTTATCATTGGTTTCACTTAAGTAGCCTTATTCTAATTAGTACAGTCAGTGGTCTCAGTCAGTATGATGTTGAAGGGCTAGTCCCAGGTCTCTAGGTTCCCACACAGAATGGTTTCCTCTTGTCACTTTGCTGCAGACCCTGAGTTGTGCTGAGATCAAGCCCCTTTGCCTTCCCCTGCAGAAATTTAAAAATTATGATCTACTTTTACAGAATTAAAGATGAACTACCTTGGAGGATTTTTCTCCCTACGTGTGCAACCTGGGCGTGTTAGAACTCAATAAATCCAATAAATATTTTCACATTCTTAGGGCAGAGCAATAGACATACAAAAAGCCTTGTCTCCAAAACCACAATGCACATACTTTTTATTAACTCAGTCTTTCCCACTTGGGAACACTAGGCAGTCCCCCTGCCAACTATTTCAAAAAAAGAAATATGTAAATTCTGATCCTGGCCAATGGAACTGCAAGTATATTAAGGGCCTGTTGATAAGTCATGGCAAGATCTTCTTTGAGTATTTGAGGAAGACACCTTAACAACTAATTCTGCTTCTATATCACTTCCTTGCCTTTTGGTTATAATTTGACTTCTCAAGTAGATCTGTTTGTAGTCTTGCTAATCTGGATATTTATCTATGTGATAATTGTGAATTCATAATTGTAAATCAGGGAATTGACAGTTTGTGAACGTGGTTAATGTGGATCTGTTAAGGTTAAAAAGTAGGTCTCTGAATCTGAAAACCTGAGGGCCATATCCTGGACTGTGATAAAACATCCAAGCTTACTTAGCTGTGAGTCATCTTATGAGAAAGCTAGGCAGCTATCCTGGTCACGTTCCAATTGTTCCAACTCCAGCAGCCACCTAACTTGAAATTAAGATAGAGGAAGGAAAACCATAATTACTGTGTAGGGTTAGATCTGTGATGATATCAAACATCTCTTTCTCCAATGCAAAGTAAAATAGTATTTTAGAGGAAGTCGATGACTTGGATGCCTTCTTGATTTTAATACTTGTGGAATTATTCTTTTCCTTTGTTGTATGTATTATCTCTCAGGACTTAAAGAAATGTTTGTCTTTCGATGAGCCTGTTGGATAGTAGGCAGTATTCTATGAAAGAGTTTGTGCAATTTTTTCCCTTTTTCCTTTTTGTTTTTTTGTCTTGTTTTTATTGTTGACAATCGTGTTTGAGATCATTGTCTACCTTCCTTAAATCCTGAAGACTGGCAGATGTGTTAACCTGGTCAGTGAGAGCAAAGGCTCCGGTAATGGCTGATCTGCTTTAATATATGCTGTACCATTTTGGAGCTATGTGACCTTGGGCAAATTACCCAGTCTCCCCAAGCCCCAGTTTCCTCATCTTTAAGGTTTTTTTTTTTTTTTTAAAATATTTATTTATTTTTGTGTGTGTGTGAGAGAGAGAGTGCAAGCAGGGAAGGGGCAGAGAGGGAGACACAGAATCTGAAGCAGGCTCCAGGCTCTGAGCTGTCAGCACAGAGCCCGATGTGGGGCTCAAACTCACAAACCATGAGATCATGACCTGAGCCGAAGTCAGATGCTTAACCAACTGAGCCACCCAGACACCCCCCCGGTTTCCTCATCTTTAAAACAGGGTGGAATAACATTGGCTGTCTTACAGAATTGTGAGAAATAAATGGATACTGCACAGAGTGCTTTGGTACTTAGTAAGTATGTCATAGATGGTGATGGTGGCAGTGATGGTGATTATAATGATAAGTATGGTTGCAGTAGATGGTAAGATCTTATGGCTTCATAAAAATACCCTCTAAACATGATTACTTGTATACCCTTTGATTTTCAGTAGCTAATTAGGAAAATAAGAAGTTAATAAGTAAGTATACAAGAAGGGAGGTTTCAAAACTGAACTTTATAGAAACTTAGAACTTTAATAATTCAGGCAGGTGATAATTTCCTTTTTTTGTTGTTCAAATACTAAAGAATTTTTGGGCAAATATACTTTAAAATATTTTTCATGATTATTTACTTATTTTGAGAGAGAGAGAGAGAGTAAGGAAGGAAGAGAGAGGGAGAGAGAGAATCCCAAGCAGGCTCAGCGCTGCCAGTGCAGAGCCCGACATGGGGCTCCAACTCACGAACTAGGAGATCATGACCTGAACCGAAACCAAGAGTGGGATGCTTAACCAACTGAGCCACCCAGGTTTCCCTTGGGCAAATATTCTTGAATGACATAAAATAGATTTCTAATTTCAATTCATTATTGGCAGGGGAAAATGGAAAATGGTAGAGAAGGATTTAGGATTCTAGTATTTAGCCAGTTATTGACAACATCTATTTTATGTGGCTATGGTAAAGAATCCAGGTGTTCCTAATTTGCTTTACAACTCACATAGTTGTAAAGTTATAGAATTTTAGACTTGGAAAGGAAATTGGAAATCATTAAATTTTCACTGTCCTAATACAGCCCAGTTTCAGAGATAGGAATTTGAAGCCTAGAGAGTTGAAGATTGTTCTAATATCATGTCAAGATTAATGAGTGAGCAAATTTTTCTTTGTACTATACCATGTTTAAGTATACTGTCAACTATTTAAGGAAAGAAATATGCAGTTTCTAATCCTGACATAAGATTTGGGTTTATAAACCTCTGATTGATGGGTGAAATAAATATACTTACATATAATCAGGTTAACATATTTATATGTCCAGTATCTTTAAATATTTTCTATCTAGTCTCCTCTACGTTCTGAGTTTAGCAATTTTAATTTTTGATGTCAGACAACTTTTTAACTTAAGAAATATTAAGGTCATATAGAATTTATAAAGATGAAAATTGCACAGCCTGATTCAACAAATATTAGCAAGACAAGAGAAGCATTTATAATCATTAGTGACTAAAATATTATTTCAAACATTTGTCTCAGATGCCCTGGTGGCTCAGTCAGTTAAGCATCCGACTTCAGCTCAGGTCATGATCCTCGTGGTCAGTGGACTTGAGCTCCATGTCAGGCTCTGTGCTGACAGCTCAGAGCCTGGAGCCTGCTTTGGATTCTATGTCTCCCTCTCTCTCTGCCCCTACTCCAGTCATGCTCTGTCTCTGTCTCTCTCTCTGTCTCTCTCAAAAATAAATAAACATTAAAAAAGTTAAAAAACAAAACAACACAAAAAACATTTGTCTCAGGGCACCTGGGTGGCTCAGTGGTTGAGTGTCCAACTCTTGATTTCAGCTCAGGTCATGATTTTGCAGTTTGTGGGATTGAGCCCAGTGTCCAGCTCTGTGCTGACAACGTGGAGCCTACTTAGGATTCTCTTTCTCCCTCCCTCTCTCTTTCTTCCCCTCCCCTGCTTGTTTATGCACATCACCTTTCTCTCTCTCTCTCAAAATAAACAAACAAAAAAATTTGTCTTTACCAGTATATACTAAATATAGCAAATAAATTTTCATTTAGAGATAAATACTAAATTGAAATTCTAAATAGAGAAAACTTTGAAATAAGTTAATAAGTATATATTAACATTTAATTCATCTTTCTGCCATATTATATACATATAATATGAAAAAATATATTATTGTGGTTTACTTCCAAAGCCATAATTGAGAAAGTTAGATTTTGAGAACTGTAAGTTCGAAATTTTATTTATTTGATTGTACCTTTATAGTGTGTAAGATAACACTTATTGATGTGAAATTTTACTTTTGAATTTTTGTTTTTCCTTGATACAATACTATTTGCTCTCTTATTGGAGGAAACATTGTTGAGATATAAATTGTAATAAATGAAGATGTATATACTACGTTACTCAAATGTTGTTTTCATGTTTTATTTAACTGTAGTCATATTACATAATTTGGTGTTTTTAATGAACAAGTTTGAGTGGCATTAAATTCTGCAAAATACTGAATTGAGAATTTTCTATATTATGGCCTAATTTTATACCTAAAAACAGAGTATTTGTGAATTGAGAAATCATATGTATTATTTTCATGCTGTCTTATTTGCTAAGTAGGCGTTATCCTTGTAATCTAATATTTACAGAAATTTTAGAACTTTTTCATGTTTTAGTTTATCCATGTTTATGTAATTTTAAGTTTTTTATGGAGTTGAAATTCTAACGATGCTTAATAAGTTAAGCAAGACATTTAATGAGGTGTCTGGATAAAATTTGAATAATTTCATTCTTCCATTGTTTATGTGCATGTAACTGGAAAATTAAGGGTGGCTTCCAAGGGACCTGCCACAAAAATAGAAGTAATATGATCTTTCTTTTTGAAGCACTGTAGCCAGCGTTCATTATTCTCCAATAGAAATTTTCAACACTTACTTGCCTGTAAAGTTAGGGCAGGAGAAGATGTATCTTTAATGCTAAATGCCCCTTATTTGCATATGTCTGTTGTAGGATGACTTTAAGATAAAAATATAAAGGGTACTTAGAGAAATGTGTAATGTGAATATATGGATTTTCTAATTATATCTAGAAATTATTTTCAAATTATAGTACAATAACTTTATACATTTATTAATCACTAACAGTGGCTTAAAACCCTAAGCAAATGTTTATACATAGTACTTTTATGAAAGGAAGACATTCTAATTTCAGAAACACATTGTTTCAAGTAGAATCAAATATCTCATTTTTTCTTTCAAAACAATTCATTGAATCCATGATGCCATAATAATTCAAGATTATTGAACTATGTTTCCACAGAATTGGCTTGTCTAATGTACATTTACAGTATTGTAACAGATAGCACAGTTATAGAGGTAGTTTGGCAATATGTATCAAAACAAAATGTGTTTAATCTTTGAACTAGTGACCCCACTTCTAAGAATCTAGAAACCTGGAAAAATATGTGTAATGTAATGTTCGTTGGAACTTTTTTTTTTTCCCAAAGAAAAACTGAGGACATGAAAGGGAGCTCAGACCCAGATTCCTCAGCCATTAAGAAATTAATGAAGTAGTGAAATGGGTCAAACTTCTGTGCTGTTTGGATGGTATAATGGCCAAAGGGCAAGTAGAATTTTAGTTGGTTGGTAGATATGATGGTCATATTGCTAATTTCATTACATTTAGAGGTAATCTTATCTTTACAAGGTAAAAACAATTTTTTAATGTTTATTTATTTTTGAGAGAGAGGGCATGTGAGAGAGAGTGTGAGTGGGGGAAGGACAGAGAGAGAGAGAGAGGGAGACACAGAATCTGAAGCAGGTTCCAGAGCCCAACATGGGGCTCGAACTCAGGAACCACAAGATCATGACCTGAGCTCAAGTTGGAAACTCAACGTACTGAGCCACCCAGACCTCCCCCTTTTGAAGTTTTTGACTAGAATCAGTTTCACATTTTAAAACTTTAAAGTTAGAAAGAGTAGAGGCTACAATATTGATACTCCATGGTCTTGGTTTCCATTAGCTGTGTAACCTCTTCCTGTTGTGTTTTTTTGTAGCTGCAGTGTTGTTTTGTTTTGTTTTAAGTCCAAGAGTAGCAAGATAAGATCTTTGGAAGAAAGGAGAATATAAACCTTGAAAGGTAGAATAATTGAAAGCCTATCTTTTCAGGGTAGCAGTTAAAAATACTTGGATTCTGATTGTTAATTTGAATTGGGTGTCAGAAATGTTTTATACCAGTTTTATAATTACATGAAGACGAGTGAATAGATTCTAAGCTGCTTAGTTTTAAGCTATACTTCTAGAGCATTCCACATGAATGTGATGTTGGAAGTGTTTGAAACATAGGAAGTGGTCTGTGGGAAGTCACTAAATAATTTGTAAAAGGTGTGAAGACACATAGTCTGATTCGGTTCTGTTGAGTTACAAAAATTAAAAATTCCTTGATTGTTATGTCTTTCTCAGCAAACTCACTTCATTACTATGTATTTTAAATAAATAGTGTGTTTTGTTATGCTACAGTATCTATTGAAAGGATCTTTTTTTATTAGCATTTTATTTACAACTGTGATTACCTTCCATCTTAAAGTAAGTCATTTTCATGGGGCACCTGGGTGGTTCAGTCGGTTTAAGCATCTGACTTCGGCTCAAGTCATGATCTACTGGTCCGTGGGTTCGAGCCCTGTGTTGGCCTCTGTGCTGCCAGTTCAGGGCCTGGAGCCTGTTTCAGATTCAGTGTCTCCCTCTCTCTCTGCCGCTCCCCTGCTCTCATTCTGTCTCTCTCTCAAAAATAAATAAGCATTTAAAAAAATTTTAAGAATAAGTCATTTTCAAAAATGATTGTAATTGATATTTGGAATTGGAAACATAATTCCTTTAGAAACAATTCTGTAGATGATGGTTTCTCAGAGCACCTCACAAAAAGCAGTTTGAAACATAATTTTTGTGAATGGCATTAGCCTGACTTTGAGTCTTGGAGGCAAGGGCTGATTGCAGGTGGTCCACGGGGGAGTGGGGGGACACATTTTACTTCATTTCTGTTTGTAGGGCTGTAGGCATTTGAAAGAGGAACATTTTCTTTGGACCTCTTCCTCCCTGCTTTCTACAAAATACTTCACTAGTTTCAGCTCATAAGTTTTCTAAAATGTTCTGTGTAATTTATTTTTAAATCTTATTTTTCATCCTTTACAGATATAAATAAAATTAAACTTATTAGAGCATTGGTTCCTAAAAACATTGACACATACCTTATCCATATGGCAATTGAGATCCTGGAAAAAGATGGTGACAACAGACGGTTACACCAGCTTTCGTGTGATTCCACCAGAAAGAGATGTTTCCCCAACTCTGAAGAGAGCTGTTCAAGTTCTAAGAGAAGCAGTGAAGAAGTAGGTGCTAATACCAAGGTGTTAATTATATGTAGAATTTTCATATAGTGTCAGTTGGTTCAATTGCATATTCTAATACTAGAATACTGTATTTTTTAAACATAAATTCTGATATAAAGTTACTTTTTAATCTGTGCATTATTTCTTTTGTTTTCATAAATCTTATCTGAGAAAAATGATTTTTTAAACGACAGAAAAAGGGAAACATAGCCCATCTATTTAGCTTTTTGTGTGGATTATCAGCTTAAATTTTACCTCTACCTTATACTGACTATATGTAGCCTAACGATTCTCTTTCTTTCACAGACATAGTTAATATTGGCTTTGAGCATTTGGTAGTTTATGTAGTTAATGAAAATGAAAACAAATTTTATGACAAATACCCCCAAAACCAATGTGTCTATCATTCTGTCATTCGTTATGCTTTGTTCCTGTTAATACTGAATCTTTCAGGTACGGGAGTAATTGTTGCACATGGTCCTGAGTAATCTCAGCATACTTTCTCCATGATCAGATCAGAGAAAGACCATGAGTTTAGTATTATTTTGGATGGTATATGTTATTTAAAATTAAATGCTTTGGAAATTATTGCTCTGTGTTTTGTATGAGATGACTGTTCTTTGGTAATGATTCTATTAAATGATTATATAAATTTGAAAATTTAACCTTCAGTATCTTCTAGCTGAAATTATATGACTCCGTGATAAAAGTTGTGAAAACTAATAATTAACTAGAAAGTGTGATAGTAGGTGGTTGCTAATGTTAGGCCATTTGGGATTCCATTTCAGTTCCAATGTGGTCTTTGTGGGATTTCCAGCAGTTAAACTCTTTTTCTCAATAGTTTAAAAATTAAGAGGAACTGGTGTTTTTAAATTCTGTACTTCAGTTAGGTTTGCATAAAGACATGTCCTAGGTAACCTAATGAAATTTGATTAACTGGACTTCTTTCCATTATTTAGACAATGAACTAGCTATAAGAAGGATATAAAAGAGAAAATATGTTGCGTGGTGGTAGTGAAATTTGGCTTCTATGCCAGCCTTTTATTTCTGAAATCTATACCAGGTGCCTAAAACCTTAATTTTTAAATTTTATTTTACTAAAAAAAATTTTTTTTAACATTTATTTCTTTTTGAGAGACAGAGCATGAGTTGAGGAGGGGCAGAGAGAGAGGGAGACACAGAATCCAAAGCAGCTCCAGGCTATGAGCTGTCAGCACAGAGCCCGATGTGGGGCTCAAACCCACAAACCATGAGATCATGACCTGAGCCAAAGTTGGACACTTAACTAACTGAGCCACCCAGGAGCCCCTAAAACCTTAATTTTTTTTTTTTT
>CM053567.1:26834180-26972974 GCA_028646485.1 Cryptoprocta ferox
AAGGCGCGTTTCATGATAGTTTTTCCAAGTTTACAGAGCTCTTTCTCATGTTATTTTGTGTAACATTCAAAATATGGAAACTTAGTTTATGAGACATACTCCTCTGCTACTCTTGCCTTTGTCTCTATTTTACTTGTCCTGCTTGGTTTGATTTTATCCCAGAGGTTCTCCTAGAAGGCAGCATTAGCTGGTCAGGAGCGTTTGCAGTAAGCCGTGGCCCTACCGCGGAAGACACTAGTGTAGACTCCTTTCAGTCACTTGCTGTTGAGTTGTGCCTTCGCGTTTTCAGATGCTGTTTTCACATTAATCTACCGTGGTTTCTGATAACTACCTGTGGGCTACTTTGGGGTTCTTCTCTTCTCAGGTACCTCACTGCCTGCCTCTGCTCTCTTTCCTGCACAAGTGGTATCATGCAGGCCTTATGGCTGTTGGTGGTTTGTCCTCACATGCTATAGTTTGGATTTCCCTGGGATACCTTTAAACTAAGTTTCATTGTAAATGTAGGTGATAATTTTTTGGTTTTGCTCTCCATTTTGTTTTAATGGTGGCATTCAGACAGATTAAAAATTGATCCTGGTGTTTCCACCATCTTCCCAGGACCCTCTCTCCCAAATCACTTTTTTCCTTCTTACTTTTCTTCAGTGCCTAAGAAAGAGTACATGTGATATTTCCTGCCCTGCCACTAAGTTTCACTATAGATTAAAATGTACAATATTATTTATATACTGTTTTGAGATATTCATAAAAATGCTTTATGAGTGATATCATTATAATTATTATTTTGAAGATTTAGTACTTAAGAATAATTAGAATTTTCTTAAGCTTTCCTTTTTTTAGGCATAGTTTTTGTTTTCTCTTGTTTGTTAAGAAAACCGTGCATGGTGTTAACTATTTTGTATTCTTAAAGTTGATGGATAACATCCTTGTGATTTTTCACTGAAAGATGAAAGTCACAGGAATTCACTAAGACTAACTTCTTGGAATCAACCAATCACCAGTTCAGAAATAGATTTATTTTCAGATTCTCATTGATAAGTAAAATTGTGAATAGAACATACACATTTCTGTTTACTTACATATATATGTGCATATATAATCAACAAATGAGTTCCTGCTTTGTATTCTCTGCTTTGTATTCTCAACTTAATGATAATATTTCTTAATAGAATTTGGAGTCTAAAAAAGATATAAGTACCCCCTAAAATGTTATTATGATTGCTGGGAATTTTAATGGTCTACTGGATAAAGGAAGGAGTCACTGAAACACATGGTTTCTATTAGGTGACTTATTCTTATAATTAAAGTCTCTCCAGCTACTTATTGTTGAGACTCGAAAGATGCACTCAGTGTAAGTAAACATTTTCCTTCTTTCTCAGTGAAACAAGATCATTATTGCAATTGTATAGTAAATGCTGAAGATTGTATTCCGAAGAAATGTTATAGAGGACAAAACACTTTCAATGATTTTAGCTACCAATTAATGGGTGCCAAGGATAAATCAGAATGTATTTTGATATCGTGCATTTATTCTAATTTAACCTTCCAAGGAATCCAGTGATGTTATGTGATGTTATGTACTGTTACTCTCATTTTCTATGTGAAGAAATTGAGGCTTAACTAATATTCATAAGGTCATACATTTAGCAAGTGACTCAGTTAGAACTCCAACATAGTCCGTCTTGTTTCAAAGTTCCTGCTTATTCCATAATATTCGGCTGCAAGACTTAGGGTTTTTTCCTCTACTCTCTTACTGTTTAGATGTCATGCTCTGTTTTACTTTTTGGCTTTGTTATAATCTTAACTGATTTCCTTTCCAAATGCACACAGGCATTCAAACTGTAATTGTCAGTGGTGTAGGCTTCAAAGGATTGTGATGTTAAGATCTTATGGGAAGAAAAAATATCTCTGGACTAGTTTTCTCTCTGCCCAAAGGCCTTTTGTCTGTGCCACTTTATATCCCTAATATTTATTATTTCGGAGTCAAATATAGTGTCATACAGTAGATATAAATCTAATCTGTTCTCCTGGGCTTTTTTTCCTTGTGAGGAAATGGGCACGTAGGAGAAAATTTGCTATCTTAGCCTGTTTTTTTTTTCTTTAGCTTTTGCTAAAGGATGAATAAATAGTTCTTTCTTTTCCATTGAATTTCTTTAATTAAGCTGAAATAGCTAGTAGTTTTTACCTTTTCTAAATTCAGGGTTTCACAGTTTTCTGTTAAGGATCTTTTTACTTTTTTTCCCCCACCCTTAAATATTTTGAAACCATTTTAATTTTTTTTTTAGTTTTTTATTTTTTTAATAAAATAAAATAAAATTAAAAAATTTTAAATTAAAAAAATAAAAAACTAAATTATAAATTTAAAAAAAATAAATTTTTTTTATTTTTTTAATAAAAACAGACAGTTTTAATGTTTGTTTATTTTTGAGAGAGAGACAGAGTGTGAACAGGGGAGGGCAGAGAGAGAGGGAGACACAGATTCCGAAGCAGGCTCCAGGCTCCACATGGGGCTTGAACTCATGAGCTGTGAGATCATGACCTGAGCTGAAATCAGACACTTAACTGACTGAGCCACCCAGGCGTCCCTTTGAAACCATTTTTAAGCATAGAAAACATAATAAAACATAGCAAGTAATTGATGAACAGTATATAGGTAGAGTTTTCATTCTTGAAATTAAATAAATTATGCCTTTTACCTTAAGGTAACAGACACATTATACCTTAGATGAGGTCACCTTATCATAAGTCCTTCAAATAGTTCAATAACTAAATCACCGCTGCTGGATTCCAAGGTATACTCATGTAAGAATGATTTTTCTGTCATGTTAGTCTGAGGCTCTTGTGGGCAAACTGAGATAACACTAATTAATACCTTTTAGGCTTATGGAACATAACTTTAAATTGTTTTATCTTTTTCAAGTGCAGATCATAAGGACACAGCCACTCCTTTGGGTTCTTAAAAAATTTTTTTTCGGGGACTTTTGACTTAGGGGTCTGAGGCTTCATTTGGTATACGAATCCCCTCAAATTGTGCAAAGTATATGCACGTGTAGGTTTAGAAGTAGATCTCCAGTTTTTAGGAAATTCTCAAAAGAGTCTTTGAGACAAAAAAGCAAAAATTCTCTTCATTTATTCAGTGACTGTTTTTTGAGTATCTGTTATGTTCCAGCAATTCTGCAAGGTACTGATGGTGCTTAAAACCACTCTTGTAGTCAGTCTGCCACTGGAGACATAGAAATATATTTTTTCAAATACCTAATGCGATTCTGCGTGTGTGTGTGTGTGTGTGTGTGTCTGTGTGCCTGTGTGCGCACGCCCAATCAGATGCCTTCCTCAGAACATTATGTTGGTCAACTTAGAGCAAATATACATGAGACATAAATCTGAAATAATATCCAGTTCTTTCCTTTTCAAATGAGTGTGTACACTTGAGTGCCTAAGAATAAAAAACAAGACAGCAGGTATTTGCCTAAAGAGATGATACAGTGATATTGTCTCTGTTTTCTTTATTTACTTTTTCATCCAGAAATAAATCCTGTGGCTCTCACTACTTTGTTTTATTCAGCAAGGGAAGGGTGACTGGTGTATATTCAGTAACCTATGTTACTTTTTACAACTAACATACATTTTCAATATTGTAAATATGTCTTTTTCTCTTTCTTTCCTATAGACTTCATCTGTAACCTCAAAGAGAAAATTACCTGAGTGGTTTGCCAATGACAATGAGACTGTAGCTGATACCAGCACACAATCAATGGCCAAAACAAAAAAGAGAGGTCTTTTTAGTTAAATTGGCAGTTGCCAGAGGAATTATGTGTGTCTTGCTGTATTGTAAGAGGGGACCTTGTTTCATTTCTGAAAATAGTGGGGACCACTATTTCAGTTTAAAAATTATTCTAATCTCTAAAGTAAAACTCACTTGTTTGTTGAAGAGTTGGCATCTCATTGTGCAGTTTACTAAAGTTGAGACTTCTGTAGCCTGAGTGAGTACATCACTGAAGAGAATAATCATTTCCTTTAAGATCGCTTTAAGAAACTCTGTTGCTGCTCTGTTTTCTAACCTTTTTATTTATTTCAACAGTATATTTTGAAATTTTAAGGAGCAGTGATTTGATATAAATAACAGATTGGTAGTTGTGTGGTGATTGTGTGTGTTATATAAAATCTTCATATATTACCAGAATTCTTTCTTGTGGATTAAGGAAGCATAGTTATTTTACAAATTGTCCTTGCTACCTTTTAGAAGAAACTCTTATACACCTTGATAAATGGTATTAGTGGACCTGACCAGTGAAAATGAAGCATTTTGGATTCCATGTAAGTAGGGAAGAATAATATAACAAAGGAGACCAACTGCATAGGCAACTATGCCCTTTGATTTTGTATACTATTTTTTTATTTTTCAAATAATAAGTTCCTTCATACTGAATGTCACAAAGATATATATATATGTGTGTATGTATTTTTAACTTTTATTTGTCTAATTACTTTGGGCACCTTTAGTTTTTGAGGATGTTGGATTCGATTCTAATATCTCTATGTAGCATGTGCAACTTTAATATTGAAACCTATACTCTGACTCTGAGTTTTGTAAACCACAGTTAATATAACTTTAACCAGTTCACCATATGGCCTTTAATTGACTTTTCTGTAACTAAAAATAACTGTTGTTAATAAAGAAGAAATATTGCAGAAGAAGTAGAAAATCCAGAGAAACGAAAAAAAGAAAATAAAAACCACCAGTAGTTTTACCATTAGGTACTCAGTTAACCCCTTTGGTGTATCCTGCTAAACTTCTTTATATTCACTTTGTTTCTTAGTTTGTTACATGAATAATACATGAGTGTATTTTCTTTGTAAGCATTTAAGTGAAAACACAAAAGTCCTCTGTAATCCCTTTTCTCTCCATGTCAGTACCAGCCCCTTTCCAGAAAGGTAGACCCTATTAAATGTGACATATAGCTCTCTAGTCATTCCTCATGCATTTACTTGCTTTGCATATATATCCACACACAAATTCTTACTTTTTAACATGAATTAGAGCACACTACATGCAATTTTCTGCAATAAACTCTTTTCACTTAATATGTTATGAAGAACTTTCCATATGAGTATATATTGGTGTATCACATTTTTTATAGCTACATTCCATTCTATCTTGTGAATATACTATAAATTTATATAATCACTTTTCTATCTCATTTTTTTATAGCTACATACCATTCTATCTGGTGAATATACTATACATTTATATAATCACTTTTCTATTGGTGATTTTTGTCATTTTTTTCTATTTCAGATTATGTCTAGAATAGAATTGGAGAGTCAAATTTATATTTCACTTGAAATATTCTGAACGCTTTTTTTATGTCATTAAATTGTTTTCCACAGATCCTATTTTTGTGGCTTTATATAGTACAGGGATTCTGAAAGTGTGGTCTGCAGACTTTTAGGACTGTTTGAGCCCCTTTCAGGGGACCTGCAAAGACGAAACTATTTTCCTCATCTCAAGATGTAATTTGCCTACTGTCCTCTGTTGTGATACGCACTGAGTCGTGAGTAAACCGCCGTTACTTCATGCAAACCACGGCAGTGACACCAGATTATTGATTTTATTAATTCTCAGCCCCTACACGCTTCTGCTCTGTACCAATGTATGATTGTGGTCTCCAGGAAAAGCACTTGTTTGACTGTTTGAATTGTGAATTGAATTAGTTCTTTTGTTCCCTGGAATACCATTTTTACTGAAAAGAATGACTGACGGAAGACTATGAATGGTTATTCAGACGTGGGTGTTTGGTGGACGTTTTCTCAAAATTGGATGAAGCCATCCTGTCACTTCAAGGAAAACTGATGGTTATTTGTTGCCAGTGATAAAGTATGAGATTTCTGGCAGAATCCATAGTTTTGGAAAACTTGTGTCTGCTACCAGGATTTTGACAGCTTCCCATAACATAAGACTTTTCTAATGAGATGCTAATCCTGTGATTAATACATTTTTTGACATCATACAGTGATTTTTGTCAACATTTAGAATATCTGCACAACTCAGTGAACTAATATTTTCTGGATGACTAATGCATGATCTTATAAAATCATGCCTGGGTAAATGATTCATTCCAACCACACAATGGCCCAATGGATTTTAATGTAGCAGAGTATGAAAACATTCATTAATACTTTCAGATATAAATGTTTCAGATTGTGCACGGCAACCAATCTTTAAGAAACTACAGGTATGCTGTTTTGGTATAGTTCCAAAGAAGAATGTCTACAATTATCTGGAAAAGCTATTAAAATATTTCCCCCTTTTCCAACTACTTACCTGTTTAAGGTCATACTTTTCTTCATAAACATCAACCAAAAGAATATATATTGAAACAGATTGAATGTAGAAGCTGATCTGAGACTCCAGACACTTCTGTTAAGCCAAATAGTGCCATTCTTCTCACTATTTTGTGGGGATATTTTTTAAAAATGTATTTATGTTATCATGTAATGGATATACTGCTGCTTTTTTTAAATTAATAAATATTTCTTTAAAATTTCTCAGCTTTAATTTCTAAAATGATAAATAGTGATAGATATAACCAACATTAAGAAAAACTCTTTTGGGTCCTCAGTAATTTTTAAGAACGTCAAGGAGGTTTGAGACATAGGAGACATTTGCTGACATAGTGTTTTATTATATAGACATACTATGAATTATTTAGTTGATTTCCTATTGTTGCACATTAAATCACACTCAATTTTTCTACTATTTTAATGCACTGCTTTGAACATTTTTGAAATGAAATATGGTGTAGTCTCATACCAAATTGCATACCCAGAGTAAGAAAGAGAATTATTATTTTTTGTCTTGGTTATCATCTGTATGGACTTCATGACTTTTAGCATACATGATTGTGGGTTTATGTTTGAGTTGGTTTCAGGGAGAAAAATTCCAACCTGAACATGAGATTGGAACCTGTGACATCATCTAATCTAGTCTCTGGCAGCAGTGTTAGGATCTGGCTAAATTGTTCCAGTGAGAGTGAATCTTGGGACTTTATATGGAAATGCTGGAACAAATATGTTCTTTTTTCCTCTGCTGTTAACTAATGAGGAAGTGTGGACCTTGGGAGTGTTGGAGCAGTTTTAGGACCCTGAGGAATCATCCTTCAGTGAAGCTGATGCTGAGGTGGGCAGAGTAGAAACATGTCATGAAAATCGGGTTATTGTTGATCTTGTTGGGCTTGATCTTGTTCATGCTCTTCCTGAAGTTAGACATACCTTTGAATGTTCCAGATACATGGGGGCATTAAATGCCCTTTACTTAGGTTTTAAACCTGTTTTAACAAGGGGTTTTTTTTGTTTTGTTCATTTTTAACTTCTAATTGTGTGCACTTGTTACCACAGTACAGTCATGTGATGGATAGAAAGATACAGAACAGACATAGGAGATGCAAAGTTTCCTTTAATGGGGAAGGATGTGGAGGCTCACAGAGATAGTTTCACAAAGTATATAACAAGGCAGGATGCTCCTAAGTGGAGACATAGGCTCCCTAAATCTCAAGGTTCTCCATTTGGCATGCATTCCCTCTGGGGTTTCCTCATCCTCCTGCTACCCCCACCCTGCCCCTCTCCCTGTCACTCCCTACGACCAGACCAGAGCCTGGCTGTGCTCTGTGTGCCTGTCTAATCAGCAGGTACCAGTATCTGGTACCAAATGACTAAGCACAGCCCAGAATACTGATTAAGAACTGATTAACTGGACTTTCATCTCCCAGGTGTATCATCATTCTTCAGCCATTCTTGGGCCTCAAGTTGGCCTCAGGTTCATTCTTAAAAAAAAAAAAAGAGGTTTCTGGGGCACCTGAGTGGCTCAGTCAGTTAAGCATCAGGCTCTTGATTTTGGCTCAGGTCATGATCTCATGATTTGTGGGATTGAGCTCTGCATCAGACTCTGCACTGACAGTGTGGAGCCTGCTTGGGATTCTCTCTCTCTCTTTGTCTCTGTTTCCCTCCGTCTCTCTCTCTCTCTCTCTCAAAATAAATTAATAAAAACTTAAAAAAAACAAGAAGGGGTTTCTTTTAGGGTATATGTCTTATGCTATCTCCTCCACAAAGTATTCATTAGGATCTCGTTACTTGTCATTTGGAATTTTGACCATGGAATCAGACAACACCCTGACATTTATTTAGAATTTATAAAATATACCTGTGTTAGAATAAAAAAGAATATAGGATCCTTCCTGTTCAAAGAGGTTGTAATAAAAGTAACTACAAACATGAACGATACAATGGCATGGCTATAAAGTATTTTTTTTAACGCTTAATTATTTTGGGGGGTGGAGCTCTAGAGGGGCAGAGAGAGAGGGAGAGAGGATCCAAAGCAGGCTCTGCACAGCAGAGATAGGTGGGGCCTGAACTCATGACCTGAACTGAAGTCGAATGCTTAACCAACTGATCCACCCAGGAGCCCTGTAAAGTCTTTTTGGAGATAACTAGACATTTATCTGTTTTATGGGAAGCAAAGAAATGCAAAACCATCAAAAACACTGAAGAGAGTTCACTGTAGTCTTAATGGGAGCGGCAAACTTCAGGAATCTCAGCTACCTGAGAAAGTGTCACATAATTTTTGGGAATTTTTGGGATTGGGAAGACAATACAAAAATCATTTAGGATAACATACACATATCCTTAATAGGTAAATGTATTTAAACTTTGGAAAAGATTAGAAATAAGTAGAATATAAAGTAAATTAAACCTTTGGTAGTAATATTTTAGGGTTGAGGAATAATAGGTATACATTTGATACTGTGAGCATTTGGAATACTTGAGATAATTTAGCTTTTAGAGTAACAGCTTATTCTTGTGACTTCAGTTTAAAATATATCATTGAAAATTAGCATATGCTTGTTCTTTTAAAGTTGAAATCCTACCAAGTTTAGCACGTTATTGGAATACTTAATAAGAATTTACAATTTGTTACTGCATAAAATTCTATCACCAAATTTCACTTGTAGGAGAAAAAAAATCTAATATTATGCTTACTATTAATACTAAGGTTAATATTAAATTAGTATGTATTCATTAAGCCCAGAGCTTTCATTTTTCAGAAAATTAATGAAACTTCAGCCTTACATCCAGCTTCATTTTCTAACTCAGTTTAAAAGGATTAATGAGAAGTGTGTACTCATTTATTAAATACTTCCTCATTCAGTAAACGTTTGCATTCATAGGATGCTGGATAATAGACTGGCTTCACAAGGAAGGAACAAATAGAAGAAGAAAACACAACATGGATCCCATGCTTAAGAGACAGGAAGATATGCTCTGTGAAGAATTAACAAAAAAGCAAAAGTATTTTCTTACAGGAAGCAAAAACAATTTGACGAAAATATTTACATCACAAAGTCTGTAAGATGTAAGAAAAAGATGACTGATGTGAAAAAAAGGGAGGTCACATGACGGAACCATAAAACTGATCATTTATTAAGCATTTGCCGTGGTCACACTCTGGGCAGTTAGCCTTCTGTACAACCTGAAGTTAGAATCATGTATTTGCTTACATTTGTATAAACAATGTAAGAGTAGGGAGAAAATGATCATAATATATGAATAACCAGGTGGGGTCAGGGGTCATGTGGGACTTTACTTCTTATTATTTTTAAATTTTGACCAAACGTGAAGTTGATTAGAAAAAAATTCTAAATTCAGACTGCTTCTAGCTGTTTGTATGATGTCACCTTTTTAGCAAAACTGACACTGTTTACTGCTTACTTCTTCCCCATCATCCCCTCTGTGGGAGACAAGTATTGGGTGAGAGAGAGAACTTCTTTTGCAAGGGAATGCAGTTTGTGGAGGGCAATAACTTTTCATCTTCTCTTTACGATGTGAAAGGAGGCTTTTCACGTGGGCCTTCCACCCTCATTTCTAGAAGAGTGAAGGTGTTGGAACAGTCCACTAGATGGAGTGTAATCTCTCTGAAAGCCTCTGAGCTGGACCAGCAGACTACCCGACGCTCCAGCACTTGATAGAGTGGGGTTATGATTGCAGATGCCAAGGGACCAGCTTGCCCACACCATGTGGCACAGCACGAATGTGCTAGTTTCCTGTGGGTTGAGTGGACTTCCTGGAAGGAGGTGAGTTAAAGGCCATTCTCAGAGTACCCTCAGAAGAGGGTCACCTAGGGGTATGGGCATCCCAGCAACAAGAACACACTTGGCAGAAGGTTGGAGAAAGATACTCCTTCCCCCCCACCAGACCCACGGAATGACCAAATAATGCACCCCTGAAGAGAGATGGCATTTGGATCTCTGCCAACAGATTAACTACCGGTCAATTAGCCACAGAGGCAACCACAACCAAAAGGGAATAAGCAATTCTGCTCGGCAGCCATCGGATTGTATTTTTCCTCCTCCTCTTCCCTACCCTAACTCCAAAGGGCTAGTGCATGGAGGAGGGAGGTGGTTTAGAGGAGACAGCTGCAGCCATCAGTCTAGCATGAACTGGGGTTGGGGTGGAGGTTAGAAGAACTTCAATCAGATGTGTGATTGAAGACGGAAAACTGAATTGAGACTGTTCCAACATCCCAAAGAGATGGAAATTAGGCTGAGATATAAATGGAGCCACTACCCAATGGGACTAAGGGGTATTTGACACTTGGTAGCAGTTGCAAAAACTAGAAGTTTATGTTTATTCATATATCTGCCCATTATATGGTTGTAGGAGGGCAAAGAAGTGGATTCAAACACTCCTAATGATTAATGACATTGATTATATCAGGGAAGGGTCAGATATTTACATTTTTATAATCTTTTAAATTAAATCTATATTGGGGTGCCGGGATGGCTCAGTTATTTGTGTCCAACTCTTGATCTCCGCTCAGGTCAAGCCCTAAATTGGGCTCTGCAACTGACAGTGCGGAGCCTACTTGGGATTCTGACTCTCCTCTCTACCCCTCCACCACTTGTGTTCTCTCTCTCTTTCTCTCAAAATAAACCTAAAAAAGAAATTTTAAAAATAAATCTATATTGCTTTTTAAATTTTTAAAACTAAGGTAGGAGGGCATCCCAGGATGATGGCAGAACAATAGATTTGCTTCTACCTGGTCCCTGTTTTAACTTCCACCTGCCTCTGTTGCTGGCTAGGACTGGCAGGTGAGCAGAGTCTTGGAGCACTGGCTCTTGCTGGTGAGACCAGTACCTGGAAGTGGGGAAAGCTAGGGTAAATGTAGGAATGTGAAGGATACCAACAAGATGCCTGGACATCCAGGGGAAGGTTGGTCTAGGTTTTCTGGGGTGTGTCAGATCTTTTGGACTCCAAAAGAACCGAGGAGAGGCTGAACAGATCAAATTCTTTTTATTCCCCAGGTGGAAGAACTCCATGAGATCGAGAGGGTCAGGGGCTTATCCTATTGCTTTGACAGGATGACCTACCTCCTGTGATACTTCTAGGCAGCAGAGCCTTAATGAGAGGACATCCCTCGCCTTTTCCAAGAGGTGAGGAATCCTTGGGGTTAAGGGATCATGCTCCCTTAAAGGAGCCCATATCTGCCCCCTTTTCTAGACCATGTTCCCAGTACATAGGACCCAAGAGTGCCTGGCCTGAACATTTCTGACTCCCCAGGAGCCTCTGGCCTTGGTTTACTCTCTGGCGTGCTCATTTCTCATCCCTAAGGGTGGTTAGAAATGGCTGTTTGCAGGGGTTATAGACAAGGCTTGGGCATCTAGGCTAAGTGTTCACATGTATGCACAGGAGTTCTTTGTGGTGCAGAAAAGAGCCAAGGGCAGGAAGAGTGAGCTCTGTCCATGAGTGGATTCTCTGCACAAATAGCACAGTTTCCCTTTATAACTTTCTCTGGACTTTAGTAGGTCAGCATATGTTCAATGAAGTCTCTTTTTACTAGCCATTTTATTAGCTATGGGACTTTGGACAAATAACTTAGATACTCCAAGACTCAGACAATTTGTAACATGAAGAGAGGTTGCTGGGATTAAATTCAATTCGTGTAGACCATTCGACAATGATTGGCATACATAGTTGGTATTCACCCAGTTGTAGCTGTAGAAATTTCTAAGGGAAAAGGCAGACTCTATGGCTGGGTGTCCAGAGGAGGCAATCTATCTCCCTAGACATTACTTGGGCACTACTTGGTGAAATCACTGCTGTCCAGTGTGTGCCCCTTATCGTTCTTGGTTAGAAATTTGGGGTGTTCACACCCTAAAATGGATCCTTCTTTCAAGGGTAGATTCGGGCTGTCATTCAAGTTGACAGAGATGGAAGTAAATATTCGACAAATTATGTGGAGTATCTACTGTGTGTCTGGCATGGTCCTAAGCACTAGGGATATAACAATGACCAAAACAAAACAAAACAGAACAAAAAAAAAACCAAATCATGTTACATGGTAAACATTACATGGTGATGAGACATAGGAAGACAAAGCAGGGAAGACAGTAGAGTGTTTCAATCTGGGTCAGAGAAGACCTTGCTGAGATGTGAACTCTGGAATTAGCATGGATTTGACAACTTTTGCTGTGACCTCGAGCAAATCAATCCTTTATAAGCCTCATTACAGCCTCATATTGGTAGCATTTCATAGAAGAGGAAGCAGTCTTAGTTGGAGAATTACAAAGTACAGCATTTAGCATAGTTCTTAGCACAGTGGGAATAATAAATGTTAGCTATCTCATTTTGCCTCTAGGAAAGCTATGGGGAAGCCACATTATAATCAGAAGATCGCCCAGTGGTTTGGTCAAAGAAAGGGGAGTTGGGTAATTTTGATATTTAAGGAAAGACTGGGCGCGGGGCGGGGGGTGCGCCTGGGTGGCTCAGTTGGTTAAGCATCCGACTTAAGCTCAAGTCTTGATCTCAAGGCTCGTAAGTTTGAGCCCTGCTTCGGGCTCTGTGCTGACAGCTCAAAGCCTGAGCTTGCTTCGAATTTTGTGTCTCCCTCTCTCTCTGCCCCTATCCCACTCATGCTCTCTGTCTCTCATAAATGAATAAGTGTTTAAAAAATAAATTAAAAAAAAAAGAAAAATACTGGGTAGATTTCCTGATGTACTAAAGTAATTGTTACTTTTCATTTAACAAAGGATACAAAGGGATGGGCATTCCAGAAGCTTTTTAAAAAATAACTGGAATAATAAAATATTTGGAAGTTGATGAGATATTCTGGTTCATGAATTGGTGTTCTGTGAAGACACAGCCTTAACATTTTTGAATAGAAATTACTTTTAATTTCCTCCTGGGCTCATTGTAGCTGATTAAGGGTAGGAGTATTTAAGCTGGGGAGTGCTGACCATGCAAGACAAATAAAGAGGGAGAAAAAGGCATCTGCTGGAACTCAGTAAGTCTTAGAGAAGGAAGATAAGGAAGGGACTTGAAAAGCCGCCCAGACCCTCTTTGTCTTAGATCCTAATAGGAGCAGTTTGGTACTTTTATTGAGGCACTTGAATTTCATACAGTTTTAAGCATCCACCAGGAATCACCAGTTTTCTTTCTTTTGTTCCTGTGGATCATTTTCACCCTGGGAGTGACGGAAGGAATATTTTAGCTAGCTGGTGCAAGAGCACCACCTACTGGTCAATTTAGGTAATTTCATGTTATATGGTATACAGGGAAAATAAGATCATTTGTTACAGTTTTGGCTTCAGGTGCATGGCTACTATGTCAAGAGGGAAAAAAGAGGTGTTTACTCTGAGCCAGTTTCTATGAGCCATAGGAAAGCTGGAGTCTGTTCGTTAATTTATAGAGCAGCAGGAATTTGAATTAAGCCCATTCATCAATTCCTATGCGCAGGAGATAATAGGCTTTACTTCTCTGTTCTCAACTGGAAGTTTTCCATTGACTTGTATTTAGAAAATTCTGTGGCTCCTCACAGTCCAGAAAAGTCCTCCTTACACTTTCTTCTCATCTACTGCACTACCCCAGGTAGAGAATTCAACCCACAGCCTTACAGAATGAGAGCAATGCTTGGTCCTCATTTGACAAATGTGATGATTATGTCTAATCTCCAAACCTAGATTCTAAGTGTCTTGAAGATAGAATAATAGCACTCCTATAGAGAGCATCTCGGAAGCCTAGGGTAAGTACTGTACTGTTTATCATCCTAGATGAGACCTGCCATCAGGCCACCCGTCCCCAGCTGTGATCACTCCAGTCTCAGGATGATCCTGTTATGGGCTGAGTTGTGTTCCCCAAATTTGTATGTTGAAGCCCTCAGACTGTGACTATATTTGGAGGTAGAGTTTTTCAAGGGGTAATGAGGACATTGGTGTGTGTGTGGGGGGGGTGCTAATCCAATATAACTGGTGTCCTGAGAAGAGGAGATTTGGGCACACACAGGGAGAAGACAGCCTGCAAGCCAAGGGGAGAAGCCGCAGAAGAAATCAACCCTATTTGCTGACACCTTGATCTCAGATTCCCAGCCTCCAGAACTGTGAGAAAATAAATTTCTGTTGTTGAAGCCACCCAGTCTGTGGTGTTTTGTCATGGCTGCCCTATCAATTGAGTTCCTCAGTTGTTCAAATTCATCCTGAAAACATGACTATCACACAGTCTTTCTCTGAACAGTGTTTTCCCTTCCCACACTCATTCTGTGGGGTTCTGAGTGTGGGAATTCTAGCCTCAGCCTATGTCTTCCCTGTTTAGACTCCATTGGGAGATGCTGAGCTCACCTGGAGCAACAGAAAGGGGGATGGAAGAGAATCAGCCAGCTTCTTGATGTTTGAAGATGCCCCATCTGCATTTTTAGGGCTCTCAGGACCTCTCAGCCTGAAATGCAAGGCCTTTTGCAACTTGGCACTAACTTTCCTTTTGTTAAAAACGAAGTTGGAAATACAGTATATGTTCATCAGGAAAAATAGAAAACAATTAGAAAAATAAATTCTTATGATCTGCCCACCCAGAGTTCACCATAGTTGCAATTAGGGGTTTGCTTTCTTGCTCACTTTGAAATAGGTTTTGACATTTTGTCATGTCCACATCATTTTTAGTGGTGGACAGAGTTCTATTGTATGGTCTACCATGCTTTATGGATCTAGTCACCTATTTTTGCATAGTTAGAATATTTATATTTTTGATATTATAAACAATGCTTCAATGGACATCTTTTTAAATACTTCTAAAAGATGAAAATCCTCTTGGTATTAATTTCTGGAAATACACATATAGTGTCAAAACTCCCCATTTTAAGGCTTTGATACATATTACTGAATTATCTTCCAGGAAGTGCTCATTCCCTCACCCTCACCAGTACTGAGTATTCTTCTGTTGTATTTTGCCAACATGATAGGCCAAATATTGTTTTACTACTGTTTATAATTTAAATTTCTTTTATTATTTTTGTATTTTTTTTAACATTTATTCATTTTTGAGAGTCAGAGAAAGTGAATTTCTTTTATTATTAAAGAGGATCAAACATTAATTCATGAGTTTATTGGCAATTTGTACTTTTTCTTTATCCATTAAAAATTGGCCCTTCTTTTTATTAAAAAAAACTTATAAAATTTTAAAAACTTTTTCATGGGTTAAGGATTTAACTTTTTCTATGTTGTATTTATTCATAACTTTTCCTGTTTATCCTTTACCCTTTTTTGTCATTTACTTTTTTCTTTTATTAATTTTTCTTTAGAGAGAGAGAGACAGAGCACAAGTGGGGAAGGGGCAGAGAGAGGAGAAGGAGACACAGAATCCAAAGCAAGTTCTGGGCTCTGTCCGAGCTGACAGCACAGAGCCCAGCGCGAGGGTCGAACCCATGAACAGTGAGCGAAAGTTGGACGCTTAAGTGACCAAGCCACCTAGGTGCCTCTGTCATTTACCTTTTAATTGTGTACCTTTTAATTGTGTACATATTTTCACAAACAAAATAAAGATATATATATTAGAAAATTTTATTAATCTCCACACCATTTAGATTTTATTTTGGAGTAAGGAGAGATTGGGGAGTTTCTCAATGATTAGCCTGTTGCCCTATGATCAAATATTGAACAAGTTATGCTTTAATGATACTACCTACTAAATTCTTTTTTTTTTAAATTTTTAATGTTTATTTTTGAGAGAGAGAGACAGATGTGAGCAGGGGAGGGGCAGAGAGAGAGGGAGACCCAGAATCCGAAGCAGGCTCTGAGCTGTCAGCACAGAGCCTAATGTGGGGCTCGAACTCATGAATCATGAGATCATGACCTGAGCGAAAGCCAGATGCTTAACCGACTAAGCCACCCAGGTGCCCCAGTAAATTCTTATAAAATTGGATCTCTTTTGGACTTTCTGTTATGTTCCACTGATCTATCAGTTCCTATACCAGTGCTATGCTATATTAGATATTGTAACTCTATTATATTATTAATATCTGCTATGTCAAATTCTTCCTTAACATTTTTGAAAATTTCCTGGCTATTTTAAATTTGTTCATATAAATGAACTTAGAATTATTTTAGGTTCCAAAAATTATTTTGGGTTTTGATTGTTATTGCATTAATTTCATAGATTAACTTGGGAGAGAACTCATACAATATAATTAATATTTCCATTAAAAAGAATACAGCTAATTTCTTGGTTTTCTTAAGTTTCTTTTATTGCCTCTCAGCAAAACTTTGCAGTTTCCTTTGTCTGGGTCTTATATATATCATAAATCTTAAGTTTAGTCCTAAGTAGTTCTTGTTGTTCTTGTTTGTGTTATGAATAGAAACTTTTCCCAGTTGTTATGGTAGGACTAATAATATTTCTTGAACAAGAACAATTTTATAAATTTTTTCATTGGCTCTCTCTGACTTTCCAGGTAGATTAGTATTTCATGTTCTAAAAATGATAATGACTTATCTTCCTGTATATTATGAATATCTTTTCATTCTTCCGTTTTTCTAATTACATTGGAAAAACCTTGAGAATAATGTTGAGTAATTGCGGTAAAATAAAGTATGTGTATCTTGTTTCTGACAATAATTTCATCATTGATCATATTTAAAATAATTTTTACTATATCCAGGAAATTTCTATTTTTAAGCTTTTAATTTTTTCCAGGATGAATGTTACATTTATTGGATGCTTTTTTTTCTCATTTAAATTGTACAACTCAGATACTATTATTGTTGATCCTACTTTATAGATGAGGAAGTAAGTCTTAGAAAGGTTGCCAATTCTGTAGGTTTCCAATTTAGGCAGAGCCAGGATTCAAACCCAGGCCTGAGTGACTCCTAGACCAGGCTAAACCACTATGATACAGCCTCCCACATTGTTTTCTTTCATGCATCTCCATATCCCTCTGAGCGTATGAAGCTAGACTTCCAATTTTCTACATTGTTTCCTGATCTTGGATTTCCCCCATTTCTTAGATACAACATCCTTCTGAATTGTAGTGGTAATACAATATTTTAAAAAATATTTTTTTTAACATTTATTTTTGAAAGACAGAGAAAGAGCACTAGTGGGAGAGGGACAGAGAGAGAGAGACACAGAATCTGAAGCAGGCTCTAGCTCCGAGCTGTAAGCAGAGAGCCTGACATAGGGCTTGAACCCATGAACTGCGAGATCATGACCTGAGCCAAAGTCAGACGCTAAACCAACTGAGCCACCCAGGCACCCTGGTAAGTGAGATCATGACCTGAGCTGAAGTCAGATGCTTAACCAACTGAGCCACCCAGGCACCCTGGTAATACAATATTATAAGGTTACTATATGTTTCTTGCAGGAAAATGGTTTCATAAAGGGAAATGTACTTGCCATCCCTCAGGCTGGTCCACTTTTTTTTAACAATGAGTCTGGTGATTTCCCTTTGTAGCTTAATCTCACATGTAAATATGCCTTTATTTTCAGCCTTAGAATGGGAGATTCAGAGATGCTGTGAGTCTCTGCTTTAATCCTTCAGTCCCAGGAAAAGGGGAAAGAGGACTATCTATGGTTTCTATGGTTGTGTTTTGCCAGGTTAGTTTCTAATTGACTAAAAAGCATCAAGAGAGCTCTAGGCCAAGGCAGTTGACTGGCCCAAAACTTCCCAACTGGGACAAGCTATTTCTTTTCCATGTTTATTATGGCAGCAAAAGTCAGCAGGGGCCATGCCTCTTGCACCAACTTGCCTGACTATCCTCCTTAGGAGCCTACCATGGTAACAACCCCACTTGGCACATAAGTGAGGCGGCCACCAAGGCCCTCTCCTCTGCACATGAATCCACATTGCATCATCTGAAGTTGCTTATGGGATGAAACTTTGTGTCCTTGTCAGCATCAGCTCTCTGACTTGGAGGGTGTTATATGTACTTGATTAGAGCCTGTTGAAAGTAGGGTAGAATCCAGAGGCAAAGTCAGACATAAAATAGGAAACTTGGATGTCGTGTCTGATATTCTCCAGATGTTGCTGATCCTCTTCCCTTTCACCTCTCAAGAGCTGGCCTTTGTTGTTCCACAGAGCAGAACAAAGATCAGGTCTTTGTGTCTCTGGTTCTCCTGCTCTTATCCTCGTGCCCTGCATCTTTTATACCCCTTTTTTTCAACAATCTTGTTTAGGTAATCTGTTCTCCCTAAAAAAACAAAACAAAACAAAACAAAAAAACAAAAAACTACACCCATTCTGCAGGAGATCTTCTTTCTGGGTTCCTATCTGGTCTATTGTGCTTCTCCATGAGTTTGTAAGAAAAGATGTTCCTGATGTGGATGGATCTAGAGTGTATCAAGCTAAGTGAAATCAGCCAATCAGAGAAGGAGAAATATGATTTCACTCATATATGGAATTTAAGAAACAAGGAAGGGAAATAGTAGCTCAGTTCTGTAATTTTCCTATCAATGGAACTGCTAGACAATCAACTAATCAACTGTCTAGAAGGCATTTTTTAAAACATACCACAGTCTAATCCTATATAAATAAAAGAATATGGGTGAAATGGGTGAAGGTGGCCAAAAGATACAAACTTCCAATTATTCAATAAAGAGGTCCTGAGGATGTAATGTACATGAGGATGAGACAAAAGAAGAAAGAAAGAAAAAGAAAGAAAAGGAAAGAATATTTTTCTTATTATCAGGACTTGGCTCTTCCATCAGGAATGCTAGTTCCCACTATTGAGCTGAAGTCCATTGGTCTGATCTTGTTTTTCATGAGTGGTGAGGCATTCAGGTGGCTCCCACCAGATTTTAATGTCTACTTTATCAGCTAATGGTATTACATAATTAAATTCTTTTAGCTTATAGTCTTCTGAAGATGGAAATGCTTTTTGCATTTTTTTTTCAAGTTCCCATACACTATCTCTTAGATATCAGTTGGTCACACTCCTCCCAACCACTGTCCTCTAAATTAACTTTAAATGGCAAGATTATGGTGGTTGTGATAGTGATGGTGGAAACATTGGAGAAGGATTGGGGAAGTGAAGCCAACAATAGAGCAAGATTGACAAAATGGAGTTCCAGGGGGATAAATGAGTAGCTAATGGCTGGTTAATGGGTAATGGCTAGGCACAATGAGAGTAAACAAAATCTGAAGTTCTTAGTTTTCCCATATGACCATCAATTCCCAGAAATGCCCTAAGTTTCCACTGTAATTTTCTAATTAATGAGAAAATGGCATGATCAGATTATCATAGCCTTACTAATTAATTAATCCTGCTCTTACTGTGGGAGGTCTCCTCTATAATTCATAAGCCAGGATCCCAGGCTGCTGATCAGTCATTAAGTCTGCTCAGAATTCTGTCAAGTGAGCCAAGATATTGATTTATAAATAAAATAATGTGCTGCCTGGCTTTGATAATATTGAAGAGGTAACCAATTTCTCAAGAGTGTGCTAATGCAGGGACGCCTGGCTCAGTCAGTTAAGTGGCCGACTTTGGCTCAGGTCATGATCTCACGGTTTGTGAGTTTGAGCCCCACGTTGAGCTCTGTGCTGACAGCTCAGAGCCTGGAGCCTGGTTTGGATTCTGTGTCTCCCCTTTTCTCTGCCCCTTCCATGCTCATGCTCTGTCCCTCTCTGTCTCTCAATAATAAATAAACATTTAAAAATTTTTTTTTTCAAAAAGAGTGTGCTAATTCAATATAACATAATAAAGAAAATTGCCTTGCAATTTTAGAGATATGTGATTTTAGAACCTACCAATTAGGTTGCTTCCAAAAGTTCAATTCCTCTAACCAGGGAGAACTTTTTTAATTCTGATAGCTCCAACCTTGACTTTTTGTGATAAAATGTCCTAGATATATTAAGGAGCCACTAGTTTAATGGACATTTTCTTAATCCAGATAAATATCTGAGTTGAGAAATAGAAGTTAAGTCATCGTTACCTTTTTTTTTTCTTTTTGCCGTGATCCAGTGCTTACTGCATGAATGTAGATGTGGATGCACGTTCACTTACAAGACTATAAAATTTCCTATAAATCAAACTCTTGTGACAAAATAAACCAGTCATGAATGCCAAACTTGAGCCAGCCAGTTAAATTTCTGGAATAATGAATTGCACCTTCTGAAGAATTTCTTAAACCCTGAGCCAAATCAACTTTAAACAGAGTTCTGAGTTTGATTTCATGTGTATTTCTTTCTTTTTTGTTTTCATTTCCCTTCTCTTTTCCTTTCTTTCCTTTGTTCTTTTCACCTTTTCCTCTGTTCCCAACTGAAGTCATCCATTTTTATTTCTGTTATGTTCATCCACTCATTCAATCATTTATTTGTTAAGTAGGTATTTATTGAATATACTGTTGGATTGGACCAGGTACTGGGAATTTAGTGATATGCAAAACCCAGGTCCCAAAAAACAAATATGTACATAATTTTGATAGGTGCAATAAAAAACAAATAGGCTGCACATCTTCTTTGGTGAGTTTTCTGTGCAGATCTTTAGCCTCTTTTTTAAATTGGACTGTTCATTATCATATTATTGAGTTTTAAGAGTTCTGTGTATATTTTGGGTAACAGTCCTTTATCAGATGTCTTTTGCAAGTATTTCTCTAGGTGTGGGTGTATCTTCTCATTCTCTGGACTATGTCTTTAACAGAGCAGTAATTTTTTTCACGGATTGCAGCTTTGGTGTTATATCTAAAATATCATCATCAAATCCAAAGTTGCCTTGATTTTCTTCTATGTTATCTTCTAGGAGTTTTACAGTTTCATGTTTTAAATGTAGGCTTATAATCCATTTGGGGTTAATTTTGTGAATGGTGTAAAGTCTGTGTCTCGATTCATTTCTTTTCATCTAGATGTCCAGTTGTTCCAGCACTATTTGTTGAAAAGATGACCTTTTCTCTATCGTATTGCTTCTGCCCCTTTGTCAAAGTTGACTATATTATTTGGGTCTATTTCTGGGCTCTGTATTCTGCTGCATTGATATATATGCCTATTATTTCACCATACTGTACTGTCTTGATTGATCTGTCTTGAATTGTTCTGAAGCTTTATAGTAAGTCTTGAAGTCAGATAGCATAGGTACTCCAACGTTGTTCTTCTCTTTCAATATCATTCCTATTGGCTAATCTGTGTCTTTTGCCTTTGCATACAAAATTTAGAATCAGTGTGTCAATATTAACAAAGTAACTTACTGGGATATTGATTGGGATTGCATTGAATCCATAAAGTTGGGAAGAATTGACATCTTGACCATACTGAGTCTTTCTATCCACAACCATGGAACATCTATTTTTTTTTTTATTGAAGTATAGTTGACATACAGTATTATATTGATTTCACGTGTACAACATAGTGATTCAACAATGATATACATTATGGAATCCTCACCATGATAAGTGTAGTTACCATGTGTCACCACAGAAAAATATTACAGTATTATTGACTATATTCCCTAAGCTGTACTTTCTCATCCACATGACTTACGTATTTTTTTACACTTAAAAAACTGTTTACTTTTGAGAGAGGGCAAGCATGAGCCAGGGAGGGGCAGAGAGAGGAGGTGATAAAGGATCTGAAGCAGGCTTTGTGCTGACAGCAGAGAGCCCAATGCAGGGCTTGAACTCACAGGCTGCGAGATCATGACCTGAGCTGAAATCGGCCACTTAACCCACTGAGCCACCCATGTGCCCCATGGCTTACTTATTTTATAACTGGAAGCTTGTACCTCTTAATCTTCTTCACTTATTTTGCCCATCCTCTCCCCACCTCCATCAACCACCAGTTTGTTTTTATATTTATGTGTCTATTCTATTTTTCTTGTTAGTTGGTTCGTTTTTTAGATTCTACATTTAAGTGAAATCATATGGTATTTGTCATTCTCTGCCTGATTTCTTTTGCTTAGCATAATATCGTGTAGGTACAACCATGTTGGAAATGGCAAGGTCACATTCTTTTTTTCTGGATGAGTAATATTCCATTGTATATATATATATTACATCTTTTTTATCCATTCATCTATCAGAGGACACTTAGGTTGCTTCTATAATTTGGCTATTGTAAATAATACTGCAATAAACATAGTGTTTGAATATATCTCTCCAATTTACTGTTTTCATTTTTTGGAGGTAAATACCCAGAAGCGGGATTACTGGATTATATTTCTATTTTTAATTTTTTGAGAAACTTCCATACTATTTTCCTTAGTGGCTACATCAATTTACATTCCCACCAGCAGTGCACAGGGGTTCCCTTTTCTCCACATCCTCACCAACATTTAATATTTCTTATCTTTTTGATAATAGCCATTCTGATTGGTGTGAGGTGATATCTCACTGATTTTCATTTTCTTGTTGTTAGTGATATCGAACATCTTTTCGCATGTCTTTTGGCCATCTGTATGTCCTCTTTGGAAAAATGTCTATTCATTTCTCTTCATTTTTTAATCAGACTTTTTTTTTTGGTGTTGAGTTCTATGAGTTCTTTATACATTTTGGATATTAGCCACCTGCCAGGCAAAGAGTTTGCAAAAATTTTCTCCCATTCAGTAGGTTGCCTATTCATTTTGTTGATGGTTTCCTTTGCTGTGCAAAACCTTTTGAGTTTGATGCAGTCCCAATTGTTTTTGTTTTTATGTCTCTTGCCTGAGGAGACAGATCCAGAAAAATGTTGCTAAGGCCCATGTCCAAGAGTTTAGCGCCTAAGTTTTCTTTTAGAAGTTTTATGATTTCAGGTGTTACATTTAGGTCTTTAATCCATTTTGAATTTATTTTTGTATATGATGTTAGAAAGTATACCAGTTTCATTCTTTTGCATGTAGCTGTCCAGTTTCCCCAGTATTATTTATTAGAGACTGTCTTTTCCTCATTGTGTATTGTGTCTCCTTTGTCGTGGATTAATTGACCATATAAGCATAGGTTTCTTTCTGGTCACTATTCTGTTCTCTTTATCTCTACATCTGTTTTTGTTCCAGTATCATACTGACTTGATTATTATAGCTTTGAAATATAATTTGAAATCAAGGAGCGTGCTACTACCAGCTTTGTTCTTCTTTCTCATGATTGCTTTGGCTACTCAGGGTCTTTTGTAGTTCTATATAAATTTTAGGATTATTTGTTGCAGCTCTGTGAAAAACATTGTGGTATTTTGATAGGGATTGCATTGAATCTGTCAGTTGCTTTGGGTAGTTTGGACATGCTTAGTTCTTCTTTAATTTCTTTCATCATAGTTTATAATTTTCCTTGTATAGATCTTGTACATATTTGCTAGATTTGTATCTCCATATTTCATTTTTTTTGGATGCTAATGTAAATTATTTCAAATTCCACTTGTTCATTGTTGGTCTACAGGAAAGCGATAGGTTTTTGTATTTTAATCTTGTATCTTACAATCTTGGTATAACCTATGAGTAGTTCCAGGAAAGTTTTTTTTTTTTTTTTTTTTTTTTTTGGTCTGTTCTCTTGGGGTTTTTTGTAGACAATTATTTCATTTATAAACCAAGACAGTTTTATTTCTTTCTCTCCAATCTGTATACTTTCTTGATTTTACTTTCTTTTCTTGTTTTATTGCATTAGCTTGAACTTTCAGTATGATATTGGAAAAGAGTGGTGAGGGGATATTCTTGACTTGTTCCTGATCTTAGTAGAAGAGCTTCTAGTTTCTCACAATTAAGTGTAATGTCAATTATATTTTTATATAGATGTTATTTATCATGTTGAGGAAGTTCCCCTCTATTCCGAGTTTGCTGAAAGTTATATCATGTATGAGTGTTGGATTTTGTCAAATGCTTTTTATGTATCTATTGATATGATCATGTGATTTTTCTTCTCTAGCCTTAGATGAAATGGATTACATTAATTTTCAAATGTTTTCACTTGGTAATCATGTATAATTCTTTTCATACATTGTTGGATTTGATTTGCTAATATGTTATCAAGGATTTTTGCAAGAACATTCACAAGAGAGATTGGTCTGTAGTTTTCTTATAATGTCTTTGTCTGGTTTTGGTATATTAAGGTAATGCTAAATTCATGAAATGAGTTAGTATCCCATATGTTTCTATTTTCTGGAAGAGATTGTAGAGAACTGGTAAAATTTCAGAGAACTAGTGTAATTTCTTCTTTTGACTATTTGGTAGAATTCATAAGTAAACGCATCTGGCCCTTAACTACATTTGAAAATTCATGTTGTAGTTTACCTGGTCCTTGCTATGACAAGTGACTTTTAACATCGTTTCCTGAAAAAAAGAAACCTGTGTGCACTGTTGGGAATGCAAACTGATGCAGCTACTGTAGCAAATAGTATGGAGGTTCCTAAAAAATTAAAATTAGAATTACCATATCATCCAGTAATTCCACTACTTGATATTTACCTAAAGAATATGAAAACACTCATTCAAAAAGGTATGTGTACCCCTATGTTTATTGAAGCATTATTTACAATAACCAAAATGTGGAAGCAACCCATCCATAGAGGAAAGGATAAAGATGATGTGGTATAAATGTATACAATGGAACATTACTCAACCATAAAAATAATGAAATCTTGCCACCTGCAACAACATGGATGGATCTAGAGAGTATAATGCTAAGCAAAATAAGTCAGTCAGAGAAAGGCAATTATCATATGATACCACTCATATGTGGACTTTAATAAAAGAAACAAATGAACAAAGAAAAAAAGAGACAAACAAAAAACCAGACTCTTCAATATGGAGAACAAGGTGGTTACCAAAGAGGAGTTGGGTGGGGCATAGATGAAATAGGTGAAGGGATTAAAAGTATACTTAGGGTGATGAGCACTGAGTAATGTATAGAATTGTTGAATCACTGTATTGTACACCTGAAACTAATATAACATTGTATGTTAAGTATACTGGAATTAAAAAATTGTCTTCCAAACATTTTAGATATTATATTATGAGACTCGGAATGCTATTTAATCTTCTTTTTAGCAGGCAGTCCCCCCATTGAAGTGTAGCTAGAAGACCAGTTGGGTGTGTTAAGCTTTCTTCACAGGCCCCACTGATACCTCTCTAGAAAGAGTGAAGCACTGACTCACATTGCTTCCTTCTAAACAGGTAGGGTGGAAGTTCAGCTTTTCTCGTTGGCCCTCACTGATATTTTCCTGGTCAAAGAGAGGCACTGACATATACATACCGCCCCATTGTTTCCATGTGGGAGTGTAAGATCCCACTTACTGGGCCCTGCTGCCACCAGGGAGAGGAAGAAGGTGAATGGAATGTTGAGTAATCCACCTGACATTACTTCATTTTCCCTAGTTTACCGAAGAAGTGGGGGTGGGAGGGCAGGAACTTGCATGGCATCATTCAGTCTTGTTAACTGTCAGGTGGCGTTGAAGGCTCAACTCCTCTGGACCTGGCTGACACTCTCCTGGAGGGGGATCAGGACATCATTTGCTTCCTTCAAGAGGTGATGAAAGTTCAGCTCCTACTTGGTTCAACTGACACCAGTACCACTTCATACCTGCTTTTGAGAGGCGAGGTGGTGGTGGGATGGCAGATTGCCTCCCTGCCAGCCCTTTGAGACAACAGGGAGATGGGGATGGTTGTAGCTTTTCCTTTTGGTAATTGGCTGGAGTAAGTAAGGCAGGTATTATGAAAAAGATTTTCTATTGTTAGGTCACCCTCAGTCCTTTTTCAAGGAGGAACAGACTTTTCTTGAGTTTTATTCATCTATGCCTGCTGGTGATTTCGGGTTGGAGGCTTCTGCAGCACTGTGTCCATCATTTAAGGGTGACAACAAGGAAACCCAGTGTGATGGTCAATTTTATGTGTTAACTGGATCAAGAGATACCCAGGTAGCTGGTAAAACAATTTTTCTGATTGTGTCTATTAGAGTTTTTATGGGGGAGATCAGCATTTGAACAGGTAGACTGAGTAAACGAGATTGCCCTCACCAATGTGGGTGGACCATTGGTTTGGATTGGAACTACACCACTGGACTTTATGGGCCACTGGCTTGCAGATGGCAGATGGTGGGACTTCTCAGCCTCCATAATCACATGAGACAATCCCTCATAATAAATCTCTCTGTTTGTGTGTATCTGTATATATGCAATTGGTTCTGTTGCCTTGTAGAGCTTTGACTAATGTGCCCAGGGAGTTCACCACTGTCTTTTCTCAAGTCTTGAGGTCCCTGGGCATTCCACTTTCTTCTTTCCACTTTTCAGTGTCCTCCAATGCTTTTTGTGTTCTATCCAGAACTTTTTAATTGCAAGGGGAAGGAATGGGGCTACTCCCATCTTGGAGGAAACAGAAGTCTAAAACTTTTAATGTGTAGAATTTAGTTGTTGATATGGTCTGAATATAAATTAATTATCTTAGAACAATCCTGTGAGTGAAATGTATAAAGTCAGTGACTAGCAATTCCTCTGCAAAGTATTCCAAATGCTTATGTTTGTAAATTATAGATAACTTCAGAGAGGCACCAGCTTGAGGGGTTAAAACAATTAGAATGAAAACAAAAAGCTCTCTTTTTATAAAAGAGCTTGTACTGTAATACAGTAATCCCCCTTACATGGGGATGCATTCCAGCGCCCCCATTGGATGCCTGAAACCATGGACAGTACTGAACCCTATATATACTATGTTTTTCTCTATATACACACACTTGACAAAGTTTAACTTCTAAAAAAGGCACAGTAACTAATAATAAAATAGTCTCAAAATATCTTATTGCACTGTACTCACCCTTCATCTTGTGATGATGTGAGATGATAAAATGCTTCTGTGATGAGAGGAAGTGAGGTGAATGACATAGGGCATTGTGATATAGTGTTGAGCAACTATTGACCTTCTGACCATACATCAGAAGGAGGATCATCTGCCTTTGGACCTCAGTTGACCTTGGATAACTGAAATCATGGAAAGCAAAGCCACAGATAAGGGAGAGTACTGTAATTTAGAATATTTTAAGATTTGTCACTGTATGCATTAAGTAAATTTTACTTAGTCTTAACTGACTTTAGTAGTAATAGAAATTTGTTACAATATTTAACTTTATAAATCTTGTTAAAGATTACTAGTGCCCAGATCTTATTTTCCCCCCTTAAATATATTTGGTAAACTTTAGGCTCATATTGCTATAAATGTATGATTTTCTTCAAATCAAGCCTAGACCAAAGAAACATTTGCTTTAGTTTTACTCATACTTGTTCCTAATATGTAGGCTGTTTTGTTCTAATTGTATATTATGATTGATAAATACTTGATAGGCCTTGATTTTTTTCATTTTCTTTTAAAAGTCTATTTACAATATTGTTTGTGTTAGAACTTTTGGAAAGATACAGACTTCTGTCTGGGCTGCCCCTTGCAGCCTCAAAGATCAGAGAAGCATTGCTTTTCTCTAGGGAGGGAATATTTCTGCAGACCTTTGCTCTTCCTTAGGGAAAGTGATTAAAACAGGCAGAGAGCACTTGGTCGTGCCTAGAGCCAGCAACCACTCATTGGTTATGCTGTTGTGAGAGTACAGTTGTCTTTTCCAGCTCCTGTGTTACTGTTTCTTTATCTCTTCCTGTACTTTCTGGCATCCTAACAGAAAAACCAAGTCACCTACATGGAGGAAAATCACACGGGCTCCCATGTGGGTAATGAAACATTACCCAATGTTTCATGTCAGAATACAATGGGGCAATGTCCACAAAATTCTGGAGGAAAGAAATTTTGACCTAAGAATATTATACATAGACAGTGAAGTGTCTGTCCTTCAGCTAAAGACTTCTGGTCCATGTTACCTAATATAAAGCATGCAAGGATTATAAAACTCATTAAAATTTCTTGGCCAATGAATCTAGAAAAATAAGAGTTGAATCAAAATAAGGACACAAGAATAGAGATACTAATAAAATGACTGAGAAGACATTGACTCCATTTAAACATAGATCTCATACTAAAACTTATCAGAATCATGGCTACAGAATACAAAGTAAATGATATGAATCTGAACAACTAAGAAAGGGGATATATGATATGATATATTCATATGATATGAATCTGAACAGTGTAAAATAATATAACTAAGAAAAGAAAAGGAGAAGGGATACAGGAGAACATGTTCTTTCATTAATTATGTCTGAAATTGAAACATGTAAGGAAAAAAACTAATGTTTGAAAACTTTTCCTCAATGTTTTTCCTTATCCTTAGAAGGATATTTTAATAAAAAAAATATCTCCTGTGAAGAAAGAACACTGAGTCAGTGTTCACCATTTTCCTTTTGTTAATTTCAAGTGAAATTAAATTCAATACATTTTATTAAAAGTGGTATGATCCTCTTTAAGTAGATGTCATTTATTCTATCTAACATTTTTTAATGTTTACTTATTTAGAGAGAGAGCCAGAGACAGAATATGACTGTGGAAAGGTGGGGAGAGAGCGAGACATAGAATTCAAAGCAGGCTCCACGCTCTGAGCTATCAGCACAGAGCCCAACATGGGGCTCGAACTCACAAGAACTGTGAGATCATGACCTGAGCTGAAGTTGGATGCATAACCAACTGAGCCACCCAGACACCCTTATTCTATCTACCTATTTATCTGTTGATTCACTCATCCATCGATTGATACACAGGCACAGACAAATGCCCCCTTTGGAAGAGGGGTAAGAAAGGCTTCTTTCCTAACCCTTAACTTGCAAGGGCGTCTATGGGGCCATTTGGACAGCTTTGAAACGTGTTCTCCACAGCTGGGAGACACAGAGGACTGGAGTCTGACAGCTCTACAGGAATTCCAGACTGCGAGAGAAAAGACTAATAGCTATCCTAGTGGCAGAGCCAGGTGAGGCACATGGTGTGCTGGGAGCAGCCTGCTCTCCTAGAGTTTGTCAGGGTAGCAAAAGTGTGTGATTGTATTCTGTGAACACATGTGGACCAACTGGGAGGGACACCTGGTGTGGGGTCTTTTGAGAGCCTGTCACATTAGTGTAGACTGGCAGAGTGAGGAAAACTCAGCATATGGAGGTTGGCACTGTACTTCTGGATGCCCAGGAGTTGTTAAGAGTTCCTTGGGTCATGGAAACTTCAGGGAACTTCTAAGAGCCCATGGAAAACACCAATGCAATCCATGTGTAATTAACAGCCAGACCCATCCGGGAATACCAGTCAAGCAAGAGTTCCTTATTTTCTCACTTGCTGCCACCTGCTTTGACCCAGGAAGGTTCTGGAACTATAGCTTCCCCCTGGGGAAGGAAGCAAGCATGGAAAAAGCAGAGAACAGAAGAATCACACACCCCCTCCCCCACTTCTGCATGGAAGCCAGCGAAGTTATCAGTTGGAGGACATGGAACACTAAATTAAGTTTTGGAACTTTCATTGTGGTATGGGATTTGTTATCTTAATTTTTGATTTGAGCTATTTTATGATTAGAAGTGACTGAAGGATGTTTTGTTATGTTCCAGAAGTCTAGCAAAGTCATGTGTGCCTTCACTTAACCACCTTTCCCACGGGTGACCAGCACTTTCATGCTGTTTTGTATTCTTAGAATGTTCTTTGTCGAGTGAAACTATGCTGTCCCTTCAAGGCCTAGTTCCAATGTCACTTCCACCAGGAAGCCTTCATGGATCTACTCAAATAGAAACTATTACTGACTCCTCTATACTCTCTTAGCCCTTTAGTTATGTTATAGGTTGAGCACAACATAAAGCCTGGTAGAATTTTACCAAAGTCTATGCTGAGCTAAACTGGGATAATTTGCTAACACCAAAACAAACCAGTTCTTTCTCTTGCTTCTATGTTAGTTTCTCTGTGCTCATGAGAAAAGTAGAGAAATATCACTTCAAAACTTGATGGAAAAGAAAATTAAATTCTTAGCCCTGGGGCCAATGAAATCATGTGCTGTCATCTCCACCATCCCAGCAAGATCCAAACTCTACCAGACCGACTGGCATTTAGGAAACAGGAGCAGAGCTGAACTGATGATTTTTTATTTACCCTTCTTCTTGTGACAAACTGCAATGCATCAATTTATCCCTGCACTTTCTATGGATCTTTGCCTTCTGTGATGTGGTACTTGGCCCTATTCTGAGAGCCCCTTCCACACGTGATGTCTGTCTGCCAGGGGATACATACTACTGTACAAAATGGAACAAGTTATATAAACAGGTCATATAAAATCTCAGAACCTTGTTGAGGTGGAGAGTCACTACATTGGAGACACTATGACTCTGAAATCCACGGGTCCCAGAGAACTGATGAAACTCGGGTTATGCTTTGTATAGTATGTTATGATGGCTGGGGAAGCCCTGCTAAATGAACCCATTCTTTATGTCTAATGTAATAGACACAGTACTATCACCTAACACTAAATAAAAAGGAGTAGGATATGCTGGTGCACTTGGGTGGCTCAGTCCGTTGAGCATCCGACTTTGACTCAGGTCATGATCTCACAGTTCGTGAGTTGGAGCCCCGTGTTGGGCTCTGCACTGACAGTGCGGACCTGCTTGGGATTCTCTCTCTCTCCCTTTCTCTCTGCCCCTCCCCCAGTCATGCTTTCTCTCTTTCTCAAAATAAAGAGTTTTTGTTTCTTTTTAAAAAAGAAGTAAGATGTGCCACATTTAGAGATGAGAGCGTCATCATTCCTGGTTGTGCTGCCTCAGTGATAGTGTTCAAAACAGAGTTTGATAAGAAGGAGAGGGAATTATGGAATAATGGAGTGTTTTCCACCAGCCACTCCCCTGTGAAAACTTAGAGCGTATTCTTGGCTAAATGGTTCAACCTTATGAATTTCTTCAAAGAAATTTCCAGTTTAAGTACATGAAAAAAATTCCAATGACTTAATAAAAAAAACGAGAACCCCTTCACCCCACAAAGGAAGGAAGATCTTCTAATACCAAAGTTAAAAATAAAAACAAAACTAAACCCTCTCTCTCTAGAAGTGACCTCAGTGGACAGCTTGGCATAAATAATTAATAGTTAAGTGGTTGCCAAAAACCTATAATACGTCTTAGTAACTTTTAATTATTATAAGGATTTTTCATATTGGCTTTTATAAGCTGAACTCCAGACAATATAAGAGGAAAAAAGTAATCCTGTTGCCTAACACAAGGGTTATACTTTCTAACATCTTCCAATGTGAGTATGGTTCAGGTTACTTGAGTTTTAGCTAAATATGTGAATGACTTTTTAAAAAATTAATGTGGGAATTAGCTATATTTTATGTCAAAAAAGCAAGTTTCCAAAACCTGCCTTAACCTATGAAGATCTGAGCAGTCTGAGACAGCAGGAGATCAGGAAAGGCTGAATGGTTTGCTCTGAGACCTGTGAAAAAGAGGAAAGATCCAAATCTCAAAGCAGTACACTTTGGGGGATTAAAAACATTTTTTTGTTTATTTATTTATTTTGAGAGAGAGAGAGAGGGATTGAAAGCACATGCATGAGTGGGGGCGGAGGCAGAGAGAGTGGGAGAGAGAGGGAGAGAGAGAATTCCAAGCAGGCTCTGCGCTGTCAGTGCAAAGCCTGATGTGGGGCTCAAACCCACGAACTGTGATATCATGACCTGAACCAAAATCAAGAGTCAGAGGCTCAACCGGCTGAACTAATGAGGTACCCCCACTTTTGGACATTCTGATAGGATCTTTCAGTGCTGTACAGAGAAGGATTTTCTATTGGGATATTTAGAAAATCTAAGAGATGGATTTATTCAGTTCTTCAACATTTGATAAACCTGTTTTCTCCCACAAATGGTGTAGTCTTCTGTAGGCGAAACATTCTGAGAAAATGTTCCTGTATATGAACTTTCAAAGCTATTTTCTGAGCTGTTAAGCATTTTTGTTTTGCATTGAGCACTTTGTTATAAAGAGCAAATCACTTGGAAAATAGATGATTCCTTTTCATCATCTTACTTTTAGTGCAAATGTACAAGATGGCTTTCAGCTTTCACTAGTTAGGTATTATGGGATGTCACTTTGCCTGGCTTTATCTCTCACCCATTTCTTTATTTATCTGTGGGGAGGGTTTGTTTCATTGCATTATTTGTGTCTTTCTGTAGAAACAGTTTCTGTTGAAACTGACAGGAATAAAACCTTCCAAAGCTTTACTATGTTCTCCTCTAGGAACTGCTGGTGGGTAGAATAATGTTTTATTCTCCAAATATAAAACCAGCTTTGGTAGGTGGGGATAGGGTCGTATGGTCTCTTGCAAAGCCAACTTAATCTTAGAACCATGAGGGTGAAAGAATCTTGAAGTGTCTCCTAATCTGTCTCTTGTGTTCTGGTAGGACACTGTGTAAGCAGCCTCCCCTCCCCCCCCCCCGCCCCCTCTCCCCCATTTAGTCTTATTTTACTTCTTTTCTCCTTTCCCCCTTTCTTCTCCTTGTCAGTGTCTCCCTTAGTCTCTTCATCCATTTTGTTGTCCCTTCCCCTCTCCTCATGGAACTTTTCAGTCTCTTTCCCAATCACCCCTGAATTAGTTTAAGGGAGAGGCCCCCAGCTCAGAGGTCATAAGATTTATACCTGGAGCAGGTAGGAATAAGTCCAAAGGAGTTTTTGGCTTGGCCCATACTCTGGTCTAATTCCAATTCAGGAACCAAATCTCATGCACTTATATGGAGTCTTAGGGAAATCGCAGTTTGTGGTGTGAATGAGAATCAGGCTGGGACCCAAGCCATCTTTGAAAGAAGCTCACCTGGCCACCCTGCCCACCCCTGACATTTCTGGGACTGTATTTCTGTTAGTTCACTTACCCAGAAGGTGGTCACATGAGCCCTCAGGGGTAGTTCTTTATTGGCTCAACTGTTTATATCTTAGTGCCACCAAATATAGCGCCACTAGGAATTAGAACTTTAAAAATCCTTTTTTTTTAATTGTTAGTGGTTTCTGAGGAGTAATTTCTTAGAGATTTTCTCTCTCAGAATGATATTTCCAGTACACAAACACGCTGTACAGTGATTCCCCTGTATGGGGGATGGACTCATTCTCCTAGATTCTGAGAGTGTTGCCAAAAGACAGCCTTCAGACTTCAGCATCCTGTGGAAATTACCCATGGATGTTCTCGGGGGTAGCCTGTTCTTTTGACCAGTTTCTAAAGGGAATAGAAGGCCAGGCATCCATTCTGCAATGCAAGCCAGCTCTGAAGGGTCATCCCAGCTCCACTGCGTCCCTAGGGCGTGGCTGAGGCCTTTGTTGAGGCTGCATCATAGCTCAGTTTCTCTCTTCTCAGTTCTGCCTCCTTCCTCAGAGGTTGAGTCCAAGAGCTTTCACTACTAAACTTACTGTATAATAACCTCTGTTTCAGAGTCTGCTTCCAGGGAAACCAATTGTAAAAATTCTCCTTTTCTAGTGTTACTGGGAAGACAATTACAAACAAAAACTAAAAAACTTAAAAAATTCTCTAATTTTTGCTAATATAACAATACTTCACACATCTTCTTTGGTTGGGCCACAAAAATGAATAGGTAGGAGGATCCCAAACAACTGGGTGGGGGAAGAGATTTAAACTTTCTCACCAAAGAGGTGCCTGGGTGACTCAGTTGGTTAAGCATCTGACTTTGGCTTGGGTCATGATCTCATGGCTCCTGAGTTTGAGCCATGTGTCAGGCTCTCTGCTAACAGCTCAGAACCTGGAGTCTGTTTCGGATTCTCTGTCTCCCTCTCTCTCTACCCCTCCTCCTCGCACTCTGTTTGTCTCTCTCTCAAAAATAAATAAAACATTAATTTTATTAACTTTCTCACCAAAAAGAAGTTTCTGGAATGGACCCAACACCAAGACAGCAACATTGGAGGCAGTTACCTACAGGGCTGAGGGCAGAGCCTAGACAGATTGCCTTAGTTTGAATTCTTGCTCTGCCATTTACTGACTGTGTCTCTGTGTCCCACTCCCCTCATTGTAAAATGAGGATAATAGTACTTAGCCTATGTTGTTAGAGGCTGAATATACAAATGAACAGTGGCCAAATCATATATAAAAATAGAACTCTGACCCACGATCCATAGCAACTGATCTAGGAAACCAACCCATTATCTACCAGAAACAGCCCAAGAAGCCAGCCTACTATCTACAGGTCAGACTTGTGGGAAATCAGACTACTCTTTCTAAAAAAAAATGCAGTAGGCCAAACAACCCCTGTAACAGTTGGCTCAAAACAGCCAGGACTTGATTAATAAGTGACAGCTTGCCTAGTTTATGTCTGTTTCCAGCTTAGGACCACCCAGAGAAAGCCAGACATACTTCCTAGCTACTCACCTAGGATGCCCTGAGTCCAGTTAGTTTTCCTACAGCCTCCTCATGCCAACAGCCTTCAGTGATGGCATATTTGAAGCTGTCATCTTTCCCACTCCTCTACCTTTGAGTCTCTGCCAAATGCAAGTGATGGTAGCTGATCTCTTGCCACATATAGGAAGCTCTGAAAAAATAGCTTCTGCTTGTTCTCATTTTACTTCACACTTATTGTAGAGGTGCAACAGACATTGGCACTGCAGTGCCCGCAGTGGCCCCTTGTGTCCTCCTGCTGGAGGCTTGGTGAATCCATGAGGACACGGTCAGTCAGCCCTGAATCTGAACTCTGGTGTATTGAGTTCCTTGACAATTTTTCTCAGTTTGGTGCTGGGTTTTGTCCCTGGTTCCCATTTTGGGGGCCTCACTGGTAGAGACAGGCCTTTCCTTTTCTTTTTTCCATGTTATTTATTTTTTGAGAGAGGGAGTGGGAGAGAGAGAGAGCAAGCATGAGTGGAGGGAGGGGCAGAGAGAAGAGAGAGAGAATCCTAAGCAGTCCCTGCACAGTCTATGCACAGCCTGATGCAGGGCTTGATTTCACAAACTGTGAGATCCTGACCTGAGCCGAAATCAATAGTCAAACGCTTAACCAACTGAGCCACCTAGGTGCCCCCGGGCCATTTGTTTGCATCACTTTTTGCTGTCTTTTGCATTGCTGTTTTGTGTCGTACTGTCTCAAAGTCATAAAAAACAAAGAATCATAGGGTAGAATACAGTCAGAGGCCCCATAGGCTTGTTTGTTTGAATCCACCTCAATAGATGCAGGTCTGACTACTAGCATCTATTTGGGCAAACTTTGCTGTAAGTCATCAATAAAACTGGATGAGGTTTTCCTTACATGTTAGTGTTCTATCCAGAGAGTGTGGCTTTCATGCAGAGAGAGCATTATCTGGTTTTCCACCAGGGGTGGGGGTAGGGATGGGGGTGCAGATGATCAGATCTGCTTCCAGAGGTAGCCAAGCTTAAGTTGGGAAACCAAGACACAAGGTGCACAAGTATTAGACTCCTGCTGACCATTGTCACATTTCCTGGGGTTGTCTAAGTCTAAATCCTCTCCTCTGCCAGGAAAAGTGCCTGCATTCTATCATTACAATCCTAATTCTTGTGCCTGTCTTTCTAAATGGCGTAACTTCACCAAGACCAATTTAGACCTTTAGTGGCCACTCAGGGGAACATTTGATTTGAACAAAATTGTTCATTTGAAAAGTACCTTAGAAAAGAAAGAGAAAAAGATTTCATAGGCCAAATGGGCAGGGTTTTTTTGACTTGTAGGCAGATGCCTGCAAACAAAATTCTGAGTCAAAAATTGATTCACTAAGAGATACTTTGACCAATGCTAATGAGCAGTTGGGTAAACATAAACAAGAACAAGCTAGACTAATTCCTCTGGCAAACACCCTCCTGTACTTCCATTGCCTCCCTCTACCCAGCTGTCTATGTTCCCCCCTATTCTTCTGATTTCTCTCCTAAACCTCTTGTTGATGCTTTTGCAAAGCAAATTCTAGGCTCCTTGCTTGATTTTGTGGTTCCTCATGCAGCATAGATATTACTCCTGACAGAACACAAAAGAATTTTCAGTCATCCAATTAACCCCTTACGAGATTCTATTACCCCTCACAGTTCTACCACTCAATTCCTGCCACTCTGCTGCACCTGCCAGAAGAAGGGGAGCCTCATGATTATCTTGCCTTAGTTAGGGAACTTGGTATACCTCCCTCAGATTTTTTAGACACTCTTCTTGAAAATACTAACCTAATATTATTTGCTGATGAATCATACCTCAGACTGAAACCTGAAGTTACCAAGCAGGATGTGCAATCACTAATCGAAGACTATAGTCCTTGACCTGTGGTAAAATCAGTCCAAATGAGATAACTTATTGCACTCACTAGAGCTTGTCAACTAGCCAAAGACCAGAGAGTCAACATATGTACTGATAGCAATTGTGCTGTTGGAGAAGTATATGACTTTGAGATGCTTTGGAAATAAGGAGCATTTCTCATCTCTTCTGGAATCCCCAATAAAAATAGACAGCAAGGTAAAGAACTTTTAGATGCACTCCTATTTCCTAGAGAGTTGGCAATTATAAAGGTTGAGACCCATGTAAAAATATAATATGGAAGCTAATGGAAATGTTCTAGAAGAAGATCACTATACTAAACAATCTGCTTTAACCAAAATTATGATCCTATCTAAACCCTCATGGGATAAATCTCTTGAGGGGTTCAAAGTAGTCATTATAAAATATCAACATTTAGCCCCTGATTTTGAAAGAAAAAGATTGGAAAAAATCTGGTTGTACCCTTCACTCAGATAATCTCTGGTGATCTCAAGATGGCTGTTTAGTAGCACCAAATGACTTTAAAAGGGTATTATCTAAGTTTCTCCATGAAACAACTCATCATAGAATAGACAAATTGGTTAGTATCTTCAATCAACATTGAGAGGGAAACTCTAAAAAGATGCCATACAGTATTTTGGGGTCATATATCACCTGTTGACAGCATAATCCTGGAAAAATTGCAAATGTAGGACATGGTTAGAAACCAAAACCTCAAGGTGCCTTGATCACTTTTGGATGGATTTTATCCACCTTCTACTCTCCATGAGATTTGAATATGTTTTAGTTATTATATGTCTATTTTCAGAAAGGGTTGAATCATAATCTTGTCAAAAAGTTATAGTCCTTACAATTGTTAAAAAGATGCTGGGTTTTGAGTTTCCAACCTAAGACATTCCTACTTTCATATCAAGTGGTTGAGGCACACACTTTATGGGAACCATCATAAAAGAACTCTGTAAGGCATTAACCTGTGCTCAAAAACTACACTGTCCTGTGGCACCCAGGTGGCTCAGTCAGTTGAGCCTCTGACTCTTGATTTCAGCTCAGGTCATGATCTCATGGTTAGTGAGTTTCAACAGAGCTTGCTTGGGATTCTCCCCCCCTCCCCGCACCCTCCTCCCCCCAACCTCCCGCTTGTGTGTTAGCTCGCTCTCTCTCAAAATAAATGAATACACTTAAAAAAAAAACCTACACTTACCACTTACCACTTACAGTCTCAATCTGGAAAGACTGAAAGGACCAATGGCACACTTAAAATCAGTGGAACTTTAAAAAACTCTTTAGCTCCCTTGGACAAAAGTATTCTCACCAGTCCTTGTAGCCATATAGTCCACTCTCAGGGACATATTTGTTTATCCACCTATGGATATGACAAAATATTGCAAAGGATGCATGTACTATACCAGGTTCTATCACCAACAGGTTAAAGCCACTTTTCCCACATTTTCCTAAATAATATTTTCATGATTTTTAAAAATCTTTTCATGACTTTTAACCAGGAGATTTCAACTATTGGAAGAGACCTCAGAGAAAAACTGATTTTGAAACTTGCTAGAAGGGACCCTATCAACATTAACAATGAAGAATTGAACTCCATGGAGTTAATCCTTGGGTCCATGTTTCACAACTAAAACAGAAATTCAGAATTCCACACAATTGGAAGTCTACTCCAATAGGGTAAGTCAAAGTGAGGATTCTAGAAACAGTTGATCTTCAGAGATAGGCAGCTGACTCAAGATCTTCAAAACAAGCAGATGACAACTGATATTGGGAAGATTCTGCCCAAGATGTTGGACCAAGACCCCTATCTAATTCCTTTTTTTTGTTTATCTGCTTGTTTATAATAATTTCTCTCATTTTATATAGATCCCTTGTTCTTTTCCACTCATAATGGCCCTTTTTCACCTTTTCTTCCCTCTTTATTATAACTGTTGGTACATACTCGTACCAATACCATTCATAGATTATCCAAACAGTAATCACTGCCCTCAACCTTACTGACTCCTACACAAGCTATCCATTACCAGACACTGTGATAAAAACCTCTGGACATTCTGGTTTCATCAAATGAGACCATAGTGATTTATAGCTGATTGCATTTCTACTTGTATCTTCATGGACAACTGACCTTAAATTAATATGTGGCTTTGCTAATATTCATATGTATCAGATAAAGAAACCATTACAATCTATTGGTCAGACCCTGGGTAATTCTAAATTTGAATCCAACTAACTTCACAGGGCAATGGACCAAATACCTAGAAGAGACTAACAGAGATCCAAGTATGTAATCCAACTAATGGAAGGTCTTGGTTCCAAGCTCATGTCATGAATGACTCATTTTTTCCCTATATATCCATGTGCTTCTACTGGCTACTACTTCCTTTGTGGCCCAGGACACCTGGTCTTGTTTGCCTTTAGACTTGTGACTTGTACACTTTAGGAATAGTATTCTGAGACTTATCTGTACACAGAGATCTAAATTCTAGAAGTCACCAAGTTTGGACTCAGATCTGAGCTTCAAAATGAGGTCACTCTTGATTATTAAGGCATACTACTTTGGGGAATTACTGACTCATTGTTTATATAAATAATCATAGCAGTGTTCTCATTGGTGGGAATCACACAAAGACTATAAGAAACCTGTTGGTAACTCTGGCAGAAGTCATTAAGGACACTGTCTCTGCCCTAGATAGAATACAAATCAGTCTCAACAGAATGGTGTGTGTCATGATGAATGATTGCATTGCTCTAGATTTCTTGTTGACTAGTCATGGTGGTGTCTATGCCATTGCTAATACTTCTTGTACTTGGGAAACAGGCAAGGTGGAACAAGTATATATTACTTTGTGGAGAAAGTTATTTGGCTTTCTATGTCCTATGGGAATTGTTTTCTTGGCCTGGATTGAGCAATTGGGGTTCCTGGTTTTGAAGCAGCTTATACGGACTATTAATTGTTCTTGTTTTTGTCATAGTGGTCATGATGTTATTTCACTGTATTCTGTCCAGATTCTTAAATGTTTTTATGCAGCTTCTCTCTCACAGATGATCACCATGATATAACAGCAAAAAGGTAAAGAAGATCTTGCAATATGGTTGACTGTGAAGGCAAATGGATTGTTTGAGTAATAAAGAGATTGGTGGTGACTGAGTAGGTATGATTCCAGTTTCATTTCACTAAGTGGCCCTGAAATTTCTTTTCACTTTCTGTCCTATCACTGGGCTATGATATTAGTAGAAGTGGGTTCCTGATTTTGTTCTCTATCGTCTGGGGAGCAGAAAATCTGGCTTAATTAGAAATGTGGGGCTGTGCATAGACACTGCTGGAAATGGGGGAGGATGGCTGTGGTGGCTGACTTGGGGTTCTGGTAGACTGGCCTTGGTTTTACATTATCATAGATCCTAGGAAAGTAGACAGTGGGTCAGAGTGTTCCTAGAAGGTCCCAGGATAGGCCTCTACTGTTCTCTTAATTTCCCTAGATCCTGAGGTCCTTAGTTCTGATAACTGGGACCCTGCATCACCAAGGAGGATAAACCTTAGTGCCATATTGGAGTTCAGGGTCCTGTTCTGGGCTTCAGAGTGTGTCTGGTGACTCTGAGCTATATTTGGGCTTATTTTCCAGAAACTACTCATCAGAAAACAGAACCTCTTACAATGAGCCTGGCCTATTGCCAATAATCTTGTTTAATGTTACCCCTCATACCCCTCAGCTATGTTTGGATTTGGCATCTCTATTTTGTAAAAAAAAAAAAAAAAAAAAAAAAATTAGGAAGCAGACCTGGTGGAACTAGTTGCACACTGGTTGGAGGAGAACATATTGTCTTACACAACCAACCCAATAGCAGACCAGCTAGCATCGAGGTTAGACTCTGAAATGAAGGCATTAGGACTTGTCCTTCAGTCTGTGTAGTCAACAAGGTAGCTCTTTTGGAAAGGGAGACCAATCCTTCACTGAACGGAGATAACTGGTACTGAAGAAAAGAACTCTAAGAGTATGTAAACACTTAATAGTTGAAGAAAAAGAGAGTGTAGGGATTGGAAGGAGATACTTAGAAGTAGCTTCAAAGGGTGACAGCTTGGCTTGAAAGCTGCAGAATCAGGGCTGGGTTTGACAGTGAAGAGGCTAGGCTCTAAAATGTCTGTAAGAACCACCATCCATTGGGAATGAACCTTTCCTCAGAAAGGTTTATTAGAGTGCCTAATGATGTAGAATCAGCTTATAGTGATTCCATAAAAGAAAGTTTTGTGGGGCGCCTGGGTGGCTCAGTCGGTTAAGTGCCGGTCTTCAGCTCAGGTCATGATCTCATGGTTTGTGGGTTTGAGCCCCGCGTTGGGCTTTGTTGTGCTGACAGCTCAGAACCTGGAGCCTGCTTCAGATTCTGTCTCTCTCTGTCTCTCTCAAAAATAAATAAACATTAAAAAAAGAAGAAAAATTTTCATTAAAATAAAAAAGAAAGTTTTGTGGTGGGGAGCCCTGGTGGCTCAGTCAGTTAAATGACCAAATTCAGCTCAGGTCATGATCTCAGGGCTCATGAGTTCGAGCCCTGCATTGGGCTCTCTGCTGTCAGTGAAAAGCCTGTTTCAGATCCTCTGTCTCCCTCTCTCTCTGCTCCTCCCCCACTGTCTGTCTGTCTGCCTCTCTCACTCTCTCTCTCTCTCTCTCAGAAAAAAAAAAAGAACATTTAAAAAGAAAAGAAAGCTTTGTGGCAAATTAGAGGAGACATTTTAAGAGAAAAGAAACTGCTAGTGACAGCTGACAGTAAAGTTGGAGACAGAGGACTATTTAATATAACAGATAACTCTGAGTCATCAAGAATGCCCAAGAATTGCATGCAGAACATTGAGAAAGTATATAAACTCTATACTACATTTGTTTATATTTATTTAGAAAGATATTTCAGAATCAGGTGTATATACATCAGGGTTCACATGGTTATGGAGACCAAGAAGTCCCACAGTCTGCCATCTGCAACTGGAGAACAAGGAAAGCTGGTGTATAATTCACTCTGAGTCCAAAGGCTTGAGGACCAGAGTTGCTGATGGTGTTGAAGTCCTGGAGTCTGAAGGTCTGAGAACGAGGAGCTCTGATGTCAGGGAGCAGAAGAAATGGAGGTCCTAGTTCAAGAAGAGAAGAAAGAATTCTCCTTCCCTTCATTTTTTTGTTCCATTTGTGTCTCCAGTGATTGGATAATGCCTACCCATATTGGTGAGGACAGATCTCTTTACTCAGTCTACTGACTGAAATGCTAGTCTCTTCCATAAACACCCTCACAGGAGTACCCAGAAAAAGTATTTTATCAGCTACCTGGACACTTAGGTCAGTCAACTTGACCCATCAGATTCACCATCACAAAGTAGTTTATAACAAATATGTGCTGAACAAGATGTGTTAAGTGGGGGATTATAAAGGATTCGGTAGAACTGCTTATTATATCTCACAAAGCAAGCTAGCTGTCACATTGTCACAAGCAATTCTGTGTAAGCCATCCTATGAGGACTTAAAATGATGTGGTCCTGGTATTGAGTTCTTTGACTGATTCTGGGTGGCTTAGTCTATTAAGCGTCCAACTCAGTTTCGGCTCAGGTCACGATTTTGTGGTTTTGTGAGTTTGAGCCCCGCGTCTGACTCTGTGCTGACAGCACAGAGTCTGCTTAAGATTCTTTCTCTTCTCTCTCTCTCTCTCTCTCTGCCCACCCCCACCCCCCTCACCGCTCATGGTGTCTCTGTCTCTTTCTAAATAAATAAACTTAAAAAAATTAAAAATGAAGGAATCATCTATTTATCATCAAGCTATTATCCATAAAATCATGCTTTGAAACTGTGCTTTTCAATCACCATTGGATGGCAGAATTGTGAGATTACACTCCTTCAGAGATCCTAGATGGATCGTACTCTGTAGTAGACTGTTGAGTGGGGTGTAGCCAAATGTCATGGTTAGAAAACTCCAAGGTTTTTTTTTCCATGAATAAGGCACAGGTTTTATTTTACTTATTCTATTTTATTTTTATAAAATAAAAAAGGAGGAGGTTTTCCAATACCAAAACAAATGGGATAATGAATTCTAAGTTTTTTTTTTTTATTATAGTTTATTGTCAAGTTGGTTTCCATATAACACCCAGTGCTTATCCCAACAAGTGCCCTCCTTCATGCCCATCACCCGTTTTCCCCTCTCCCCTAAGTTTTTATATGAGATAGCATGGTCATGATATCCATAGGCTTTCCAATATCAACAGAAGAAAAAAGGCATCTAAATTTAGGTAATATTAGTTTTTGAGAATACTTCAATTTAGAGTGGTTGTATCATATACCCCTCAGTAACCAAGGAGACTCATAATGTGGGATATTTAGGCAGTGAAGGATTAGATGACATCTACCAAAACCTCAGATTTTGATTTTGAATAGTTAATCTTGAATAATAACCTTCAGAGAGCAAATAGTTAGCACGGCCAGTTGTATATTATAGCCACCCCTGGTTTGTGGTGTTAAAGTGCCACAATTCACAGGAAGAGTATTTATTTTCCTTTCAATATTTAAAAAACACAGGTGTTTGTACTGATGTTTTAACATCTGAAACAAAATAAAAATCATTAAAGCTGAACTGATTGCTTACTTAAGGGAATCTTCATAAATCAAAGGGTTATTCTTTAAAAAAGGTCATAGACTATACTTTTCCTGTTGAAACTGTTAGACTAATTTTAAGATTGGGTTCTACCATTAAAAATGGTTGTTTTCAATTTTTAAGGAGGGTACTCTTTCTTTGGTGTTCTATTATAATGATTATTAAAGAATAATAAAATAGTATATAAGGTAGAATATTTGACAAGGTCCTATTGCTTCTCACCCTAACTTCTATTTTTGACTCTTTTACTATTACTTTTGTTATTTACCATCATATTTCCAAATAGCATATTTATATCACTATTTGTTGACCTCCCCCTCCCTAATTTCTACTTGTTAGATAAGTACTTAGTACTTTTATACTCCCCCACTCCTCCATACATATAATACCCCATCCTACTAATATTATCACATATGATAGATCAATATTTAAGTTTATTTTATTATGACTGTGTACATATCCACAGATGAGCATGTTGTGTACTACAATTTCATTTACTTTTAAAGAAATGTTTATTTATTTTTGATAGAAAGAGAATATGTGTACAAGCAGGCAGGGGAGGGGGAGAGAGAGAGAGGAAGAGAGAGAATCTCAAGCAGGCTCTGCACTACAGAGCCTGACTTGGGGCTCAATCTCATGAACCATGAGATCATGACCTGAGGTGAAATCAAGAGTCCGATGCTCAACTGACTGAGCCCCTCAGGCGCCCCTCATTTACTTTTTTATACAGCTTTAGGTTTTCATGTATTAGATATAGCATTTATTTTAAATTTTCTAGCTTTTTTATTGACCTATTTAGTTTAGTCCCAAACTGCATCTGTCAGAACTATAAATTTGATCACAGTAGACTCTAATACATAGGTCAATTTTTCTTTTCGCCCTTTCCTTCCAATCTCTATATTTCCTTCCTTCCATCCCTCTGTCCCTCCTTCTCTCTCCCTCTAGCTACCCCCATCTTCTCTTTCTCTTTCTTCTCCTCACCCTTGCTTGGTGACCCCTTGAGTTCTGCTACAATATGGATAGATTGTCTCCAAGAGGATTTTTGCATATTGGTTTTCCTTTTACTATCATCTTGGAAATTCTTTTTGCCTCTTTTCCGTGTTGAATTACATGCCTTCCTCTTTCTTCGTTTACTCCCATACTTGGTCAAGCACGTTCTCTAGAAACTTCTAGAAAAAGGATTTATGTCATGTTAATTTTTTGAGATTCTGAATGTTTGAACATGTTTTCATTCTGCTTTTATATGTCAGTGGTTTCAGCTATGTATTAATCTGTTCAGGATGCCATAACAAAATACCACAAACTGGGTGGCTTAAACAGCAGACATTTATTTTCTCACAGTTCTCGAGGCTCTAAGTCCAAGATCAAGGTTCCAGTTAATGCCGTTTTTGGTGAGAACTCTTCCTGGCTTGTAGATAGCCATCTCCTTGCTGTGTCCTGATAAGGCCTTTCTTTGGTAAGTCTGGGAAGGGAGCAAGAGAGATCTCTAGTATCTCTTCTTATGAGGACACTAACCCTATCAGATCAGGTCCTACCCTTGTGATCTCATTTAACCTTAATTACTTCTTCAGAGGCTCTATCTCTAAATACAGATAAGAGCTTTAATGTATGAATTTTTGTGGTTCACGAACATTCAGTCCATGGCAAACTATTTATATGTTTTTTTCTACATTTTAGAAATATTTTTTCCTAAAAAATTTGAGGGCAATTTTCCATTATCTTCTAGCTTCCGGTGTAGTTGAGAAGTCTGAAATCATTTTCATTACTGAACTGTTTTGTTTTTCTGGAAGCTTTTAAGATCTTCTATTTACCTGTAGGCTTCTGAAATTTCACGATGATGTGTTTTGTGTGTTTTCTCATTCATTGTGTTGGGCACTTAGTAGATATTTTCAGTTGAGAAGTTCATACTCTTAAGTTCTGGAATATTAAAACACTTTTTCTTAGATAGTTTCTTCTCTATTTCTTTCTTAAAATGAGATTCTATTTTTCTGATTTAGATCTCATCTGATCTGTTCATTTTCTTACTAAATTTTATTTCCCATATCATTTCTTTTTATTATTATTCCCAATCAATCCATTGAATTTTTGTATCTATGTACATAGCCCTGAGGCAAGGCATTGTAGGTATATTGGTCTTCCTACTACAGAAAGGCAACTACTTCTGGTTATATTTAATAAGAATGAAAAAAAAATTACTAAGTGCATGCTAATTGTCAGGGGCTATGTTAATTTGCGTCAGTGATGATACTGAATTTCAGTAGTGATTGGCTTTACTATTTGCTACTAATTGTGATAATCTATAGCCATCTTTGTGCTCTATCTGGCTGTTGCATTGGGCAAACATAAGTGTTAAATGGTGTGTTAAGAATACCATCCCTGGTATCTAAAGTAGTCAAATTCATAGAAACAGGAAGTAAAGTGGTGGTTGCCAGGAGCTGGGGGTAAGGAGGAATGGGAAGTTATTTAATGGGTCTAGAGTTTCAGTTTTGCAAGATGAAAAGGTTCTGGAGATCTTTAACTCAAGAATGTGACTACACTTAACACTACTGAACTGTACACTTAAAGATGAGTAAATTTTATGTTACTTGTTATTTACCACATTTTTTTAAAAAGTAAAAAAAAAAGATGGGGGACGCCTGGGTCCTCAGTGGTTGAGCTTTCTGCTTTGGCTCAGGTCATGATCTTGTGTTTGTCGGTTTGAGCTCTGTGCTGACAGCTCAGAGCCTGCAGCCTGCTTCAGATTCTGTGTGTGTGTGTCTCTCTCTGCCCTTCCCTGCTCACACTGTCTCTCTCTCTCTCTCAAAAATAAATAAACATTTAAAAAAAGTAAAAAAAAAACCAAACTAAAAAACCCCCATGAATTATCATCTATGCATTTCTCAATATTTGATGGTGGCAGTGATTGCTACAGTTACCTCAGGGATGCTGTATTGTGTGTGGTTTACTATCTTGGAAAGGGCTGAGGCAGTTCCAGAGGCTTCTATTCTGCCCTGCCCATACAAATAGCCCATACTTCAAAGGCCAGAGAACCAAAGTGGAGATTCTAACAGTTACTAAATATACCTGTTCCCAGTCTACACTCTGGAATTAGGGGATAACCATGGATAGAGTGGTCTCTGGTCCCATTTGGACCCACTGGGTGATCATCATGGGCCAAGACTCCGTTTATCTCCTGACCTTGTTAAGACTCCACTCTGCCGGTGAATCACAGTGGTATATTGGATCTCTGGAGAATAGGGTTACTTCAGAGCCAGTATCTAGTAACTCCAGAATATCTGGTGTTTCACCTTCCCCAGTGTCCAGCTGTCTGATGGCATCTCTGGGAAAGCCTTGAAGGATGATTTATGAATAGATATCTGTGACTGTATTGCAGGATCCTCTCCCAAAGTTCTTGCTCAATCAGAGTTCTTGGTCTGTGAACTTATTTAGGTGTGGGAACTTGTAAAGAGTCTGTGAACTCCTCACTACAGCAATTTGAGTTGGGTGTCTGCCTAGCAGACCTGGAATTTTTCTACATGTAAATGTCAAGTGGCATCCTTTGTAGATGTTATTTCTGGGGATTTCTTGATCAGTTAGATGATCTTACAGAGTCCTGTGTGTCTAAACCTTCTGATAACAACTTGGTCACTATGGCTGCTTGCAATTGTGCCCACCTTGTCCGTGCTGGTGAGGGCTACCACCTGTGCTCTCTATTGGGCGATCCGGTCATTTCCACTGAAACCAGAGGGTGTAGCTCCCTTGCTGCATCTTCCCTTGTCAGTAGAGGACAGCTATCACAGAGCTTTTCAAAGATGCTGGTTACCACTCTTCCTCCCCAATAAATACCTTCCCTTCTCATCCATAAATATCTTAATTTCTTAATGTCTTGGTGGAGGGAGTGTCCTCAGTTCCTTCTAGAGGATAAGACTAAGTTAGGGGTGGCTGAGTTTAAAATAGATCTGGTCCAACATTTCCATCTCACTGAGATTTTGGATTCCTTCTTCTACAGTTAGCCAGAGAATTTGGGGGATTTTAATCTTATCGACTGCTTGTCACTGTTGAGTCTAGGCTTCAATTAACCAGTCCAATAGAGTGTTAACACCAATCCTGGGTACCGAAGCCAATTTATTTAATCCTAATTCCTGCACAAGTTTACCTATGTCAATAAATCAGTCCAATCAAGCTTTATGTTTCAGTTTCTCTGGTGTCACACTTCAAATCACTTGCATGTGTGCTTTTCAGAATCCTGAGACAGACATTTCACTCCTTTGGCTTGGCTCTATTAGTATTGAACTCCCATTCTGAACTTGGAGGCAAGAAAAAGTTGATGGGCTGGATCCTGGGGAGAATAAGCATCCATTAAAAAAATTTTTTTAATACTTTATTTTTGAGAGAGAGACAGAGACAGACAGAGTATGAATGGGGGAGGGGCAGAAAGAGAGGGAGACACAGAATCCAAGCCAGGCTCCACACTCTGTGCTGTCAGCACAGAGCCCGACTCGGGCCTCAACCTGTGAACCTCGAGATCATGACCTGAGCCAAAGTCAGATGCTCAACCTACTGAGCCACCCAGACGCCCCTGTAAATCCACTTTTAAAGCAAGTACTCCAGGTACGGTCACTGAAAACTTTTTCTCCCTCAGAAGGTTGCACCCCTCAGATGGAAAGCTGGGGAGGGGTTGGCTCTTCTCTTAAGGAAGGTTCAGAAAGATCTGGGGGTTCAAAGCTTTCAGCCTCATTTTTGACTGCTCAAATGACCCCCTCCCATATCTCAGGTTCTCACTTCTTTACCACCAGCTGATACCCCTGTGTTGGTAAAGAGACATGGTGGAGCTGAACATTTAATAAGTTTTATAACTTACATCTTCTAAAATTAGGCCTGCTCATAGTCCTCAGCCACATCTTTTATGTGATTGTAAGATAAAGGGACTCCTCAAAATCTGCCATAGAATTTTCCCGATTTTCCACTGGTGTTTTGAGTTGGACAGTGACAAACTCTAATTTCTTGTTTTCTGTGTATATGTTCTCTAGGGCCATCAGAAGCCAGCTGGCCCTCCAGTCTTTATAACCAGCCCCCCAAATTTGATAAGCACTATTATTGTGATAGCAGTGATATGTCCTAGACATAGTTTTTTCTCAGTAACTTGCCTTCTACCTGTAGTACCTCCTCCCATGCCTTGTGATAATTTGAGTAATTGTGATGCTAACCATGCTATGGATTACTTGAATCCCATTTTGTCTTAACAGAAAAGTTATCTGTGAACTTTTCAGATCACAGATTTTCATTCTAAAGTCTTTTTCCTAGGTCCACTCCAGGCACCAATTACTACATCAGTCAGGGTCCTGTCAGAAAACAAATGGTATGCTCAAAGTAGTTATTTTGAGAAGGATTTGATAAGGGATGGTTTGTAAAGGTATAGGTGAGATTTAAGGAAACCACAGAGGATAAATGTAGTATTGTGGGTTGGTAATTGTGGGGAGCCAATACCACTCTGGTCTGAAGAGGCAAGGGCAGAAGTGATTACTAGAATTGGAGAAAGAAGCTCTCTGGAGAAAGCTTCCAGATAGAGGTTGTGACCTTTGGGAGGAGGAGGCAGGCAAGTCAAAGCAAACTGGAAGGAAGGGAAATGAGGGGGGAAGGGGAGAATACATCCCTCAATTTCTTTCCTTCTCTCCTCAGATCTCTTCCCGGTGCCTTCCATTGGCCAAATGCAACTGGAAGCCAGCAAGCAAAGGATCCCATTGATGGCGTCTTCCAGTAAACCTCCTTCTGGTAAACAATGTCAGGAGAAAGGTTGACAGCACATATAGGAAGGTAAACCTTGCAGTAAACCTCCTTCTGGTAAACAATGTCAGGAGAAAGGTTGACAGCACATATAGGAAGGTAAATAGCAGGCATTCAGCATACGGGCTAACTCTAATTTGGTCTAAAATACTGGCCTGCCTGGCAGAAATCAGCCAAGTTTATCTCAGATCTGTGATACGCATGTGCTGTTCTGTATTGTCTGATTTAGTGAATGTATATAAACTTTATGAAGGTTTTTCTATTTAGGTTGGTGTATGTCTCTTGAAGAAAGTCCTCTTAGAAAGTAGGGGTCCCATTTCTTGAGAGTTCCAGATAAAGCCTCATTTATTCCACTTAATATAGAAATAATTAACTTCCAATGTAAAAATAATCTTTTATTCTTCCGAATATTAAAACATCACAATTAAAAGGAATTACTTCAATTTTATAACCCAGGAGCTTCTTAGTGTTCAAAAATAAAAATTCAACCAAACAAATTTTAAAGATCTAATTGGATTTATTAATTGATTCATGAATTGGGCAGTATTCCATCTGGCAAGGAGAAGAGAGCTCCAAAGGGCTACTGAAAAGGAAAGATTTTTAAAGGAAGAGAGGAGGTAGACAAAAGGGAAATTATGAGCAAAGAATCCACTGTTTTAGGCAAGGTTGCCCTCCTAAAGAGATTGGAAGCGTCTTTCAGTACATTTCCTAGTGCTGACCGGGAAATCCCCATGCTGACTGGTTAAAGGTGACATTACTAGGGGATCTAAAGTGCAGTTAGGTTAGGTATTAAGTCTTGGTTTACTGACTTGAGGCTTTAACCTAAGTGATGCTATGTTGGGCCCGTGGGTTTTTTTTTTTCTTTTTTTAAAAATATCAGTAATCAGGCGATGGAGATAGAGAAAAGAGACAAATTTTAAAGATATTAAAATGCTTTGATTTTTAGGCTTTCGAGACTGGATTAAGGGGAGCGAGCTGGAATTGTGTCCAACTTCTCCCTTGGGAGAGCGGGTGTATGATGGTGGTTTAATCAAGAGGGGACGGCTACAGGTGTCAGAGGACTGGGTTGAAAGATACTCAGTTTAGATGTACTTCTGGGGCACCTGGGAGGCTCAGTCGGTTGAGCATCCGACTTCGGCTCAGGTCATGATCTCACGGTCTGTGAGTTCGAGCCCTGCATCACGCTCTGTGCTAACAGCTCAGAGCCTGGAGCCTGCTTTGGATTCTGTGTCTCCCTTTCTCTCCACCCTTCCCCCACTCATGCTGTATCTCTGACTCTCTCTCAAAAATAAATAAATGTTAAAAAAATTAAAAAAAAAGAGGTACTTCTAAGACAGGTAGTGATGTAGAGACAAATAGCAGGCTTTGGAACATGGCGGGGGAGGGGGGAGGACTTTGGGAATTCAGGAGTGACTTCCAACCTGAAGATGCAGATTTGGGTTTGGGGTTGTTCCCATAACTTGAATAGAGATGGTGTTAATTCTAATTCTCTTTAGAACTGTTCTAGCATGCTGTAAGACAAACCAGAAAAATCATTCATCTTAGGGGAGGGGAGATAACGTTCTACTTTTGCTGAGGAGACAAAAGGGGTTGGAAAAGTATACTTTGGTAGGTTACCAGGGGCATGGTCAACTGGCTAACAGTTTTTGTCTTGGGCTGGCTCAGATGGTGGTTCCTGAATAAATGAAGTCTCAGGGGGCACTGAACTGCCCCCCCAGCCGGATTCAGTGTGACTCATTCTCTGTGACAGCTGGGTGTTGAGGAAGTGCTGGCCACCTGCCTCCCTCAGGGGCTGTAATTAGCTCAAGCTTTTCTGCCTTTTGTCATGTTAAATGGTGCCTGCCTCTGCTTAATTTTCAGGAGGTTTGCACTTAATCTGTGAGACAAAAGAGTGACTCACTCCCCCTTTCCAGGCTGCTCTTAAAGAACTCAAGCTTTCTTCAGTGGACCCCAAGGGAACCCCTTCAAGGATCAGTAGGAAATATATCTTTATTCCTGAAATATTCCTTTCAAACTAGTTCCCATTTCCTGGTGAGAAGCAGCCCTCTGCCTGCTTAATGCTTGATTTTGGGGGGTCCTGTATGGATTTCTCCTGTTAGCTAGGGCTCTTCCTTCCCAATATAGCATACAGTTCTCTCAGAGCTTGGTAAGTAGCCGAGCTTCACATCTTTCAAACTCACCGATTGTTCGATAGCCTTATTATATCAATCCACCCTCCACATGTTCTCACGGTAATGGCCATGGAGGAATGGGATGAGAAGAGAATCTGTCTGCAGAACAAACATCCATTTCAGTGCCCACTCAAGGTCACGAGAAGATTCGCTTCCCAAGGGCTTTGGGACTTCTCTTTCCATGTATGTACACTTCAGTCTCTGAGTTGATTTACTAGAAAAGCCTTCACCAGATGTGATGCTGAAAGGCCATCTGCTCTAAGGTTTAACGTGCTCTATGCCTCAGGAAACAGAATTTGTGATCTGTAACAATACTCTGTTTGAGGTCACCTTCAGCTACCCTGATTGTTACAGATCAGCAGAACAGTGAAAACAATAGCTTTGTCCCTTAGGAGGTGATCTAAAATAGCTTTCAAGGACATTTACAATGAAAAAGGCTTAAGTTGGAGAGCCTTCCTAAGGAGCTTTTTAAGAGACCCCAGAAAGAAATGCGTGGGATCCAGAACTTTCCTTTTTTTAGCTTCTTGTAGCAAGGAGATGGTGATCTACCCTTTGGGGCCTTTCATTGCCTTCCTGTGGCTCAGAAGGGGTGGCATTTCTGCTAGTGGAGTGTTGCTCTGCTAGAGCTTTCCAGAGGAAGCTCCTGTTGTATCTTTACTTGCAAGAAGTAGAGTTTCCTATGTTTTTTTATACCCCAAATTCCTCAACATTTTCTCTGAAATGACTGCCAGCACCGGCAGATGTGATAGAAGTGGATTTTCCTTTGTGGTCAGAAGCTGTGGCTCGTGATTAGTCCCTATGTTTTTAGGTAATAAAAGCCGACTTGAGTTTAATAAAATACCTTAAGTAACCACGGACATTTACCAAAGATGTAAATTAGGGGTATGATTATATCCTAAATTATAGGTCTTTGTTTTTTTAAAAAAAAAAACAGTTTCTCTTGTGAGATTGTTGCAGGAATTTTTCTCTCACTACCTGGAATTCTCTGTCTCACTTCTTCGAAGAATGAAGAGTGGACTCAAAATGAGCAGCAGGCAAAAGTTTAGTAGCGTACACATTGGAAAGGAAGAACAGTATGAAATCCCTCTTTACAGAGAGGGGACCTTCGAAAGTGAATGTCCATGGACTATAGGCAAGGGTCCTTATTTTATAAGGTTCTGGTCAGTACCCTCTTCTGTTCCCTCTTGTTCCTTCTCAGGTGTACCCTTATTGGCTGGGTAATTCTAGGTGCTGGGTTGTCGGTTCCTGGTTGGCTCAACTCCACTGTGTGAGGGGTTAGACTGGTCATACTGTCCCACGTATAACATGAGTTTATGGTTTACTTTTTTCAGTTAGGTATTTTGATTGTCGAATTCCTGAGGGGAATGTGAGGGCCAGTAGGTGGTATCTGTTACAGTCTTAAGAGGGACCTTATGCCTGAGGGGGTTTGCTGTAGTCACACACTCCCAGCATTGTTCCAAAATACGTGTTTTTCCTCACCCAGGGACCCCAGGTCCTAATCTTTCCCTCTCTACCTATTTTATCCTATCTTTCCCTATTATAAGACCCTGTAAAATAGCTTAATTATTTGAAATTTGATTTATACACATTCAGATATATCTAACATACAAACAAAGAGTTAAAACAATTTTGATACTTATCTTGTTAAAAGATCAAGTGTGTACTTTTAAGCCAAAAAAGAAAGAAAGAAAGGAAGAAAGAAAGAAAGAAACGTGGTCCAACTATTTGTTGATTCTAAGGGCATCAATTATTCAAATATTAACTTCATTATTTTATCCCCCATCCTTTGATGTCTAAAACGCAAGTTTTATGATAAGTAACTTGTTGGCTAACCAGTTGTAAATGAAATTACTTTTCCAATAATAGTTCAAACTATGGTGTTTTTTTTTTTTTTTTTGTAACCAGTCTTGAAGATCCAACTTAGCGTGTCTGGTTGGCTTACCAGGAGGCAGCTGAAGCAAAGCACTGGGTGTATTTGCCCTGCTCTGGCCTGGGTGAGGGCGAGTGCCTGGCAGAGTCCCGCTGATACCTGTGTGTCAGTTATGGAGCACATGGAAAGAACCGAGTTACAGGAAGGCACCCAGCAGAACAAAGGTCATGGTTGCCTTTCCCATCTCATGACAGTCACTTCTTTGCAACTAAATAGGGAATAAGCAAAGTGTTGAGTTTGTGGCTGCATCTGTGTTTGGTAAGAGTTGGTAGGGGATGGCTCTGTGTGTTTTGGCTCTATCCACATGGTTGTGTGACTTGATAGGCAGGTTTGTTGCTCTCAGGAACTATCAGAGTATGTTGCACATTTTTCCTTTTCCTGCCTAACAGGGCAAGCTTCCCTGTGAAGACTCCTTTCTCAGGTGTCTTTTAGATACGACTTCATGTCCCCGTGGAGGGAGACTTTATATTTGTCTTGGAGTTCCCCTTAGAGTCCTAGCAAAACTCTGAAAGGAGTCTAAAGCTAATGGAAATCTCTTCTCTTGAGACGTTTTGGTTATAAGAAGTTATCAAGGGCAATGAGTTGAAGAGACATTGATACATTGAAAAAATATAGTCTGATTTCAAAAAATTTTTTTGACATTTTATTTTTTTGAAAGAGAAAGAGACAGAGTGCGAGTGGGGGAGGAGCAGAAAGAGAGGGGGAGACACAGAATCAGAAGCAGGCTTCAGGCCCTGAGCTGTCAGCACAGAGCCTGATGCAGGACTCAAACTCCTGAACCGTGAGATCATGACTTGAGCTGAAGTCATATGCTTAACAGACAGAGACACCCAGACACCCCTACAGTCTGATTTATTGATGAAGAAGAGAGAACCATGACTTGAGTATTCGGTGAGGTTAAAAAAAAGCACTCAGTATAGTCCGTATTGTAAAAAGAAATAGAATAAATAACATTTGAAAACAGATTGGGTGTATTTATCAGGAGCTAAAGTGTTGATCGGCATTGTCTAACTATCTAGATGAAATTGTTGGTGGGATTTAAATATTTTGCAGCTGTGTGTATATGTGACTGAGTGTGCAGGCATGCATGTCTGTGTGTGCAGAGTGTGTGGAATTTAGCCTGTAGGTTAAAAAAAAAGCCACTGGGTTTTCTCCCTAAGAAACAGTGGATGTAATGAAGAACTGATTTATTTTTCACTTTTCACTGGTGGTGCACAACTTTTCTTCAAACATGATCCTTAACATGATCCAAACATGATCCTGACAGTGTGCTGTGTGTGTTCAGGACTCACATTTTGAAATGCAGTGACATCTGATCATTTATTGAAGGTGAGAGTATTCTCATGAAGGTAGCGATGTTTGGAAGTCCAAGGAAGCCGAGCTTAGTCTGAGGAGCCCTCTAGAATTAGTACCGCTCATTTATGGTATGGATAGAATCCAGCTGCATGAAGGCACCGACTGTGGGCTGAAAAGCGGAGGGTGGTGATAGGACCAATGACAACAGTCAGACCCAACAATGCGCAGGAATTGAAGAGAGAAAAGCACAGTTCCAAAAGAAATTACTGACTTACTGAAAGGAAAAGGGAAAGGCATCTCCAAATGGTAGCTTCCTGGGACATGTGAAAGGTGAAACAATGAGCTCAGCTCCCTGCTTTCTGCAGGGTCAAGGCTGTCCCCTGGCAGACTGGTGATGGGGATGAAGATGGACCAGGTCTGGGGCCACTTGCCTGTAGTAGCCTCCTGCCTCTTTGGAAAACTGAATCCTTGGGGGTCTCAGGCTGCTTGTGGGGTGTTCAGGATTGTGTTGATGTGTCCCAATATTGGGACAAGATTCATGCTCCAGTATTTCCTCCTTCGAACTCAAAATTTACTAATCTAATGACATATCTGTTTTGAAAGTCTGCAAACTGCTCTAGGATGGGACAACCAGTAAGTTACTTCTTCTGATATGTTAATTACCTCACTGTTTACATTCTTTCCCCAAATACAATATCTCAGCACAGTCAAAATGCATGCTTCATCTTAAAAAGACTTGAGAATAATTCTTATGGCAACATGGAGCTGGAGGGGATGTTGGAGATAGGTCAAATCCAATCCTCCCATCTTATAATCAAGGCAAGAGAGACCCTTGAATTGAAACCACCCTACAGACCTACAGAGTCATACAACCATTTACTGTCTGGGAAGAAACCAAATCCTGGCCTCTTGACTCTGCATCATATGTGGTGAGAATCAGAGCCACAATAGCATACAAACAAGGGATTTTTGTGGTTTTTGTTAGGGAGTTCATGGGTACTCCCCAAATCACTGAACCCCTTCTACATGTAGGACAGGGTGTTGGTGATTAGAGAGGTGGAAGATCATGAACCTCATTTAGAGGAGAGATAGTAGAGTATACCTAAGAGTTAATTCACAATCCTAGGAAATAGATCTATTTTGATGTGTGGAGCAGAGAATTACCTCTTGAAAAAACTGGGTCTCATACAACTCATATATTTCCTTGAATTTCTGTTACCTCTGCATTTTACACGTAAAGTCAAATGTTATAAATTCAAGGGTCCTCAAAGTGTACTTGTTGCCTTTTTTTTTTTTCCCTGAGGTTGATAATAAACTAATTTAAATTACTCTAAACCCTGAAACTCGGAAGAAAATTGAAGGGCCTATCCCTGGAATACAGGTATCTCTAAAAATCAGGCTGTCCCAAAACTTAAGGAGGAATAGAATTGGTAAAATCAGGTTTTAGGCTTGACTTCAGAATAGGAACACTTGAGAAGTGAAAGGAAAATGAAGAAAATGCTGCTCATTGAGCTGTAGGAAGAAAAGAATTTCCTTGGGAGAAGGACTGAAATCTTAGAGATCAGGCGAGACAGTTATGAAATATGTGGGATCTGTGTTCCTTTTGGGACTGGGCTTGGGAAGGGGGGATCTTAGGATGATTAATAGATTGTTGAGTTGTTTGAGGAGCATGCCTGGATTCTGAACCAGCAAAGTATGAAGATGCCAGGAACACAAGGCTCAAAAGGAAAGTGGACATTAAAAGTCTTTAAAATATATGGAATGGATGCTGAGGGTGGGGGAAAGGAATCTCAGGTCATTTCTAGATGCATGGAGGGACCACCTTGCAAATTGCCCTATTTTGCTACGTTGGAGGAGGTCGTTAGGAGGACGTGACCGCTGCTTGACCCGCAGGCTGAACCCGAGCCTCTGGACCCAGAGGCTCCTCCCCACCTCGTGGGCCTTTGAAAAAGTACGTTCTGCCCACGTTTCGCACAGTCAGGGCTGTTTGCGAGGACACAGCCCGAAGAGAGTAATGTGTCATTGAGATCACCTGGGCACTATACCCAACTGAACCCAGTTAAGACCTCTATATATATTCCTAAGAATCTGGGGGCGGGGTGTCGTGTCGGGTGGAGAGCTACCCAGCTTGTGGCCGCCGGAGTGACCCTCACAGGTAAGTTCTCCCGTTTGTCGCGCGCGCTTGCCACTTACCAACCTGGAATGTTCGGTTTCCTCAGTGTCTCCCTGGTCTCCTAGGGAGGTGGGGCGGGGGCAGTGTCACAATTCAGCAGGGAAGCTCCCGAAGTTTTGAATCAACGTGCTGGAGACCAGGCGTTCTCCAGCGTCCTTGGGGGAGGGATGTGCTGTGCACAGGTGAATTAGTTTTCCTAGAAAGAGGATGTATAATATTACAATTACTTTTTTGATGGTGTATTTCTCCTAAGGTGATTCTGGATTGTTGCAAATAGTGGGCTTTGAGAAGATGGTTTAGTTTGGAGTAACTGTGGTAGGGGCTGGTCATTTGTGTTTTCTGCATTTTGTGCCTGGGGCACTAAGGCTTGGTGTCTTTATTCCTTCCTGTTTACCCTGACTTTTTGGACAAGTAGTTTAAGGGAGAGATCTGGGTTTTGTTAATTCAGCTTGGGAGGTGAGGAAGGAGCCCATTCTGTGAAAGTTAGGCTGTGGCTATTAAAGCAGGCGCCTGACTCAACCCAGGCCTTGAGATGAGATTCTCTAAGACTAAGCGGAACAACTTTAGGGATTAATTTTTTTCAGCTGCACTGTACAGGCGGATTTTATTTCCAGAGTCCCAATTTCTCCCTGGATATTTACTATTTGAAGGAGTTCATGTTGTCTAAATTTGGTGCCTATTTATATTGCTGCTGAAGGGTTTGGGGATTTGAGAATGTCCTCTGTGCCCCTTGAACACTTTCTCTGGAAGCTGTATTAGTGCGGCAGGGCCCAATTTCAGATTGGAAATAGGGAGTGACTTTGGGTTCTGAGTGCAGTTTGGCCTTGAAGTTAACTTAGTATATGTTCAGTTTTGGCCATCTCGGAGCCTTTAGGTATGAAAATCTCATCTACGTGAGCCCAAAGAACATACATAAGGAGCAGTAATAGGTGTAGGCAGAGAGGTCTCAGAAAAGCAGAGGCAAAACTGCCCTGGGCACCTGGGTGGCTCAGTCAGTTAAGTGTCCAACTTCCGCTCAAGTCATGATCTCGAGGTTTGTGGGTTCAAGCCCCGGGTCAGGCTCTGTGCTGACAGCTCAGAGCCTGGAGCCTGCTTCGGATTCTGTGCCTCCCTCTCTCTCTGATCCTCCCCTGCTCATGCTGTCTCTCTCTCTCAAAAATAAAACATTACAAAAATTTAAAAATAAAAAAAAGAAAAGAAACATAAAACAAAACAAAACATTCCTAATATTCTGTGGGTTTTCTTCCTTGAGCCAGATTCCTAATTTTTGTGGACTTGGTTGTTCCAGTGATGAGGTTTTTGGGGTGATAGTGGCATTCGTGGGGTCCGGAGCTGATGGCCAAGAAAGAATTCTTAAAGGTCTCTTTGGTGCCAAAAGGTGACTTTATTAAAGCACAGGAACAGGACCTGTGGGCAGAAAGAGCTGCCAGGACTCTGTGCAGAGACTGGTTATATATTTGGGAGTTCGGGGGAGGTAAAGTCCTGGAGAAGTTTCCAAAGGACTTTCATATGCTAAAGAAGACTCCAAGGATACTGGAGGCCTAGCTATTGTCAAGCTAAGGTTGTTTTTCCCTCTAGCAAAGCATCAGCATTGAGACATTTGGAAGTTCTTGGAGAAATGTTTATACTACCTGCCCCAAGTATTTGTCAATGGGCTGCAAGTTATAAGGAAATTCAATTTTATCTGCCATTTCATTCTGCCTTTGTCTCCCACATCATTAGCACTGAGGGAAAACAGTGAAGGGTGTGTGTGTGTGTGTGTGTGTGTGTGTGTGAGTAACAGAGAGAGAGAGAGAGAATATGGTGCTGCTAAGGAGGTGTTGGTGGTGAAGGGAAGGCTTCTTCATTATTATTTTTGGATGTTGTGAAGGGAATTTCTCCCCCATGATTTCTGCTTTCAGGGAGGGGTTAATCTGTTGGTTGGATCCTGCTTTTCTGTCAGGAGAGGTTTAAGTGTGCCAGCACTGCTCCCGCATGGCATGGTTTCTAGTCCCCTCTTCTTAGAAGACCTTCCCTTCAGGCACTGCGTTTCTCAGCTTTACATTTTGGTTTCCTTGCTCTGGGTTTCACCTGATTTTTTTAACTTCTTGTTAAGTCAGTAGGTAATAGTCAGGTCATGCGTCTGCTAGGGCCATCATGGCTTGTTGGGAGGTGATTATTAAAACGTAATTTGCGGGGCACCTGGCTGGGTCAGTTGGTTATGCATCTGACTTTGGCTCAGGTCATGATCTCACAGTTCGTGAGTTTGAGCCCTGGATTGGGCTCTGTGCTGATAGCACAGCTCAGAGTCTGGAGCCTATTTCAGATTCTGTGTCTCCCTCTCTCTGCCTTTCCCCTGTTTGTTCTCTCTCTCTCTCTTTCCCTCTCTCAAAAACAAATAAACATTAAAAAAAAAATGCCAAAGGAAAGGGCATATTCCCTGATCTTTACCCAAGAAAGCCCTCACTCTTATTTTTTAATCAAAATTTTAAATTTATCTGTAGTTAATCTTTTCCTTATGCCTTCTAGATTTTGTATTCTATTAAGAAGTGTTTTCCATTTGACCTATCTACATGTATTTGTGTGTGTATATGTATTGTATGTATATATACCTGTATAGATACCATACATATATTCTCTACATTCATTTCATTCTTTGGTCTACTTTATGGTTAGGAATATTCTGTTTGCGTCCTCAAATTTGCATAGCTGCATTGTTGAATATAATGCACCAAAAAAAAAAAAACTGTAAGAAGTATGAATTTGTAGAGTTTATTGAGCAGAGTATGGAGAATGGATTGGAGGGATGCAGAAGGGACATGAATGGGGGTAGAAAAATCAGGGCTGTAGTGATGTAGTAGCAACAGAAGAAAGAGGAGCTTGGAGGCACAGTCAAGTGGTAACCTGGGCCTGACTTAGTGACCGTTGGGTGTGAGCAATGGGACAAGCAGCAGCAAAGGTGGGTGGAGGTTGGCAAAGATGGGAGGCTTTGGATGGGCACCTGTCTGCTGAGACCTTGGGGGTTGGGACATCAGGAGTGAGGGAGGGCCATGCAGGGAAGGAAGCCAAGGCAGAGCACTGACCTTTCTACAGCTGTACCCACAAACTCCACTTTCCATCTGTTTCTATCCCTGTCTCAACAAGAAAGTCCAAGGAAAACCCACATAAGTTTCAAGTAACTATTATCCTGGAGGTAGAAGTTGTAATTAGCAGTGACTGTGTGAAACTGTTCGGAGAAGGCGAGCAGTCTTGTCTCTAATCACCCCAAGTACTGCATTCTGTGTGTCTGCAATTTCTATGTTAGCCACTGGGTGGCGAGCTCAGTTCACAGATACCCAAATCAGTGCAACAGAAGTTTCTTGTTCTTTAAACAAAAGGAAGGCTCTGTTACAGCAGCCAGCATTGGCTGCTATAGAAATGAGAGGATAGAAACTTACAAAAAAATTCTTTTATTGAATAATCAATTTGAGCCTTTACTGCTTTATGTGTGCCTTACAAAAGCTTATTGGTTTTTTTTTTTTATTCGCTGTTCCTCCAGGACACTTGATTTGAGAAAGCAATCAATAAAGATTAGTTTAGACAACCAGGAGCCACAATGACATAGTGATAAAATCCTGTTCCTTAACTAGACAAGATGCTTTTTATTCCAAGACCATACATATCTAATGTACCCCTTAGTCCTTGCTATGGACTGAATTGTGTTTCTCATCTTCCCCCATCAATGTAACTGTATTTGGAGGTAGAGCTTTTAGGAAGTAATTAAGGTCATAAGGGTAGGGTCCTAATCCTATATTACTCTTGGTCTTAAGGGAGTTTAATGTTTCAGGAGTATTATAATGATCAGTAGTTCTGGGGAGTTGAAGGTTTTAAAACTTATTTTTTAATGTTTTTACTTATTGAGAGACACAGAAAGAGCACGAGCCTGGGAAGGGCAGAGAGAGGGGAAGACACAGAATCCGAAGGAGGCTTCAGGCTCTGAGCTGTCACCTCTCAGAACTCACAAACTGAGATCGTGACCCGAACTGAAATCGGATGCTTAACCAACTGAGCCACACAGGCTCCCCTGAAGAAGTTTTAAGACAGAAGAATAGTAAAATGCCTTTCTCATTTTTTTCCCTAACAGTCTTAAAACAACCCCCCAAAACTTATGTTTTATGTTTATATATATATATATATATATATATATATAAATATAAATGTTTGTATATAAATTTTTAGTTAGGAAATTATTGAGTTCCCACTTGCATACGAGCTGGAGAAAAGTTGACAATCTATGGCAAAACTGGAGTCTTTCCCAATTTTCTCCTATGTTTGCTAAAATCACTTAACTGGGGACAAGATCATTGAATCTGCAGTTTGGAATGAGACCCAACAGTACATATTTCTAGAAAGTTAAAGTATTGCCTTAAATCCATCCCAAGGTGTCAACAAGAGTTTCTTTTACATGAAGATGTTTCAGGGAAGTAGAGTGGGGGTGGTGGTAATAAAGAAAAGGGGAAAGGTGAGGAAAAGTGTAGAGGAAGAAAGGGAGAAAATAAGACCAACTTTGCCCTTCGGAATTAACAAGGTTCAGGTCTGATCAGTAGACTCCAGGTTTTGTTGTTGTTTGCTCACTTACAAAAGGGATACACTCAACCCTGCACAATCCATATTTTAACCTTAGATCAGCGTTTGAGGTCTAGTTCTGACATGTAAGGCTTTGGGCAAGGTGCTAGCTGATCCGTAAGACTGAGCTAATGTTAACTCATGGAGTTGTTGGGAGCCCTAAGTGCAAGGATGTCTACAAAGTCTCTAGGCCTGTGTGGTAGAGTTGGTGCTTGGGATTATTCAGTGGGGGGTTAAAATCCATATTTAGGAGTACAGCCTTTAGAAGCAGGCAGTCTGGTGTAAATCCAGCTTGGCTACTGACTAGCAACACTGAACAATCTGCATTAAAAGTTTCTTGGGGTGCCTGGGTGGCTCAGTTGGCTAACTGTGCAACTTTGGCTCAGGTCATGATCTCGTGGTCCATGAGTTCGAGCCCCGCATCGGGTTCTGTGCTGGCAGCTCAGAGCCTGGAGCCTGTTTCAGATTCTGTGTCTCCCTGCCTCTCTCTCTGCCACTCCCCAGCTCGTGCTCTGTCTCTCTCTGTCTCAAAAATAAAGCAAAAAAAAAAAAGTTTCTTCATCTGCAAGCTGAGCATTGTAATATTTACTTGCTATTGTGAGGATGAGACAAGTTCTGTGTGGCGAGGGCTGCTTAGGAGGGGCTGAATAAGTAGCAGCTGATAACTGTCACTCATTATGCTTGGACCCTGTACTTGGCACTTGGGGGAAGAAACCCTGGATAGATGCGGCACGAGCTTTCTTCTGCTCAGGCCTCTGTGCTTGCTTTCATACTGTCCTCCTGACTTAGACCTGATCATGCATTCTTGTGTTTATGTGTCTATATCTAATGCAATATCTCTCAATTTTTCAAGACCCAGGACTCCTATTGATAAATGTTTTTTTTTTTTTTTTTTTAAAGGCAACCTTCCTATTTTCAGATTTTGATTTACTGCCCCTCTGTCCAACCCTTACTCCCTTCTGGGAGGCTTGCCATTGCCCAAGGCAGAACTTCCCAGTCCTGGGCCAGGGCACTTGGGGCCTCCCGTGGCCTGTAGGGGTGGCAAGAAAATGATCACGCCCCAGCTGGGTGGGCAGCAATCCATCCTGGTGAAGTCTTTCACCTTATTTCCTGATGAAGTCTCCTATTAATCTTTACCAATTCCCTTTCAAACATCCGTTCTCTAGGAACCCTTTCCTAACCATGGCCCTTGTGGTTGGCAGAATTCCAAGGTGACCTCCCCTGATCCATGCTCTTGTATAATCCACTCCCTGAGTGTGGGCAAGCCTGTGACTATGATAAGGTATTGCTCCTGCAATCGTGTTACATTGTACCTTTATGGGTGGGGGGGAAGGGATTTTGCAAATGTAATTAAGGTCCCTAATTAGTTGATTTTTGAGTTAAAAGGGAGGTTATCCTGGCTGGGCCTGGCCTGATTATGTAGCCTTTAAAAGTGACCAGCAGCAGCAGGCATTCTCCTGCCGGCTTTGGAGAAGCCAACAACTGTGCTGTGAGCTGCCAAAGCAGTGAAGAAACAGCCAGGATGTTGCAAGAAAATCTGGAGAGAGGAATGTGCAGCGTTTTCTGGAGGGAGCAGCCAGCTGCTTCAGAGAAGGGAATTAAGACAAGGGCTGAGAAATACACATTTTCTTGCCTGGCAAGCAGGTGGTCAGGGTGGTATTCAATGAGACGGCATGGATAAAATCAGCCTGCGGTGATGTGAATGGTGAATGCAAGAAGATGAGTAGATAGAGCAAGTGCAGATGTGTCTTTCAAGTAGCTCTGCTAAGAGAGGAGAGGAAGTGGAGACCGTAGTAGCGGGGTCCCTAGGATGACCACAATATGGTTTTCATAATGGGACATGCTGAGAAACGTCGATGCTACTGGGAAGGACAAAACAGAATGAGAAAGTGGAGAGAAGGGCACTTCATGGCATGATGTTCCCAAGGAGATAATCCTGAATGTAAACGGAGACCTTTTCCCTGGGTAGGAGTGGGCTAGCTCTTCCACTGTGCTTGGAAGGAAAGCTGTGTTAGGTTGAGGTACAGATGAGTTTGGAAGGGGGAGTGATGGATTAGATAGGGCAGGAAGAAGGAAGAAGCATTTTTACTGATGACCTCTGACCTCTACTTTCTCTGTGAAGTAGGAAGCAAGGTCATCCATTCATGATGAGATGGTGAGTGTTTGGTTTGTGGAGAGTGGGGAATGAAAAATAAAAATCTTTATAAATTCATGATAGGGGTGCCTGGGTGGCTCAGTCAGTTACGTGTCTGATTCTGGTGCTTGATTTTGGCTCTTAGGTCATGATCTCCTAGTCCATGGGTTTGATCCCTGCCTCGGGCTCTGTGCTGACAGTTTGCAGCCTGGAGCCTGCTTCAGCTTCTGTGTCTCCCTTACTCTCTGCTCCTCCCCAGCTCGCGCATGCACGCTTGCTTTCTCTCTCTCTCTCTCTCTCTCTCTCTCTCTCTCTCTCTCTTTCTCTCTCTCTCAAAAATAAACATTAATTTTTTTTTAAATTTAAAATTTTGTTATACATACAGAAAAGTGCATAAGTCATAACTATACTGACCAATAACTTACTACAATGTGAACTCAACCATGTAACCACCACCCATTTAAAGACCTGGAGTATTACAGCAGCCCGGAAATCCTTCCCGTGCCCCCACTGAGCAACAAATGCTTCCTAAAGGAACCACCAACTTGACATCTAACACCATAGATGAATTTTGCCTTTTTTTTTTTTTTGTACTTTATCTGACTGGAATTATATGGTATCTGTTGTTTGACATCTGATTTCTTGTATTCAACATTGTGTTTCCAAGATTCATCCATGTTGTTGGATATAGAAGTAATTGATTAATTTGCATTGCCATCTAGTATTCCATTTACAAATATATCGCAATTTGTCTTTTCTAATGTTGATAGACATTTGGATTGTTTTGACTACCACAAATATATACAGACATAGTACATATCTTCTGGTGTCCATTTAATGCTTTTCTGTTTAATAGAAATATAGGAGTGGAATTATTGTATATTAGACTATACATGTGTTCAGCTTTCAAAAATCCAGCTTGGAAAGTGGGCACCTGAGTGGTTCAGTTTGTTAAGCATCTGACTCTTGGATTTGGCCCAAGTCATGATCTCCTTAATTGTGAGTTCGAGCCCCACATCGGGCTCTGCACTGACAGTGCAGATATGATTTCCAAGAAAATAGTACCTAAGCTATTGAATCATCAGAATATAAAAAGTAGATTTTCACAACTGAAATAGCTCACATTTGTTTATGTGATGGCCATATGCATTGCTCACAGCTTCCTAACGTGACAAGGGAGAAATATGGACAGCGGGGTTGGTAATCACCAATCTGTTCTTGCTTTGCTTGTGTCTCACCATTACCCTTACCCCTGCAATTATTTGTTGTTACAGGGGAAGCTCTCTGATTCTTCTAAACTGATTTGACTATCAGATTCTTTGTGTTTTCTCAGTACCAAACAATATTCTACCTGATTGCTCCAATTTATCCTTCCAACAGCACATAGGATAGTTCCAATTGCTTCCAATCTTGTTAACACTTGGCAATGTCAGTCTTTATTTTAGACATTCTGGAGTGTGTGTAGGTCCTTTGACTTTGTTCTTTTTCAAAAAATGGTTCTCAACTAATTTTCTTATTTCCATCTTAATTATAAAAGCAGCTTGTCAATTTCCGTGACAAATCTGCCTAAATTTTGATAGAGATAGCATTAAATCTATACATAAACATGGAAGAAAGGCCTCTATTTTCAATACTTAGTGTGGTAGGTTGAATTGTGTTTCCCCAAAAGTTAGGTTGAATTCCTAACCCCAACACCTATGAATATGGCCTTATTTAGATGAATCTTTGTAGGTGTAATCAACTTAAAATGAGGTCAGATTTGATCAGGTGGGCCCTAAATTCATTGATATCCTTTTAAGGATACCATAATTGATTTTTAGACTTCTTCCTTTCCACATCTGTATTCACTAAAGACTATAAATTCACTTCTAAGTACAGATTTAGCCGTATTGCATATTTTTCAGTATGTTTATACCTCCATTTTCATTTGCTGATTTGCCATGTCTTCTTTGACTCCTGGGTAATTTTGAAATATATTGTTTAATTTGAAAAACAAGGATAATTTCTAGTTGTATTTCTGGAGTTGAGTCCTAGTTGAATTTCATTGTGATCAGAGAACATATTCTAAGTGGTTTTGGTCCTTTGGAATTTATTGAGACTTGCTCTGTGGTCCAACATGTGGTTTATTTTGGTAAATATTCTATATATACTTGGAATGAATGTGTCTTTGCAGTTCCTAGGGTCAGTGTTCTATAGAGTAGATCAATTTGTGTTTTTCAAGTTTTTTTTTTTCTATTTAACTGATTTTTTTTCGTTTGCTTATTCTATCAACTATTCAGAAAGGTTTGTTAAACTCAGTATCATTGTGAGTTTGCCCATTTCTCCTTTTATTTTTATTTTAGAGAGTGTGTATGAGCAGGGGAGAGGGGCAGAGGAGGGAGGGAGGGGGAAAGAGAGACAGAGAGCGAGCGAGCACGTGTGCATGAGCGGAAAAGAGAGAGAATTTTAAGCAGGCTCCACACTCAGCACAGAGCCCCATGTGGGGCCTACTCTTGCAATCCTGGGATCATGACCTGAGCTGAAATAGAGTCAGAGGCTCAACCGACTGAGCCATCCAGGCGTCCCTATCTCTCCTTCTGATTCTGTCAACGTTTCTCTTATTTTTAGGTTATACTGTTAGGTGTATACACATTTAAAATTGTTCTAACTTCCTGCCAAAATGGCATTTTTGTCATTATGAAATGTCCCTCCTCATCTTATAATAATGCTTCTTGCCAAAAGTTTGCTTTGTGTGCTATTAGTATAGGTACACAAGCTCTTTTGGTTACTGTTTATATACTATATCTTTTTTTCAATTTTTACTTTAGGCCCTTTGTATTTAAGGCATGTCTTTTATAAAGAATACAGAATTGAGTTTAATTTGTTTTTCAAATCTACCAATGTTTGTGTCTTAATTGGACTATTTAGTCAGGCTAATTTATTGTCATTACTTAAATATTTGTCATGAAATCTATTATAGTCTTGTTTTATATTTTTCCCATCCCTTCTAAGTTCTTTGCTCTCTTGCAGTCTCTCTTCCTCTTCCGTAGATCTGCTGGTTCTACGTTCTCTTAGTTTTTATTTGTTTGAAAATGGGCTTATTGAATTTTTACCTTTTGAAAGGTATTTTTATTGTGTATAGAATTTTAAAGTACTTTGAAGGATATTACCCCATCATATGCTGGCTTTCATGATTTCTTTTAAAAAGTTTTTGTGAGTCATTATTTCTATTTTGAAAGTAATACTTAATTTTTTTATACTGGCTGCTTTAAAAAATTTTTTTTAACCTTTGATTTTTAGCAGTTTTAGTTCTGTAAATAAACTAGGTACATCTTACTCTAATGTACCCTGATAGGATTTTCCTCGTATTTATCCTACTTGGGATTTGTAGTACCTTTTGAATCTGTGGTTTGATGTCTTTCATTATTTTTGGAAAATTTGTAGCAGTATCACTCTATTGCTTTATTCCCATTCTCTCTCTTTTTTCCTAGAAGCCCAATTACATGTGTTACAAATTTTTTATTGTACTACTTTGGTCTTAAACTTTTTAGATCCCCCCCCCCCCCGCCATGATTCATTTTGGATATTTCCTTTAAAAAAAAGACTATTTTTTTAAGGGAAGTTTTAAGTTCACAGCAAAACTGAGTGGAAGGTACAGAGATTTCCCATATATCCCCTTGCCCCTACAATGCATGATCTCCATTATCAACAATCTGCACTTGAATGGTACATTTGTTACAATTGTTGAACCTACAACAACACATCATTATGTGACACACTTAAAGTCTATAGTTTACCTTGGGGTTCACTCTTGGTGTTGTAGGGGTTTGGACAAATGTATGACACCTGTGCATCTTACAGTATCATGCAAAGTATTTTCACTGTCCTAAAAATCCTGGGTTCCACCTATTTATCCTCTACCCCCATCCCCTTCCCTAGCAACCACTGATCTTTTTACTTTCCCATAGTTGTGCCTCTTCCAGAATGTCCTATAGTTTGTATAGTATATATGTAGTCTTCTCAGATGGTTTCTTCCACTCTGGCAATATGCATTTAAGTTACCTGCATGTTTTTTCATGGCTCCATAGCTAATTTCTTCCTAGCACTGAATATTCATTCCATTGTTTGGGTGTGCCATATTTTCTGTTTACCTACTGGAAGACATTTTGTTGCTTCCAAGTTTTGGCAACTATGCATAAAGCTGCTGTAAATGTACGTGTGTAGGTTTTTATGTGTATACAAGTCTTCAACTCCTTTGACTAAATGCCAAGGAGCACAGTTGCTAGGTTGTATGGTAAGAGTTTGTTTGATTTTGTAAGAAACCACCAAACTGTCTTCCAAAGCGGATGTACCATTTTTGGATTCCCACCTGTTGCGCCATGCCCTTACCAGCATTTGATGTTGTCATTGTTGTAGATTTTGGCCATTGTAATGAGTGTGTTGTCCTACCTCATTGTTTTAATTTGCGTTTCCCTGATCTATGTGGAGTATCTTTCTTTTCATATGCTTATTTGCCATCTGTCTATATTTTTTTTGGTGCGGTGCTGTTAAGCTCTTTGGCCCATTTTTAAACAAGTTGTTTGTTTTCTTGTTGAATTTTCAAAATTCTTTGTATATTTTTGATAACACTCATTTATCAGAGGTATCTTTTTATAAATATTTTCTCCCAGTCTATGGCTTGTCTTCTCATTTTCTTGCATCTTGCATGGAGCACAAGTTTTTAATTTTAATGAAGTCCAGCTCATCAGTTATTTCTTTCATGGATTGTGACTTTGGTGTTCTATAAGTCTTTACTCCCATATCCAAGGTCATCTAGGTTTTCTCCTATGTTGTCTTCTAGGAGTTTTACAGTTTTGCATTTAACATGTAGGTATGTGATCCATTTTGAGTAAATTTTTGGGAAGAGGATAAAGTCTCTGCATAGATTGGTTTATTTGTATGTGGATGTTTATTCCAGCACCATTTGTTGAAAACATTTTACCCATTGTATTGCTACTTTGTACAAGGATCAGTTGATTATATTTCTGTGGCCTCTTTCTAGGCTCTCTATTCTGTCCCATTGATCAATTTTTAAAATTATTTTATTAATACCACACCTTGGTTACTATGGCTTTATAGTAAATTCTGACATTGGATAATGTAAGTCCTTCAGCTTCGTTTTTATTCAATATTGTTTTGACTCATCTGGGTCTTTTGCCTCTCTATAAACTTTAAAATCAGTCTGTCTAATCCACAAAATAATTTGCTGAGATTTTGTTTGGGATTATGTTGAATCTATAGACAAAGTTGGGAAGAACTGATGATACTGAGTCTTCCTAGCCACTGGATATTTTCTTTTGAATTCTCTTATTGCACTTAATTCTTAAGTTGATTGATTCTGTGTTTTTCAGTTTCTGAATTTCTATTTGAGTTTTAAAAATAATTTTCTTTGAAATTTTCCATCTTGCTTTTTTATATTGAATACATCAGCGAGGGCTATTTTTTTTAAATAGTTTTATTTATTTTATTTTTGAGACAGCATGAGTTGGGGAGGGGCAGAGAGAGAGAGGGAGAGAGCAGAATCAGAAACAGGCTCCAGGCTCTGAGCTGTCAGCACAGAACCCGACACGGGGCTCGAACCCAGGAACTGCGAAATCATGACCTGAGCTGAAGTCAGACACTCAACCGACTGAGCCACCCAAGCGCCTCAAGCCAGGGCTATTTTAAATTTTGTGTCTGACAAGTTCTATGTCTGGATTTCCTGTGAGTCTGTTTTGTTATCTGTCCCCCCCACCTTAATTTTCAGTAATTCTTATCTTTTTGATGCCTGATAATTTTAGATTAAATGCTTAGTATATAAATATTATAATCAGCAGTTGAGGCTCTGAACAGTGTTCTCTTTCTCCAGTGATGATTTACTTTTGCTTCTGGAGGACAGTGAGTCCAGGGACTGATTACCTCAATTTAGTCAGATACTGAGATTTTTCAAAGCTAAGCATCAATCTTTGTGAGGACAGGCTTCTACTGACTCTCTCAGAGAGGGAGGGATCTTCATTTGAAATAAGATTTCCCTTAAGACTAAATGGTCTGAATATGCTCTTTTATGAATCATTCACTTTTGACTTAAAGAATATTATTCATGGTGCACCTGGGTGGCTAGGTCGGGTAAGCACCCAACTCTTGGTTTCAGCTCCGGTCATGATCCCACAGTTGGTAGGTTCGAGCCCTGCATTGGGCTTCATGCTGACGTTGTGGAGTCTGCTTGGGATTCTCTTTCTCTCTGCCCCTCCCCACCTACTCTGTCTCTTTCTCTCTGAAAAATGAATAAATATACCATTCACAAAGTGGTTTAGGTCTGGTTGACCTTAACCAATTTGGCAAAGGTGAGGGGACCACTGATTAGGTTAATACAATTGGATTCCATCCCTGGAAGTGGGCTGAATCCACTTATCCAACTATTGCATGGTAGAAGGGATCAGGGAGAGAACTACAGTCTATTACACATGCTGAACTATAAAGAACATTAAACCAAGAGTCGGGAAATCTGAGTTCTAAGCTTGACTTTACCACCGATTTTTAGTATATAGGCTTAGACAAGGCATATTCTGTCTTTAAAATTGAAAGTTTCAGTAAAGTGAAGGAGTAGGATTATGTTCCATACAGATATGCATCCTTTTATATTGTGGGACAAATGGGACCTCATTTCACTTCAGAAGAATAGCCTACTTGTCATTTGAGGTTCTGTATAAGATTTCACTTGATTAAAGAACTTCTCATCTAAAGAAATATTGAAAAATTATCTTTAGTTTTATTCTTTGATAAATGAAAGTTAATAGTCCAAGTGTATTTTTTGCCTGTTCTTGAGTTTTTAAAACAAACTTTAATCACAGCCCTATTTAATCTCCTTATAAAAAAGACGATGACCACAAATTACATTTTTTAGGGGAAACACATAAAACCAGAAACTTTATGATGGTACAATGTAATATGTCCAGGTTTGCCAGGAACATGACATTATAAATGTGTACTCATGAAATGAGTGAATAAACTCTTTACATCATAAAATTTATAAAACATTAGCAATTAGTTGATCTGAAGGGGTGAGGTAGGTAGAATTCTAATATGGCTCCCAAGATTCCTGGACCCTGGTGTGTGTATATACAACTTCTCCCAATTGTTGAATCAAGCACTAATGGTGGTGGTGCTTACAAATGTAATTAAGGTGGGTCACAAATTAAGTGACCTTAAAATGGATAGTTTATCTAGGTGGAGCTGATGTAATCACATCGTCATTTAGTGAGCTTTTAAAATCTGAGTTTATAGGTTAGAGACCGAGGAAGTCAAAGATCTGAAGCATGAGGGAGATTCATTGTGCAATAATTTCTTTAGTGCTGACTCGAAGATGCGAGGGACTTCATGTCAAAGAATGCAGGTGGATTGTAGGAGCTGAGAACAGCCTCTGGCTGACAGCCAGCAAGGAAACAGGGACTTCAGTCATAACAACCACAAGAAACTGAATTCTGCCCTGTGGCAGGCATGTGGGTTTGGAAGATGTATCAGCCTGGTAGGGCGGCCATAACAAGACACCACAGACTGGGTGTCCGAACAACGGAAATGTATTTCCTTACAGTTCGGGAAACGATGATGTCGGCAGGGTTAGTTTCTGGTGAGATCTCTCCTCCCAGCCTGCAGATGGCTGCTTTCTCATTGTTTCCTCATATGGGCACTTGTGGTAGTGTGGGGTGCAGGGCAGAGAGCAACACTGAGAGGTCCCTGTTACCTCTTCCTCTTCTTAGAAGAACACCAGCCCTATCAGATGAGGACTATACCCTGTGACTACATTTAAGCTTAATTACCTCCCTACAGTTTCTTTCTTGAAATACAGTCACATTGTGGGTGAGAGCTGCAACATAGGAATTGTGTGGGGACACAGTTGAGTCTATAACAGAGGAAGACTCTGACCTCTAGAATAGAATCACAGCCAAGGCCAACACCTTGGTCTCAGCCTGGTAAGACACTGAGAAGAGAGAGAATCTAGCTTTGCCAAGCCTGGACTCTAGCTTCCAGAAATGGTGAGATAGTAAATCTGTGTTGTTTAAAGCCACTGAGTTTGTGGTAATTTGTTATAAAACACTAGAAAACTGGGGCACCTGGGTGGCTTAGTCGGTTAAGCATCCAACTTTTGGTTTTGACTCAGGTCATGATCACGGGGTTTGGTGAGTTCAACCCCACATTAGGTTCTGTACTGACAGCAAGGAGCCTGCTTGGGATTCTCTCCCTCTCTCTCTGTCCCTCCCATACTTGTGCCCTCTCTGTTTCCCTCAAAATAAACAAATTTAAAAAAAAAACAAGGGGCACCTAGAAACTCTAGGCTAATCTCATTTTATTCACAAAGAAAATTGTACCTAAAGAGGCACAGAGTAAAACGATTGTGGAAGTTTACTCTGCCAGATAGAGCTGGCGGGAGACCAGCACTCCCCAGTAAGCTCAGTCTAGACCTCTTTCCACTCTACTGTTTACTTCTTGACCTCCTGCTGATAGAGCCCATGAGGTTTTATTCTAAAAAAAATTTTTTTTTGCCTCAAATTCCCTATTTTTCTGCTTTCCAGAACTATGTGCAGGTCACTAAGCAGGATTTCTGTTCTGTGTCTTTGGTAATCCATTTTATCACTTCACTCCCAACTTCTAGAAAGGTCTTCCTTCTGGTTCACTTATGTGCAGGGTTTATGTAAATACGGTCCATAGACCATTTCTATTTGATTCACCTCTGGTGCTTGCTAAAAATGCCGAATCCCGACCCTGCTCCCTGAGAGATTTGGCTTCAAGTAGGTGATGTGGATGCACATGGCAGTTGCAGAAACACAGTTACATCCTTTGTGCTGCAGCATGTGCCCTTTCCTACTTGTTGGCTCCTCAGAGGAGAGCGAAAACATCTGTTCATCATTCCGTGCATAATAAGCCATAGCATAATTTTGATTACCTCATTCCCACAAGACTCTGGTGAGATGGATTTATCTTATCATTGGAAAGTGTCCAATGTTAGGAACCTTATATTCTTACCTCAGCATTCTGCTTGTTTTTCCCACGATGTCGCTATCACCTCTTTCCCTTTGTTGTGCTAGCTGTCGCCAAACCCATTATTGCCAAAGAAGAATGATTATTAGGAACCCCCTAGCTGACCTCCCCATGATTAAGGGTCTTCGGTTCAGGGTTTTCATACAGATGGCTTGCTTTTGGACTGCTAGAAATATCAATAGATTTGTGTTATAGACTATAATCAAGATTTTAGACTTGATCTCTTTCTTGGGTGTTGGGGGAAAAGACCCTACAATATTTTGTTAGAAATGAAATTTACTACCATTTTTCCCCTGTCAAGTTTAAGGAGGTTGCTTCTCAGTCCCTGGCATGAGTGATAGGAGTGTTCTGCTTTCCTTTTCTTGTTTGATTCTCCGGTCATCTAGATGTGATTGCTCTTCACATTTACATTTCCTTTTGTCAGGTGCTTGCTATCTATTTGGACAGATGGTCACACAAAGTTCATTGGTCCATTCTACATATTCTGCAACAGATTTATGATTCTTGGGGATCCAAATGCCATAGTAGGCTTTGGAGCAGGAGGATTATTCTATGGGCTATTCTTTGTGTAAAGATACACACATTTAAAATGGAAAAGTCCTTACAAAGTAGCTTTTAATACCGAATGGTAGGGTGGGAGATGATTTGGGTGAAACTTAAAAATATCTAATCTGGAAGCCAGGATTATGGGGCATAGCATAGTTCATTTCTGTTTACAACTACATTCAAAAGTAGATAGTCTGGACTGGCTGAGAAGTTACTTTTCACTGTAGGCATAGTTGTCCCAGATTCTGTCTATTCACGTGGTTGACCTTTGGAGATAAAGGGTCATGAAGAATTCTGTGGATTAAAGTATTTGCAAATTCTACTAGTGATGCTCTGAAACTCCAGGAAATAAAAACTATACTCCAGGCTCTCAGTTGCTCAATGGTGCAAACTTACTGCAACCCAAACCTCTGCCAACTTAAACCTGTTATGCCACAGGCCATCAAAAGTGCTTTTACCAGAAGACTGGCCAGGTTAGCTGGGGTTCCAACCATTGAGCGTAACAATGGGGAGAATGCAGTCTATTCCTGAGAACTCACTCTTGTTTGACCAGTGTTTCTAGATCTTTTTTTCAAGAGAAGTGAACAATCTGATTTTTATCATGAGATTTATTGGTTTTAACTGTTTGTAACGAATTTGATTTTTAGAAAACACTTGGTGTCAATCAAAATACATCTGTGAGCAGACTTTGGACTTTTAGGCTACTGATGTGCAATCCAAATACTCTAGTTCTTCATAAAGCTAAAGAAAGTATCTGTAGAAGGTGTCCTGGCTTGAGAGAGATGCAATGACAACTTTGAAACTATGTGTCTCATCACCTGAGTTGAGCTCTACGGAAATGTCTTCAGCTGATTTGAGCTAGAGTGTTGTTAAGTCCATTAAAAAAATCAATCCTTTATTCTTCCACCCTCCAAAAACTATAGGCCTTTATTATTTGTTTCTCAAATGTATGCTACTGTGGTGGATGCTGTGATGTACCAACCGGATCCCCGTTCTGGACTGAAGCACCCATTCCCCTAGCTTCCAGGAAGGCTGGCTTGTCGCAGGTCACAGCTGCATCTCTCTTTGGGGGTTTCGGGCTGAAGGAAGATGCTTCAACAAAATTTACACCTTCTCCTGTGGGCGGGGGATGGGGCAGCAGACTGGATTCAGTGACTGGTCAATGCAGGGGTACAAAGACCTGGACAACTTATAACTTGGGATACCTCTGAAGGTCTATCCCCGGGTCAAGAGCTCCTCACAGAATTGGCAAGGCCTCTGTTGAGAAGTTTTGTATGTCAGAACTGATGATAAGAGATGCTGTTACAGAATTGTCCTTGACAGGGGCTAGGTGGCACTGCTTAACCATCTGAAACAAGATGAGGGCCATTATTGTAAGGAACGGCAGGGTTGGGATGGTAGTGAGGTAAGCCTGAACTTCAGAGAGCTATGGAGATGGTTTCTAGCACCCAATGTTATTGAGGTCCAGGTAGATGACAGTTAACAAGAGCTTTGCATAATTTATAGTGTCAAGAGAAATTAGGGATGGATGATCAGGAGGCTGATACCAATTAACCAAATAAAATGTCACTATCCTTACCCAATTTTTGGACTGAGTCAAGTCTCAGACACAGAACCCATTGACTGAAGAAGGCGATTCCCTTGAGGAAAAATGCTGAGGCGCTCTGACAAGTGTAAATGTTAAGAAATTTCTCCATTCTCTTTCAAAGGGATCATCGCTATTTACTCAGGTAACCGTATACTGGGGAAACCCTACACCATGGAAAGGGCTATACTTCAAGATTTTGAAGACTATTCAGGGTCCAAGTTGACACTGATATCTGGGGAACAAAGCATTATCATGCCTCTCGGGGAGAAAGGCGGTATATGGGGTCAAGGTAATAAATGGAGTCCTGGCTGAGTCCACCTCACAAAGCGTCTTGCACCCACTCAGCAGTCCCTTCCCCATTCCCAAATATTTAATTAGAATGGACACCCTTCTAAGTAATCCAAGGGTCAAAAACAAAACCACATTCAGACTTATTCAGAATGAAATGCAACACATCAAAATTGTAAGATGCAGCTGATGTCATGTATAGAGGGAACTTTTTAGCTTTAAATGTTTATATTTGAAAATAATAAAGTCTTATGGGAATGGACATACTTGGAAGTTGGTAGCATTCTCATGTTGTTTCTTGGCCAATGGTTAAGAGCAGTCATATGGGGAAACCTCAGAAACTGTCCTACATCTTGGCCAAAAGACTAAATAAAAATACAATATTACAATCTAGAGTTGTTTGAGATATTAATGCCTCCCTCCAAACTTAAAGACAGAATTGGTCTTCATCAAATCCTCATTTAGTTTGCCAGTCTTGACAATGAAATGGTTTCTGGCAGATGATCATGGACTACCACAGAGACAATCAAGTAGTAGCATCAGTTGTGGTGGCTTTGCCAGACATACTTTTTGCTGGAGCAGAGTAACACAGCCTCAGATAAATGATATGTATGCAGCCATCAGTATGGCGAATGCCTTCTTTTCATCACTATCAAGAAAAGGATCAGAATCAGTTTTCACTCATGTGGACTAGACAACAGTACACATTTGTGATCTCGCCACAGGACTACGCTAACTCTGCTTCCATCTGTTATAATGCAGTCTGAAGGGACTTAGGTTATCTGGACACATTGCAGAACTTCACATTGGTTCCTTATGTTAATATGTTTATTAGGCAGAATGGGAAATAGGTAGCAAGTACATTGGTAGGCGCGAGTTCCAGGGATGGAGATAAACCCTATTTATTAACACTGGGGAATGTACTCAATACTCAAAGAGAAGCGTAGAAAAGCAGAACCAAAAGGAAGAATAAGGTAGAGGAAGAGGGGGCTGTAGAGGAAAGAAACCTTGAGTATGCCTTGTCTACTCTTGGACTTCCTAATCACGTGAGTCAATGAGTCAGTTTGGTCTAGGGCTGGATTGAATTGAAGTCTTCTCACCTGCAAACATTGATGCTCATGACAGTCTGAAAAATTCATTTTCATAGAATTAAAATGACATATTCTGATATTTTTTTCTTTAGGGCATATGTATCTTAGAGAACTTAGAGCATTTTCAAATGCCGTGGACCCATGTCCCTTTCCCTCTGTTTCACCCTGTTACTGAGAAGAGAAAATGAAGCAAAGAAAATGAAACAAATGAATACAGATCTCCTGCTTTCTCATACTTTTATTTTTATAGATTAGGAGAAATCTCAGAAGACTGGCTCTGATATCTAATTGTTGGCAAAAATTATTTCAGAGCAATTATTCTAACTAATAGTTAAGTAAGCATTACCCTATATATAAAAAATATGGCTTACGCAATTGAGCAAATCAACTTATTTAATTACATAGGAATATGCACAGTTTATTTTAGAGTGTTCATCAGCAAGACACAATTCTTTAATTTTTTTTAAGTTCTTTGGTGTCAGGAGTAGAATTTAGTGATTCATCACTTACATATAAAACCCATTGTTCATCCCAAAAGTGCCCTCTTAATGCCCATCACCCATTTAGCCCATGTTACCCCTCCACCAACAGTTTGTTTTCTGTAGTTGAGTCTTTTGTGGTTTCCTTCCCTCTCTGTTTTTATCTTATTTTTCCTTCCCTTCCCCTATGTTCATCAATGTTGTGTTTCTTAAATTACACATATGAATAGAAATCATATGGTATTTGTCTTTTTTTTGATCGACTTATTTCACTTAGGAGTGATACTAGTTTCATCCACCTTGTGGCAAATGGCAAGATTTTATTCTTTTTGACCACCAAGTAATATTCCATTTTGTGTGTGTGTGTGTGTGTGTGTGTGTGTGTGTATGTATATATATATACACACACACCATTTCTTCTCCATTCATCAGTTGAGTTGGTTCTTTCCATACTTTGGCTATTGTTTATAGTACTGCTATAAACATTGGGGTGCATGTTTCCTTTTGAATCAGCATTTTTGTATCCTTTGGATAAATACCTAGGAGTGCAATTGCTGAGTTGTAGGGTAGGTCTATTTTTAATTTTTTGAGGAACCTCCATACTGTTTTCCAGAGTGGATGCACCAGTTTGATTTCCCACCAACAGTGCAAAAGGGTTCCATTGTCTCTGCATCCTCGCCAATGTCTGTTGTTTCCTGAGTTGTTAATTTTAGCCATTCTGACTGGTGTGAGGTAGTCTCTCAATGTGTTTTTGATATTTGTATTTCTCTGATGATGAGTGATGTTGAGCATCTTTTCATGTGTCTGTTAGCCATCTGAATGTCTTCTTGGGAAAAGTATGTATTCTGCCCATATCTTCACTGGATTATTTGTTTTTTTGAATGTTGAGTTTGATAAGTTCTTGATAGCTTTTGGATACTGACCCTTTATCAGATACATCATTTGCAAATGCCTTCTCCCATTTCATCCATTGCCTTTTAGTTTAGTTTTCTTTGCAGTACAGAAGCTTTTTATCTTCATGAGGTCCCAGTAGTTCATTTTTGCTTTTGTTTCACTTGCCTCTGGAGACACATCTATCTAGTAAGAAGTCGCTGTGGTCGAGATCAGAGTTTGCTGCCTGTTTTCAAAGAGGATATTGATGGCTTCCTGTCTTACATTAAGATCTTTCATCCCTTTTGAATTTGCTTTTGTGTATGGTGTAATAAAGTGGTCCAGTTTCATTCTTTGCATGCTGCTGTCCAGTTTTTCCAACACCATTTTCTGAAGGACTTTTTCCCATTGGATATTCTTTCTTGCTTTGTCGAAGATTACTCGGCCATACGTTTGTGGGTCCATTTCTGGGTTCTCTATTCTGCTCCATTGATCTATGTGTCTGTTTTTGTGCCAGTACCATACTGTCTTGATGATTAAAGCTGTAATAGAGCTTAAAGTCTGGAATTGTGATACCTCTACCTTTGGTTTTATTTTTCAGCATTACTTTGGCTCTTTGGGGTCTCTTCTGGTTTCATAAACATTTTAGGATTGTTCTAGATTTGTGAAGAATGCTGGTGTTATTTTGATAGGGATTGCATTGAATATGTAGGTTGCTTTGGGTTGTATAGACATTTTAACAATATTCTTCCAACCCATGGGTTATTTTTCCATTTTTTTTGAACAAGACAATTCTTAAAGTTAGATACATTATAAATACTTTATAGAAGCTTGTTTCTCTTTTGTTGAAATGAGCAATTGGTAGTACTTGCTTTAAAAGTTTTCTGGGTTAATACTATTGTGGCTAATGTCTATGGCAATAACCAGTTAGTAGTAACACTGAGAAAAAGATTCTGTTCACAATAGTAATAAAGGGAGAAAATGTCTATGAAGAACACTAAAATGAAATGTGGGAATCTCTATGGAGTAAATTACAAAATTCAACTGAGAGATAAAAAAGAATTGTGTTAATGTAGATATAGAATGCTTTTGAAGAGAAGCAGGATTTATGTGAAAATGGCAATTTTTTCAAGATTAACTTTCAGTTTTAATGTAATAAAAATTCCAACGGGATATTTTTTCTTTGAAAACTGCCAAAATATTTTTTTACATCACTTGGAAGAACAAACATGTGAGAAGAACAGCACTAAAAAATGCTGAAAAAGAAATATAATGAGGCAGAAGCAACCTCGCTGGATTCTACTTAAAATATTAGTATTCCTTATAAAACTATAGTAATTAGATCTGCATGGTACTGGTAGATAAATGAATCAATAGATAATTTAGAAAAATAATGATGTGAATAAGATTTAATAGCTGAAAAGGAGGCAAAGCAAATCAATAGTAAAGGGTAGCATTATTTAATCATTACCTCTAAAATAATTGTTTCAAATTTTCTGTTAATAAATGATCATCTATTTTCTGATGGATTAAAACACTAAATGTCAACAGAACATGAAAATGATAGAAATATAGGTGAATGGCATTTGATCCAGGAATAGGAATGGATTTGTCCCTGACTCCGACATTGTTCAACTGTAGTTCTCAAACAGCAAATGTCTAATGCTTGAACACTTGCTCTGAGTATAAATTGTAATTAAATGCCTATATTGTATTTAGATTGTATATATTGAAAGCCCCTAAACTATTAAGTGTTTGACTTGGCACCTCCAGTTCTCAGAATCTTTCCTAAGGAAATGATCCAAAGTGCAGGTTTTCATAAAATAAGTTTAGTATCATTTATAATAGAACTATATGCATCCAATGAAACAATTTAAATACCCAATGAATGGTAAATAAAGTAAATTGTTTTGCATCCACATCGTGAGATGATCAGCCATTGAAGTTATGCTTATAAACAAGTGTTATTGCTTGTGTTACAATGGAATGTGAAAAAATTAAAATGCACACTTAAATATATTAGATACCTTCAATGATACAATCATGGAAATGCACCAGAACTTTAGCTCTGGTAATCTTTTCATGGTTGGATTAGGAATGAATTTAAAAAATTCATTTTTCTGTATATACCATGGGTACTTGATTGAAAAATAAGCTTCTCCTTCTTCTTCTTAAGCTATAAACTCATCAAGTGTTTATATCATGGGAGGTCTGGGCTTCTATGACTCCATGGTAGATTTAAAGGGCTTTTTTTTTTTTTTTTTTAAACCCAAAACTACCAACAATAAAAACAGGTTTTTGGCAGCATGGTTGAAAATGGAGAGGATTTTAAGAATTGAAATGGGGTGTGGATGTGGGAAGATACAGCCTGAGCCGAGGAAGTGCATGGGATAGAAGGCAGAGTGGTGAGTTCAAGTAGTGTATACTTGCCTTTTGCTGCCTCTCAGCATTTTGGAGATGAAGATCCCAGGGAAAGAAGGTTGACCGAAAAGGGAAGTTGATAGACACGGGATCCATACAGTAAGGAAGGTATACCTCTTGAGCTAAACTTTATGCTTGGTGAACAGAAAGTGGATTCAAGTATTTTTAGGCTAGAGTCATCCCCAAGTTAATGGAAATGATGCTTGCTAGTAATAAGGACACTCCTCTACTTTTCTGCTCTTTCAATAACTACAAATCCTTGCTTGGCCTTTAGAATGGGCCATGCTGAGGTAGGGTATACGCCTCCAGGGAGAAGACTGGTGGGCAATAGGGCAGTAGGGTAGGTATTTAATTTCATTGATGTGTGGAGAAGATGTAGCACTTAAGTAGGGAGGAAAGGTCTCACTGCAGATATACGTTTCATTACTTAAAAATCATTTGTTTTTAGTACACAAAATTATAAAAAACAAAACATCAGATAACTTGTGAAAAGCAATACATTCAACAGATGTACATAATGCGAGAACTCAAATAATATATGAAGGCGTGGAATAGAAACAAAATATCCCTTCACATTTCATGCACCATCTCTCTGTAAAGGTTACCACTTAGCTTTTTCTATATCCTATCAGAAAAAATTTTGTGCATATACTAGTATATGTTTATGCATTTATTCAATAAGTGTTTATTGAATGATTTCTCTATATCAGACATCACTTTATTGTTATTGAGTATAGTTCACAGGCAATGTTACATAGTTTCTAGTGTAAGACTTAGTAATTTGACAAGTTTGTATATTCTACGTTCACCACAAGTATAGCTATTGTCTATCTCATTATGTTGCTATTAAAATTTCATTAACTATATTCCTTATGTTCTATTTTTTACTCCTCTGACTTACTAATTCCATAACTGGGAAGATCATCGATTTTGCTCAACTTCTCAACTCCCTCTCCTCTGGCAACCATCAGTTTGTTTTCTGTATTCATAGTTCTGATTCTGTTTTTTGTTGGTTCATTTTTAAGATTCCATTTATGAGTGGAATCATATAGTACTTATTTTTCTCAGTCTGACTTATTTCACTTAGTATAATGTTCTCCAGGTCCATCAAAGTTGTCTCAAGTGGCCCAATCATCCTTTTTTATAGCTGTGTAATATTCTGTTTATATACCATAATTTCTTTACCTATTTGTCTATTTTTTTTAAAGTTTATTTATTTTGAGAGCGTGAGAGAGCACAAGCAGGGGAGGGCAGAGAGAGGAGAGAGAGAATCCCAAGAATCTGTGCTGAAAGCATGGAGCCTGGCATGGGGCTGGAACTCCTAAATTGTGAGATTGTGACCTGAGCCTTAAGTCTAATGCTTAACTGACTGAGCCACCCAGGTTCCCTATCCATTTGACTATTGATGAACATTTGGCTATTGTAATTAATGCTGCTGCAATAAACATAGGAGTGCATGCATCTTTTTGAGTGAGTGTTTTAGTTTTCCCTGGGTAGATAGCCAATAGTGGAATTATTGCATCATATGATATTTCTATTTTTAATTTTTTGAGGAAGCTTGATACTGTTCTCCACAGTGGTTGTACCAATTAAACTCCCACCACCAGGGCACTGGAGTTTGTTTCTTTTCACATCCTTGCCAACACTTGTTTCTCGTATTCTTGATTTTAGCCATTCTAACAGGCATGAGGTGATAGCTCATTGTGGTTTTGAGTTGCATTTCCCTGATGATCAGTAACATTGATCATCTTTTCATGTGTCTGTTATCCATCTGTATGTCTTCTTTGGAAAAATGTCTATTTAGGTCCTCTGCCCGTTTTAAAATTGGATTGTTTTTTTGGTGTTGAGTTATATGTTTTTTTTTTAAGCTTATTCATTTTTGAGAGAGAGCACATGAGTTGGGGAGGTGCAGAGAGAGACAGAGGATCTGAAATGGTCTCAGTTCTGATGGCAGAGAGCCCAACATGGGACTCAAACTCACAGTGAGATTATGACCCGAGCCAAAGTCAGATGCTTAACTGACTAAGCCATCCAGGTGCCCTTGTATGATCTCTTTATATATTTTGGATATTAAACCCTTATTGGATATAACATTTTCAAATATCTTCTCCCATTCAGAAGGTTGTCTTTGTTTTTTGGGTGGTTTACTTTGCTGTGCAAAGGTTTTTATTTTGATATGGTCCCAGTAGTTTATTTTTGCTTTTGTTTTTCTTGCCTTAGGAGTTATATCTAGAAAAATGTTGCTATGACTGATGTAAGAGAAAATAGTGCCTATGTTCTCTTTTAGGATTTTTAGGTTTCAGGTCTTCTGTTTAGGTCTTTAAATCCATTTTGAGTGTATGTGTGTGTGTACAGTGTTAGAAAGTAGTCCAGTTTCGGGCGCCTGGGTGGGCTCAGTCGGTTAAGTGTCCGGCTTCGGCTCAGGTCATGATCTCACGGTTCGTGGGTTCAAGCCCCGCATCGGGCTCTGTGCTGACAGCTAGCTCAGAGCCTGGAGACTGCTTCAGATTCTGTATCTCCCTCTCTCTCTGACCCTCCCCTGCTCGCGCTGTCTCTGTCTCTCAAAAATAAATAAATAAATAAAAACATAAAAAAAAAGAAAGTAGTCCAGTTTCATTTTTTTTTTTCAGAAACTGGATCTGTCCAGTTTCCCCAGCACCATTTATTGAAAAGACCATCTTTTCCCCACTGTATATTCTTGCCTCCTTTGTCATAGATTAACCATATAGATGTGTGTTTATTTCTGAGGTATTTATCCTGTTCTACTAAACTATGTGCCTGTTTTTTGTACCAGTACCATCCTGTTTTAATTCCTACAGCTTTGTAGCATATCTTGAAATCTGGAATTGTGGTACCTCCGTCTTTGTACTTTCTCAGGATTGTTTTGGCTATTCAGGGTCTTCTGTGGTTCCGTACAAATTTTAGTACTATTCTAGTTTTGCAAAAAATACTGCTATTTTGATAGGGATTGCATTGGATCTATAGATTGCTTTGGGCAATATGGACATTTTGACAATATTCTTCCAATGCATGAACATGGACTATCTTTCCATTTGTTTGTGTCCTCTTCAATTTCTTTCATCACTATTTTAAAGTTTTCAGAGCACAGGTCTTTCACCTCTTTGGTTAATTCCTAGATATTTTTGTCTTTTTGGTGTAATTGTAAATGGTGTTTTTAAAATTTTTCTTTCTGAGATTTCCTTGTTAGTGTATAGAAATGTTACTTGTTTCTGGATATTAATTTTGTATCCTGCCACTTGACCAAATTTTAAAAATTACTTCTAAGAGTGTTTTGTGGAATCTTGATGATTTTTCATACATACTCTCATGTCATCTTTTGAATAGTTTTTAACTTTTTTTTAACCAACATGGATACCTCTTATTTCTTGTCAGATGGCTAGCACTTCTAGTTCTATATTGAATAAAAGTGGTGAGAATAGACATCCTTGTCTTATTCCTGACATTAGAGGAAAATCTTACAGTTTTCCCCATTGAGGGTGATGGTAGCTGTGGATTTTTTATATATGGCCTTTATTATCTTGAGATACTTTCCCTCTAAACCTATTTTGTTGAAGGTTTTTTTTTTTAAATCATGAATGATGTTGTATTTTGTCATATCCTTATAAGTTTAAGCTGTATGACTTGTTTTGATATTTGTATATATTGTGAAATAATTATAAGTTTGGTTAGCATCCATTATCTCACATCGTTACAGTATTCTTTTGTGATGAGAACTTTAAAAAAATTTTTAAAAAATGTTTATTTTAGAGAGACCGAGTGTGAGCAGGGGAAGGGCAGAGAGAGGAGACACAGACTCTGAAGCGGGCTCCAGGCTCCGAGCTGTCAGCACAGAGCCCATTGTGGGGCTTGAACTCACGAACCGCGAGACCATGACCTGAGCTGAAGTTGGCCACTCAACCGACTGAGCCACCCAAGGGCCCCATGATGAAAACTTTTAAGATGTACTTTCTTAGCAAATTTCAAATATATAATACAGTCTTATAAACCATAGTTGTCATGTTGTGTATTACATCCCCATAAATTATCTTGTAACTGGAAGTTCATACCTTTTGACCACCCTCACCTAGTTCCCCCAACTCTCACTCTGCACTTCTGGAAACCATCAATCTGATTTCTATTTCTATGAGTTTGATTTTTTTTTTTTTTTTTTTTTTTAGATTCCACATATAAGTGACATTGTATGGTATTCATCTTTCTCTGTATGACTTATTTCACTTAACATGGATGGACCTTGAGGGCATTATGCTATCACAAATGGCAGGATATTTTTCTTTATGGCTGAATATTATTTGTGTGTGTGTGTGTGTGTGTGTGTGTGTGTGTGTGAGCGAGAGAGGGAGAGAAAGAGAGAATATAGAAATCACATTTTTTAAATTCATTCAACTCCAAGATAGTTGGCTTGGGACCCTTGAAAGATAAGGTTGCAGTTTACTCAGATGGGAAGATTATGAGAGGAACATATTGGAGGAAGTGTTTTGGTTTGGGTCATGTTAAGAGATACCTATTAGACAATCAAGTCGAGGTGTGGAGTAGACAGTTATATATACACATCTTGAAGCCAGAACTTTAAATCTGAGAGTCAGCATAGAAATGGTTTCATCTATAGTATACATGTGTAGTATACATGTTCTAAGAAACTTTGAGAAATTCAAGTTTGATATATAATTAGTATAATGTGCCAAAGGAACAAGAAGTTTCAGAGTAACAGAAAAGTTTGCAGACTTCAATACTCTATCAAATGGCTAAACCAGGAAAAGAAGTAAGAACCCCTGAAAATGGTTACCACGGAGACTTAACCATTCCAGGAATAATAAGCTGAGTCGACCTAATTGTGACCTGGAGCCTGGATGGCAACCAAAGCAGACTTTGTCCTAGGACTTCGAGAAGCCACCTCTTGTAAAGGAAAGGAATCAGATATATTCTCAGAGAACCACCACCAAATTCAAAATACACTCAGCTTTCCTTTGTCTAGTCTATTCTTTTTCTGAATAGACGTTCTTTTCTGATGTCCAGGATGTTTCACACAAGAAAAGGTTAATAGGAGATCAAGATTGGTAGGATGATGGAAGAGTGGAGGTGGGGAGTTGGCTTCATGGGCAAGAAGGGGAATAAGCAGTAATATGGGTAGCTGAGAAAGAATTGCATAGTAGAAAAGGTACCTTTGGTAGAAGCTGATTAAAAGGGTAAGAACAGAGTGCTGTTAAATGATGGATTGAAGAGACATTAATTTATCTTTCTTCCCTTCCCAATTCCCACTAAATTGATAGTAAAGTAAGTAGAACCATACCATTGTAGAGAATGGGAGAAGAGGTAACAGTTGTTTGGAGATGTCAATGCATTCTTGAAAGACTGGAAGCAGAACAGAAGATGGAAACCAAGTGCTGCTGATGAGGATTTAGACTGTTAAGGATTTAATAGCAACAGGTAGAATGGAGGATGAGGTTGAGTCATGGGACCAAAAATGGTGGGAGGGCTACCTGAATTTTCTATGTCATATAGTCTGACTGCTTTCCCACACCCTATCCCCTGCCCCACCTGAAAAGCCAGACTTAAACTCCAGAGAATTTAAAATGGATAGTGTCTGGTTCAATGGACAGCAAGAAACTAAATATATTTATAGTTGCAGTTATATATATTATATATATAAAAATATATAGTTACTATATAGTGTATGATATATACAGTAGACACAGTAGTTATTTTTGTCTTTCTTATACTTTTATCATGTTCTCTAAAGTTTTTTTTAAAGCATTTATAGTCAGTTTTCTTTTTAAAAAATGTTTGTTCTGTTTGTTTATTTATTTATTTATAGTAGGAGAAGGGTATATATATAGAGAAAATCCCAAGCAGGCTCTTCATTGTCATCATAGAGCTCAATGTGGAGCTTGAACTCACGAACCTTGAGACTATAACCTGAGCCAAACATAAGAGACACTTAACCTGATGGAACCACACAGGCGTCCCTCAATTAAAAAAAAAATTATTTAAATTCAATTTGGTTAACATACACTGTAGTATTGGTTTTAGGAGTAGAACCCAGTGATTCATCACTTACATGAAACACCCAGTGCTCATCCCAACAAGTGCCCTCCTTAATGCCCATCACCCACTTAGCCCATCCTCCACCCACCTCCCCTTTAGCAACCCTCTGTTCTTTGTATTTAAGAGTCTGTAATGTTTTTATCTTAATTTTCTTTCCTGTCCCTTATGTTCATCTGTTGTTTCTTAAATTCCACATATGAGTTAAATCACACAATATTTGTCATTCTCTGACTTATTTTGCTTAGCATAATACACTACACTCTAGTTCCATCCCCATAATTGCAAATTGCAAGATTTCATTCTTTTTGATTTCTGAGTAGTATTTCATTGTGTGTGTGTGTGTGTGTGTGTGTGTGTACACCACTTCTTAATCCATTCATCAGTTGATGGACATTTGAGATCTTTCCGTAATTTGGTTACTGTTGATAACACTGCTATACACCTTGGGGTGCATGTGCCTCTTCAAATTAGCATTTTTGTCTCCTTTGGATAAATACCTAGGAGTGCAATTGCTGAGTCATAAGGTAGGTCTATTTTGAACTTTTTGAGGAACCTCCATACATTTTCCTGCAGTGGCTACAACAGTTTGCATTCCCACCAACAGTGCAAAAGTTCCCCTTTCTCTGCATCCTCACCAACATCTGTTGATTCCTGAGTTGTTAATTTTAGCCATTCTGACAGGTGTGAGATTTGTATCTCCCCGATGATGAGTGATGTTGAGCATCTTTTCATGTGTCTGTTAGCGATCTGGATGTCTTCTTTGGAAAAGTGTCTATTCATATCTTCCCATTTCTTCACTGGATTATTTGTTTTTCTGGGTGTTGATTTTGAGAAGTTCTCTATAGATTTTGGATACTAACTCTTTATACAATATGTCATTTGCAAGTATCTTCCCCCGTTCTGTCAGTTGCATTGTAGTTTTGCTGATTGTTTCCCTTGCTGTGCAGAAGCTTTTCATCTTGATAAGGTCCCAATAGTTCATTTTGCTTTTATTTCTCTTGCCTTCAGAGACATGTCAGGTAAGAAGTTGCTGTAGCTGAGGTCAGAAATTGCTGCTTGTTTTCTCCTCTAGGATTTTGATGGTTTCCTGTCTTACATTTAGATCTTTCTTCCATTTTTGAGTTTATTTTTGTGTATGGTATAAGAAAGTGGTCTAGTTTCATTCTTCTACATGTTGCTGTCTAGTTCTCCCAGCACCATTTGCTAAAGAGACTGTTCCCCCTCCCCCCATTGGATACTCTTCCCTGCTTTGTCAGTGATTAGTTGGCTGTACATTTGTGGATCCATTTTTGGGCTCTGTATTCTGTTCCATTGATCAGTGTGTCTGTTTTTGTGCCAGTACCATACTGTCTTGATGATTAAAGCTTTTTAATACAGCTTAAAGTCCAGAACTGTGATGCCTCCAGCTTTGGTTTTCTTTTTTCAGCATTACTTGGAATATTCAGCGTCTTTTCTGCTTTCATAAAAATTTTAGGATTGTTTGTTCTAGCTCTGTGAAGAATGGTGGTGTTATTTTTATAGAGATTGCACTGAATGTATAGATTGCTTTGGGTAGTATCGACATTTTAACAGTGTTTATTCTTCCAATCCATGAGCATGGAATGTTTTTCCATTTTGTTGTGTCTTCTTTGATGTCTTTCATAAGCTTTCTATAGTTTTCAGCATATAGATCTTTTATCTCTTTGGTTAAGGTTTACTCCTAGATACCTTAGGGTTTTTGGTGCTATTGTAAATGGGATCAATTCCTTGATTTCTCTTTTTGATGCTTCATTATTGGTATATAGCAATGCAACTGATTTCTGTACATTGATTTTATATCATGCAACTTTGCTGAATTCGTGTATTCTAGCAGTTTTTTTTTGGTGGACTCTTTTGGGTTTTATATGTAGAGTATCAGGTCATCTATTAAGAGTGAAAGTTTGGCTTCTTCCTTGCCAATTTGTATGCCTTTTATTTCTTTTTGTTGTCTAATTGCTGAGGCCAGGTCTTACAGTGCTGTGTTGGACAATAGTGGTGAGAGTGGTGAGAACCCTGTCGTGTTCCTGACCTTTGGGGGAGAGCTCTCAGTTTTTCTCCATTGAAGATGATATTAGCTGTGAGCCTTTCATATATAGCTTTTATGATGTGAGGTATGTTCCTTCTACCCCTACTTTCTTAAGAGTTTTTATCAAGGAAGGATGCTGTATTTTGTTCAGTGTTTTTTTCTGCATCTATTGATAGGATCATATGGTACTTATCCTTTCATTTATTAATGTGGTATATCACACTGATTTTGCAAATATTGAACCAGCCCTGCAGCTCAGGAATAAATCCTACTTGATCATGGTGAATAATTCTTTTAATGTACTGTTGAATTTGATTTGCTAGTACATTGTTGAGAATTTTTGCATCCTGGTTCATCAGGGATATTGGCCTGTAATTCTCCTTTTTAGTAGGGTCTTTGTCTGGTTTTGGAATCAAGGTAATGCTTCATTGAAAGAGTTTAGAAGCTTTTCTTCCATTTATATATATTTTTTTAACAGCTTGAGAAGAGTAGGGATTAACTCTGCTTTAAATAGCTGGTAGAATTCCCCTGAGAAGCCATCTGCCTAGGGCTCTTGTTTGTTGGGAGATTTTTGATAACTGATTCAATTTCTTTGCGGGTTATGGGTCTATTCAATTTTCTATTTCTTCCTGTTTGGGTTTTGGTAGTGTGTGTCTAGGAATTTGTCCATTTCTTCCAGATTCTCCAGTTTGTTGGCATATAATTTTCATAGTATTCTCTAATAATTGTTTGTATTTCTGTGGTGTTGGTTGTGATCTCTCCTCTTTCATTAATATCTTTCCTATTTGGGTCCCCTTTCTTTTATTTTTTGAGAAGTCTGACCGGGGGTTTATCAGTTTTGATTATTCTTTCAGAAAACTAACTTTTAGTTTCATTTTTCTGTTTTGCTGGTGTTTTTTGTTTGTTTTTGTTTTTTGTTTTGTGTATCATTTACTTCTCTAATTTTTATTATTTACCTTTTCTGTTGGTTTTGGACTTTATTTGCCACTGGTTTTCTAGCTCCTTTAGGTTTTAAGGTTAGATATGTATATGGGACCTTTCTTGCTTCTTGAGATAGGACTGAATCCCAGATATAGGCTTTGCATCCCAAAGGGTTTCGACTGTTGTGTTTTCATTTTTGTTTGTTTTCATGTATTTTTATTTTATTCTTCTTTAATTTCCCTGTTAACATATTCATTCTTTAATAGTATGTTCTTTAACCTCCATGTATTTGAGCATTTCCAAATGTTTTCTTGTGGTTGATTTCAAGTTTCATAGCGTTGTGATCTGAAAATATGCATGGTATGATCTCGATTGTTTCATACCTGTTGAGGACTGATTTTATGACCTAGTATGTGTACTATTCTGAAGAATGTTCCATGTGCAATTGAGAAGACTATATGTTCTCCTGCTTTAGGATGGAATGTTCTGACTATATCTGTTAAGTCCATCTGGCCTAGTGTGTCAATCAAAGCCGTTGTTTCCTTGTTGATTTTCTGCTTAGGTGATCTGTCCATTGCTGTAAATGGGGTATTAAAGTCTCCTACTATAATGGTATTATGATCAATGAATTTGTGTATGTTTGTGATTGTTTTATATACATCCTTGGTTGGGGGCATATATACTTAAAATTGTTAGATCTTCTTCATCGACCCTTTAATTTTGATATAATGCCCTCCTTCATCTCTTGTTACAGTCTTTGTTTTAAAATCTAGTTTGATATAGGTATGGCTACTCTGGCTTTTTTTTTTTTTTTTTTTGACCTCTATTAGCATGATAGATGGTTCTCCATCCCCTCACCTCCAATGATTCTATCTCCTGTGGGCAGCAAATAGATGGATCTTGTTGTTGTTGTTTTGTTTTTTGTTAAATCCATTCTGTTATCCTATGTCTTTTGATTGGAGCATGTAATCCATTTACATTCAGTGTGATTTTTGAAACATATGAATTCAGTGTCATTTTGTTACCTGTAGATTTGGAGTTTCTGGTGATGTTCTCTGGTCCTTTATAGTCTTTGCTGCTTTCTACTCAAAGGGTCCCCCTTAAAATTTCTTGCAGGGCCTGTTTAGTGGTCACAAACTCCTTTAGTTTTTGTTTGGGAAAGTTTTAATCTCTCCTTCTGTTCTGATGACAGCCTCCCTGGGTAAAGAATTGTTGGTTGAATGTTTTCTAATTAGCACATTGAATATTTCCTGTCACTCCCTTCTGGCCTGCCAAGTTTCCATGGACAGGTCTGCTATTAACCTTATGTGTCTACCTTTTGTAGGTTAAGGACCTTTTGTCCCTAGCTGCTTTCAGAATTCTCTTTATCTTTGTATTTTGCAAGTTTCACTATGATATATTGTTGTGTTGACCTGTTTTGTTGATTTTGAAGGGAGTTCTCTGTGCCTCTTGGACTGGGATCACCCTTTCCTTCCTTAGATTAGGGAAGTTCTCAGCTATAAGTTGTTCAAATAAATCTTGTGCCCTTTTTTCTCGCTCTTCTCCTGGGACTCTTATGATATGGGTACTGTTTCATTTCATGGAATCACTTAGTTCTCTAAGTCTCCCCTTGTGACTTAGTAATTTTCTTTCCTTCTTTTTTCCGGCTTCATGATTTTCCATAATTTTCTATTTCACCTATTCTCTCTTCTGCTTCTTCAGTCCTTGCAGTCACTGTACCTACCTTATTTTGCATCTCAGTTACGGCATTTTAAAATTAATCCTGACCAGTTCTTTGATCTCTGCAACAAGAGTTTCTCTGGTGTCTTCTGATTTTTTTTTTTTTCCAAGCCCAGCTAGTAGTCTTATCACTGTTAGTCTAAATTCTTGTTCAGATATATTGTTTATATCTGTTTTGAGCAAGTCCCTGGCTGTGATTTCTTCTTGACCTTTCTTTAGGGGAGAATTCCTCTGTCTTGTCATTTTGGCTAAGTTTCTGCCTTTTGTATGTTTTAAAAGTTTGTTATGTGTTCTGCATCTAAGAGTACTTCTATATTAAAAAGGGGTCATACATTGTGTAGGGCCTGGCACTAAAAGAAGTGTTTCTGGCATATGCTGTTACACTTTGCTGTTGCTTTTTGGCTGCTCTTTCCAACTGGTCAGTCCTCTGCAGAGTTCCTCCTTGGTTGCAGTAGTGGAATGTTTGGACCTTTACCCATGTGTGCTGTGCTTTGATTTGTTTGTTGAAGTAACCCTGGAAAAAAGGAAAAAAGGGGGTGAACCCTGATCCCATAAAAAGAGGCACAGAAGGGGGACAAAAGAAAGCCAAATAGAGAATCATAGAACTATAAGGTTGATTTCAATGAAAAAGAAAGGAGAATAAAGAAAAAAAAGAAGAGACAAGAAGGAAAAAGAAAAGAATAAAAAATCCTGATTCAAAAAGAAAAAGATAACATGAAATGGTAAAAAACAAATCAAACTATGAGCCTGATTTCACAAGAACGAAAAAAGATGTAGGAAAAAAAAGAAGAAAAAAGAGTTATCTGTTGGTGTTGGTGGTGCTGGCTGTGCTGGTCTGGAAAAGAGGCTGGCTGTGTAGGCTCAGAGTGAGTCTTGCCCTAGTAAATAAGCAGTTGCCAGGCACAGAGGGGCAGGATTTGGTGTAAGTGTGTCCTGTTTCCACTGGGGGGCCTCTGTGCTGTCCTCTGGAGTCTCACCTTGTTGGTGTTGGAGGGGAAAAATGGTGTCACTCCAGTCTCTCATCCCCAGACTGGGGATCTCAACCCCAGCTGTTCAGGCAGCCCTCCCAGAATAGCAAGGGCCAACAGTTCACCCTGTGGCATGACTATCCTGCACCTTTTCCTGGGTGCACGTGGCTGGGATTCAAACTTTAAGATCTTAAAGGACCTGCCACTTGCTACATGGCTGGGATTCGAAACCCAGCCTTAAAGGACAATGCACGGTGTGGATCCACCCACCTCCTTTGGAGTAGAGCTTCTCCAACCTGTTGATGAAAGGCCTTTGGCTGGTGACTGCAGGGTCTTTTGTCCTTGAGGCAATAAACCCTCTTCCAAAAGTACTCCAGAAAGGGGATTGTTCTCTCCTAGCGTATCCCAGAGATTGCTACACCACACTATGCACTCCCTCCTCCTCCCCAGGAGCACGCTTCTCTAGAGAAAGTTGGGTACTTTTGAGAACCTCTGAGTTTTGAGCTCCACACACTATTTGCAAAAACTGGGACACTCAGTACTTTCTGCTCCCCATTTTGTGTCCAGAGAAGTTTCCCTCTTGTGCTAACTCAATGCCATACTATCTCAGCACCCCTCCCCTTCTCTCCCTTTTGTTTCTCCACCGAAGAGGTTTACTCTCCTCCAGGGGTCCTCTGCTTTTTCTCCCCCAACTCACATCTATGCACCTCACTCCTGCCAACCTGTGTCCCTCCAACTATGGAGAACCTTCTGCCACACTGCAGATTGATTCCCTGGATGTTTTGAGTAACCTCACCTCGGTACAGCTGTGTCTGAGGGATGTGGGAAGCCCAGGATTTCTCTACTTCTCTGCCATCTTAACTCCTTCCAGCATTTATATTCAATTTTCTTTACTTTTATCCTTTCTATACTTTGTTTTCCTTACTGAGCTTTTCCTAGGATCTATTTTTATCATAGGCTTCTTCCTTGAGAGTCTCCTTCACAGAAAGGATCTTTTGATTAACATTTTCGTGGGATAGAAATAATCCACACTCTGTGTCCACAGAATTCTCTCCAAACATCCTTTTCACATCAGTTTTTCCCATCTAGTTTCTTACAAGTCCCTTACCATCTGGCCAAACAATCAGCTATTACCCATGAACTGGGAAAGTTTCATACCTCAGGCCACCTTCCAATCTTGACCAAGATGGTAACGTTTTTGGAAATTGACTTACTCATATAATCCAGAGGTATCTGTATATCAGGAAAAAAAATTCTTCATCAACTTAAGGTAGGGACCTCCTTATGAGGGAATAAAGGTGTGTTAATGGCAAATGGCAGAGCAGTGTGAGTACAAGAAGAATGGAAAGCAAATTCCTACATTTTATGCCTTACCATCTACTTGAATTCAATCCCATTTACGCTTCTTCCATTTGGTTATAGAATCCTACTAGGTGCTTTACTCTTTATGACTTACGGGATTAGCTAATACCTAACTCAGTAGGGGTCATGCTAGTCGGATATTAATTTGATGTCCCATGGTCAAGCACTGGTTCTCTCCCAAGGTCTAGTAGCCACTCAGAAGTTTTAATGAAAAGAATACTTCCTTACTAAGACTCTATGGTATTTTGTTGTGATTGTTCTACTGGTGCTTGCTACAGTCTTCACACAGTGTCCTGGTTGACTATGCACATTTGAGAACTATTGAATTTGCTAGGCCAAAGTTCACTTGCTCTGCAACTGGATGGCTAGAGAGCCTTCTCTTGCTTTGAGCCTACTCATTGATGACTCAATAAATAGGTAAGTGTAGCCCATCCAAATATGATATGTATTTTATGTAAAATACAAGTGGGCCACAAAAATTGGTCAGTGATACATTGGTGAGATTAATGTGCAGCAACTTGTTTTATATATTAGAGGAGATAACCTAGTATGGCTCAGACCATTGGACTCCCAGGAACTTAGCCCTTTAATTGGATTTATTTCTCATCTGCTGGCATGCATGGGTACCTGATACTTTTCACCAGGTCCAATCAGCATGAGATTATCAATTTAGTAGACCAATGGAATGTCCTGTGGGATTGTGAAGCAATTAATTTTGGAGAGATGAAATAGCACTGTGTCACTTTTTAAAATTAGGTTAAAGGGGTTTGTTGATCTATCATAATGAAGAGACCACATTTGAAACAGGATCTCCAATTAAAGTCATCACGTGTTTTAGTTTAGCAATGATTCAGTGCTGTCTTCCAAGATCCAATGGTTTTCTAGCATAGACCAGATGGGCGAGTCAAATGGCTTTCAAACAGAAATCATCAGTTCTGTATCTAAGTTATTCATGGTAACATTAAACTCAGAATTTTTTATAAGGATATATATAATCACTTTTGATACTATTTTGATAGGGATGAAGGGATGGGGGACCCAGGGGCTTCCACTTGGCATTTTTTAGCATAAAAATTCTTAATCAATGGGTCAGGAAGCTAATGTAGATGTTCTGTCAGTTATTGAGTATATCTATCCAATGATACGCCTAGAAACTAGAAAAATATCTCTGGAATAGGTCCAGCATTACATTGGACTGACCATGGGAGGACTTAAGTCATAACTCTATTTGCTACATGGCTTCCGTAAACTCCTACCATGATCTCAGTATTGCTCTAAATAGGTTCTAGGTTCACAGGGTTAACCTTAGGTCAGAACCAGTGAATAGGAAGACTCAACTTCATAAAGGTGTCAGTAATGACCCGTATATAGGTGACCATATTGATGGTCAAAGATTCTCCATATCAGTGCCAATAAATCCTGTTGGTTCAATTGACTATCAACATGGAAAATGGATTTTGACCCTTACCTACTATAATGCACAAAAACAAATTCCAGAGGAATGCATAGATCCTGACATGAAAGGTAAATGACCTGAAAGGTAAAACAATAAAGTTCTTAGAAAAAAATATAATTAAAAAAATGTTTATTTTTAAGAGAGAGAGAGGCAGACTCTTAGTGGGGGAGGGGCAGAGAGAGAGGGAGAAATGGAATCAGAAACAGGCTCCAGGCTCTGAGCTGTCAGCACAGAGCCTGATGCAGGGCCTGAACCCACAAACTTTGTGATCATGACCTGAGCTGAAGTCGGGCACTCGGCTGACTGAGCCACCCAGGCTCCCCCAAAATATAATTTTTATAATCTGAGCAGAGGATGTCTAGGACAGATTTCTGAGTGGTATACAAAATAGTATACAGAAAGGGCCAAGCATAAAGGAGAAAGTTGATAATTGGACCATATTAAAATGAAGAGAGTATTTAAAAGAAGGATTAGAAAGTGAACAGGAATGCCTCAAATGGGGCTCATGTCCATAATAAGAAAACCTACAAATTAATAAGAAAAAGGAAAAATGACCAACAGAAAATGGGTAAAAGATGTGAATTCAAAAGAGCATGTCTAAATTGTAAGAAACACATGAAATGTTGGTCAAATTCACTAGCCATTACAGAAATGCAATTAAAATCACAATGTAATACACACATATACACATATCAGAATGACTAAATTGGAAGAGACTAAGGATCAAGTGTTGTCAAGGATGTGGAGCAATTTGAATTGTCATATACTTCTGTAAATTGGTATGACTACTTTGGAAATTGTTTGACAGTATCTACAAACATTGAATATGCACATACTTTATGGCCCAGTAGTTGGTATGTAACCCCCAAAATGCATGTATGTTTTCATCAAAATACATGAAAATATTAGCAATAAAAATAAATAAAAGTAATGAAAACTGATGAGCAGATAACATCCCAGTGAATTCTCAGAGTGGAACCCTAACTCCCTATCGATCCATGTTCTTATTTCATCCCATTTTCACCATGTTTTTAAAAAATGTTTATGTTTTAGAGAGCAGCAGAAAGAGGGAGAGAATCCCAAGCAGGCTCAACATGGGGCTCAAACCCACAAACCATGAAATTATGATCTGAGCCAAAATCAAGAGTTGGATGCTCAACTGACTGAACCACCCAGGCACTCCCATTTTCATCACATTTTAAATTTCTTATTTTGACCTGTTCTCTCCATATAGGAATACTCTTATTTTAGAGTGGAAATTAAAACAAAATTATTGAGAATGCTAAATAGTTGCCTAAAGCTTCCTGCTGGATTCTATAGAGAATAACTTCCAGATATTTGCTCTTCATCTGATCTTTCAGAAGGACAATTTCTTTCTCTGCTTTGCTATATTTCTGCTCATAGTCTTCATGCTGTTTGTTGTTGTTAACTGTCAAATGTGCTGAATTTTTTCATATTTCACTGTATGTCAACATACAGTGTATAGAGATTGCACTTGCCCCCAGTCTGTGCATGTGACTTACGGTTAAATTCATCTGAAGGATCTAATAGCTAATCATGTATATGTTCTCCTTTACCATGAAGGCATCCAAAACACACTGCTCAGGTTTTTGATACTTTGCACCAATGTATACATGATATGCTGCAAGTGTCAGAATGTACAAGTACCACCACTAAATTTCTTGTCTTTGTGCCCATCCTTTCCTGCTCCCTCCCTTGACATGAGCATGGAGTGTAGCCAGTAGAACTTTGAAAAACTTAACATGCACGACTATCACGATATAACATATATTCATAAGCCTTCTATTTTGTGGCTTTAGAACGATCATTTTTTAGCTTTCTTTTTTCTCTTCTATCATGAGCCCTAGCAAGTAGTTTTCCTTGGGGCACCATTTTTATAATCAGTTTACGAATGTTGCTTCATCTAGAAGGTGAACAGAGAACTATAAAGCTATTTTGAGATGTGGGAGCTTGGCTGTCAGCTGTGCTCACTCATTATTTAAATGACTCATTTCAGTTCACCAGTTTTACAAAGCATGCAATACAAATTTGTGCTTCAGTAAACTTTTAAGTTTTAGAATTTCAAGAATCTACTTGTTTTGACGTTGAAATATTAATTAGATTTTTCCTTATGGTCTATCACTCTAATTTACATTGGTACTTAGTGGAATTCCAAGATCATTCATGAATAAAAGGGACAGGTACTTTGAAGTATAGGAGACCAAAGGAAGACTAGATCCCTGGTAGATAAATCATAACCACCATTTCTTTCAGGATCTGGTTTACTTATGTGCAATTTCTTTGATTCACATATTTTAAGTGCTATGTCTTTGAAACTGTCTTCCATCTCTACTTACACAAAGGATCACCACTTTTAGAGCTTGATATCAGGCCTCAGAGGAGACTCAGTTTACATGGTCATCTATTTTGACATACTTTGTAAGGGAATAATATGGTCAGACCTAGGAAACAAAGTATGTCTTCATTGCCCTCAAATGTATTCATGGTGCCAGGCACTGTTTCTTTCCCTTCCCATCTTTTTCAGTAAGTATTACTTATCATGAGATAATTCTACCAGGAGTACTGAGCCATTTTGATGGTTGAATAGTAAGTTAAGGGAAGAGCACAATGATCATCTGCTAATGGAACTGATATTAAAGGGGTTGATTCTAGATTGCCAGGTTGCAGTTTATGAGATCAAATGGTTAACATGATCGGAGCACTTCTGCTTTTTTGTTGATAGATATATTCTTAAACTTCCAAAAAATGTAAGTACATTAAGATTTCCAGGGGCCCCTGGGTGGCTTAGTTGGTTAAGTGTCCAACTTCAGCTCAGGTCATAATCTCATGGTTTGTGAGTTCAAGCCCTGCATCGGGCTCTGCGCTGACAGCTAAGAGCTTGGAATCTGCTTTGGATTCTGTGTCTCTCTCTCTATATCTGCCCCTCCCCTGCTTGAGCTTGGTCTGTCTGTCTGTCTCTCTCTCAAAAATAAACATTAAAAATTTTTAAAAAATTTCCAATTTACCATGCCTTAAGCCAGAGGTCAGCAAACTTTTTCTATGAAAAGTCAGATAATAAATATTGTAGTTTTTACATGTCATATAGTCTCTGCCCAAACTACTCTGCAGTGGTAGCATAAAAGCAACTGTACACACTATGTAAACACACGAATGTAACAGAGTTCCAATAAAACTTTATTTACAAAAACAGGTGGCAGTGGGATTGGTCAACAGATTGTATTTTGCTAACCCCTCCTTTAAGCCCAAGGTTACCTATTCTCTTGGTTCTAGTTTTATTTCTCCTAAGTTGTTCTAGTTTCCCTAAAGAGAACTGTATATAAGAAAACACAGTGAGTGTTCCATAGCATAGGGATATAATGAAACACAACATTGTGAAATTTTAGGCCTCTTGAGAAGTTATTCTGGTATTGAGTCTGAATCTTAACTTTTGAATGAAAGTTATTTCTATGACTACATTTCAAGTCCCTGTATATGACTTCTGGAGCCAAAGACAGTACATTCTCAAGGGAGGACAGATGCCCCCAAATTGTACTCACCATCTGGTCAAACACAGTGGGAACCAATTGTCTTTGAGGGCAAGGTGTGAACACCTGTTCTTTTTGCAGATTGAGGATTTACTGTTTCAGGTCTACGAAGGTGTATTTGCCTACAGCTATGCAGTTAAGCCTATTTTTATAGCTTGAGCAAATACATCCTCCAGTTGGGCTATGGTCGGTTGATTTATGACTCAAGAATGCTAAATTCCCATGTTGGAATCTGACCAAAAGTTACATTGTTCTGTACACTGCCTGCTGCTTCCTACACAGATAATTACCAGAGGCTAATTTACAGATGCCAGTGGGAACGGAAATAGAGTGAATGGCTGCCCACAGAGCTAGGAATTGGATTTTATCAGGAGTCATGGAGAAGCACGTTTGTTCTCAGAGAAAAAAAAAAACCCAGAAAAGTGACCAGTTAAGATAGCAAACTGAGTTATCCAAAGGGCAGTGCAGTATTTAAGCATTGCTTTGGAGTTAGACAACCTGAGTTTAAATCCTTACTGCTCCATTTCACAGGTGAAATCTTGTCTGAGTTGCTTAAATTCTCTACATCTCAATTCTTCATTTGCAACATCAATGTAATAGTAGAATCTGTTTCAAAGGTGTGAGGATTAAATAAAGTAAATGCATGTAGAACATTTAGATCACTATCTGAAGCACGGTAAATGATCAATAAATGTTAGCTATTATATTGTAACTCATGTCTCCAATCTAATGTTTACTCAATTTTCTTATGTATTTAATCATGAATAAACATTTTTACTGTCATCATTTACTTATGGAGATTTAAACAGTAATTGATTATTTACAGAATGGAAAACTGAGACCCATGAATTTAAGTGAATTGCCCAAAATTAGGGATTGATGGAACCAGAATTAAAATCCACTCACTGGGCTGAAGGGGGAGGGGTAAAAGAGGAAGGGGCGTTATGGTCATGGAGGAGGGCACTTGTGGGGAAGAGCACTGGGTGTTATATGGAAACCAACTTGACAATGAACTAAAAATATCCACTCACTGATTCTCTTGATAACATAGAATTTTCAAATTTGAGCTTCTCCAGGGGGTGCGCTGATCATTTTTGCCTGTTTAGTTCGTATGGAAATCCATCAGTCTTAGCATCAAAATCAAATGTATAAATGGAGTGACCTTTGGCAAATTATAGCCTTCTCAGAATTTTTTTTAATAAAATGAGCAGGATGGTATATAGAGACAATCCCTATGTTTTTTTTTCCTTCCAATTCTGAAATTCTAAATCTAAAGGTTTTATAGAGAAACTCATCACTTAGGCGAACAGCTAGAGTCCTGGAAATAGGTAGGCTATGGTTGATCTATGTCATCATTTTCATGAGGGCACTGATAATGAGAATTCAAGATGGACTCAGGATTGCAACTAGCACCAAGACTGAGGTTTCTTGGACCTGCAAAATGTCCTTGCTATTGTATTTGATGGCCAGCACAGACCACAGACTACCTTGGAATTTGCATCATGCTGTCCTAATTTTAGAACTCGAGGAAAACTTTAAGTATATAATGAATCAGCTATGCAGATAGTAAAGTATATAAATAAGTGCTTTTAAAAAAGTGAATAATTAGGCAGATTTATTTTTATCTTAGAAATTATGTAATATAGGTTCTTAAGCTGACAATGAAAATGATGTGATTTAGAATTCACTGTCCACTTATTTTGCTAGTTACATCTCTCTATGTGCAGAGCATTTAAACACCACTACTTCATATTTTAGGAGGAATTTAGTGATGGAGCTCATGAGACCAACCCAGTCTCCTAAATTCCAATGTGATCAAATCAAATCACTAAATTAAGATAATCTTCTTAAAAATTGTATGGGGAGGGGCGCCTGGGTGACTCAGTCTCTGAAGCACCCGACTTCGGCTCAGGTCATGATCTCGTGGTTTGTGGATTTAAGCCCCTCATTGGGCTTTGTGTTTACAGCTCAGAGCCTGGAGCCTGCTTCAGATTCTGTGTCTCTCTCCCTCTCTGCTCTTGCCCCACTCGCGTGCTCACTCACACTCTTTCGCTTGTGTGCGCGCTCTCTCTCTCTCTCTCTAAAATAAACATTAAAAAAAATTCTAAAAAGCATGGGGAAAACTGCACAAATATTTAGCAAGACTCTTACAGAGCTATTTAGAGTTGTTAGAGCTGGATATTCATGAATTTAAATAACTGTATAATTTAATATAAGCAGTAGCAACATTACTTTTGTAAGAGTAATCAGGGGCGCCTGGGTGGCTCAACTGGTTAAGCATCTGACTTTGGCTCATATCCTGATCTCGAGGTTCATGGATATGAGCTCCACATCAGGTTCTGTGCTGTGACAGCTCAGAGCCTGGACCCTGCTTCAGATTCTGTGTTTCCCTCTCTCTCTGCCCCTCCTCCACTCGCACTCTGTCTCTCAAAATGAATAAACATTAAAAATGTAATCAAGGTTTGGGATAAACATATTCCTTGATATGCTTCAAAACCATCAGATTTTCAGATTTTCAGAGATTTATATTTTTTGAGGAATTATCTCAAAAGATGGGTAATTATAATATGACCTACATTATTCTATAAAATAAGATGCATAAATAACCCGAATTAGGCAGTTGATACCCACGTTATAATTTTCTATACTGGAGCTTGTCACATTTAGGAAATACAGTGTTGTGGTTAAGAAAGTAGGCTCTGGAATCCGACTTGGATTTGATTTTGTTCTTTGCCCTTTAACTATGTGACCTTCAGTAGAGTACTTGACCCATCTAAGCCTCAGTTGCCTTACTGTGAAATACAGATGGTAACTTGGCCTATTTCATAGATGGTGTTGAAAGAATTGACATAATTACATGGAATCTGTTAAGCACACTGTTTACCAAGTGTTTTGTGTCTTTCTTAATGGTTGCTTAGCTTTTAGAGAAAGGTCTACAGCTCCTGATTTACAGCAGCCTTCATGTAGGGAGGGGAGGGGGCTCCGTAGCCTATTCCTGACTGCTCGGTTTGTGACAGTGAGAAGCCAGGGGAGCAGTGAGCAGAGGATTGTCATAAGTATGCAGGTATAGCGAGTCCTTAAATGGACTAATCAAAACTTTTCAAGTTTGTACCTTGAAATGAGATGCTGTTTATTTGCTTTTCATTAGGTATAGAATTCCCTTCTTGCCTTTGGTGCGTATTTTCAACCATCTCCCTTTGCCCATCTCTTTTTAATTACTCTGAATTGCGGACTAATCTCAGTAGAGATAGGTCTTAGAAAATTAAGTCTGATGGAAATGATTTATCTTTTTGGAATTAAGGCTATAGAGAATGCCTTATAGATTATTAACTATCTGGAAGAAAAACTGATATGAACCATTGATTGGAGGCTCCATGTATTTTTGTCTATTTATATAAAGAAAGATAACTATTTTTGAAACTCTTCTACTTTGGAAATTTGGATTTAATAATTGTGTATCGTTCAATTAATTTACATACTATGACAGGGATACATTACTGTTTTAATTTTTATAGAGAACTTGAGATAAACTTGAAGTCCTTTGGGATTCATTTAAATATGTCATTTCATTGTACTGGGGTGGTAGCAGTAATTTTGGTAGCAGATAAGAACATGTCTCATTCATCCTCATAATTGGTAAAATGTACATAAGACAAAATATAAGGTGATAAAGAGAATTATTTAATTAAAATAGATTTGAAAGCTGTTTATAGTTAATATATACAACACAAATGAGTTAATCTGTGTGGCAAGTTAGAACAATGTCTGACATAGAATATGTGCTTAATATATTCTAGGTGATAGTGTTATTATGTCAATGGAGAATATAATTAAAAGTAGTAGAATAAGAAAAAGGGGGTTTTCTAAAATTCACTGGATAACACAACTTTTATTTTGACTTGTTTTTTTTAAGTTGATTTATTTATTTTGAGAGAGAGCAAAAGCAGGGGAGGGGCAGAGAGTAAGGGAGATAGAAAGAATCCCAAGCAGGCTCTGCACTGTTCTCTGAGCGCCTGATGCAGGTCTTGAATTCCCAAACTGAGATCATGACCTGAGCTGAAATCAAGAGTCAGGTGCTTACCCGACTGAGCCACCCAGGCAGCTTGTTCTTTGATAGCACTTAGCAACAGGTGCTACTCGAATAAAAAGAACTTTAGCGTCCTAATTTCCCTGAGGGCAAGGGCTGGCATACTTACAGGGTCTGATATTTTTTCATTTGATGAAGGAAATGAGCATGTACCTTTTATCTTTCAGAGAATTAACAAACCATGGGGACCTCAAAGGACAGCAAGTATATTCTCACCAATATGATAGGTTATTTGTTAAGTGTAATTATAGTTGACAAACTTATTGAATCCATACACCAGGAATATTTTTCATGTTTTAAGAATTTTGACTTTCTAGTACATGGTTAGTATAAAATAGTTTCTTTTCGTAACACAACTTTACGCTTACCATTAATATGCAGGGAAGCAACAAACCTTGTAGTAGTGATTCTTAACATTTAGACAATGCTTTAGAGTCTCCAAAGTACCATCAGCCCCATTTCCCCATTTTCATGAGACCGGCTGTATGGTTTCCATTTTAGCTGTGATTCAGAGATGTTGCTCATCCCGGATCACTCTATTGACAAAACCCTCATTCATTACAACATCTTGGCAGCCCCTGTGGTTCTTTGTTTAGATGCATGGCAGCCACACCTAAAAGTAAGTAACAGCTTCAAATAGTCTCATGTCATTCAGTAACTTTACCTAATTGTGTGTGTGTGTGTGTGTGTGTGTGTGTTTCTTTTCTGTGTTTACTTGCCAGTTGAAACCACAGGGCAAATACTTGAACTTCTTCTAAGGATGGAAGAATGAAAGCTTAGGGGAATAAAGAGCAATGCCCACTACCTCCCCCTTCCCCATTTGATGGAATCTGATTGATCTCTTGTAGCTCTAGACATTGGCATCCATGTAGATTTTGTTTCTTTTTTAAACTTCTCAGTCACACAGGCGAGTCAGGAGAGCTGTTCTTGGTTTCTTAACAGTGAATTAGGCCCTTAGTTTATTTACTCTAAGAGTCTGATACTAGAATTGTCACCTGTGTTGAAGACTGTCGTTCAGTCAGTTGAGTACACTGAAAAGCTGGCTCTCCCCTTCTTCCACTAGCTATGGTTGCACTCTCAATTTTGCAGAAAATCAAGCCAAAGTACAGGAAGTTTGGTAGAATTATTGAAGAGTGGCAGAGTCCAGAAAAACTTAATGATCATATTACTTTTCTCTAATAGAAGCCACAGCTCAGGAAAGCAGTTCTGAGTCAAGAAGTTCTAGAAATGGTCTTTGTTTTCCATAGCTTCTTAGACCCTTTTCAAAATAGGTGGGTCCTTCTAGAGGCTCAATTTTTTTCCTTCTTTCTTTGACACACTACTTTCTAACTCCTTATACTATATAAAAAATGTTTTTTAATATTTGCCCATTGGCTTGATTAAGAAAAAAAAAAACTAGATCCGTTGTCTTGTAGACTTAAAACCAAAATGGGGTAGTCTTTGTTCTTTTTGTGGTATCGTTCTTTTCTTTCTTGTTTTTTGTGCCGAAACCCGGGATCTTTGTGATATCATTTAACTTGATCTGTTGTCCTTTGTGTTTTCTTTTTTAATTTTAGAGAAAGAGTGAGCACGGTGGAGGGGGGGAGAGGGAGGGAAGGAGGGAGAGAGAATGAATATCTTAAGCAGGCTACACACTCAGACATGGAGCTTGGTTCCATGACCCTGGGATCATGACCTAAGCTGAGTTGGATACTTACCTGAGCCACCCAGGTGCCCTGTCCCTGTGTTTTCTAATAGGAGTTAGTTTAGAGGATTGATAAGATTTGAGTTCAGCGTTTTGGGCAAGAATACTATATAGGTGGTTCTGTGTGCTTCCAACTGCATTGTATCAGTAGGCACATGGTATCTGGCTATTCCTGTTTGAACCTTCAAAATTTCTGTCTGAGTCCACAAGTAGCTAGCTAACACTTTGGACTTCAGCATTTGGTACCCACATGCCAGCTGATGTGCAGCATGAGCCATGGTAACCAGAGATTTCAAGTGAAATAAGCCTCCACTGCCAAATGTGCTTTGACAAAGAATTTGAGGCACCTTAAATGTAAGAGGAACCATATAATTAGGATGTCAAAATATTATAAAGAGGATGAAGAGAGGAGGAACAAGATGATAAGTCACAGTGGGGCATAAAGATTGAACAGCAGATGGAAGCCGAGGAGCCCGCTGATGACAAAGAAGCTACTTGTGTTCTTCTTCAGCAAATGCACATGCCTCTAAGTCTCCTGTTGAGATGATCCCAGAGGCTTATCTGCTTCTTCAGATGTTGGTTTTAATTCTACAAACCTCTACTGAAAGCCTGAATATTCAGAGACTATACTAGGTTTCATGGGACACTTATGAAGATGAACACGTCAGTTTCTATCCCTTAAGATGCCCATAATTTACTGACATGACACACACAAAGTTGCTTTAATCTAGGTCGGATGGTGTCAGGTGCTGTAAAAGACGTGCCTACATCAGGGCTATGGGAGTTAAGTGGAAGGAATTATTAATTTCTGACAGGGTAAGGAATTCCTTAGAGGCTATGGCATTCAGTTGGATGTGAAGAAGATAAATCGGTTTCACTGGATAGAAGAGAAAATAAGGGGAATTGTAGTCTGCAGAAATCTCTTGAACAAGACTTTAAAGGGTATGATGGTTTCAAGGAATGGCGGGAGTTTCACTCTTAAACACACAGTGCATATCAGTAGAGGCATAGCTCATTGTGCTTTGCAGATGCTGGTTTTTTTTTTTTTTTTTTTTTTTTTTTTTTTTTTACAAATTGAAAGTTTGTGGCTGAGCAAATCTGTGTTGAGCAAGTCAGTTGGTGCCATTCTTCCAACAGCATTTGCTCACTTGGTGTCTCTGGATCACATTTTGGTAATTCTCACAGTATTTCAAATTTTTCATTATTATTATATTTGTTATGGTGATCTGTGCTCAGTGATTTTTGATGTTACTATTGTAATTGTTTTGGGGCACCATGAACCATGGCCATGTAAGATGGTCAACTTGATTGGTAAATACCGTGTGTGTTCTGATTGCTCCATTGACTGCTGTTCCCCCATCTCTCTCCTTCTCTTTGGGCCTCCCTGTTCCCTGAGACACTGTAATATTGTAATTAGGCCAATTACTAACCCTACAATGGCTTCTAAAGGAAGAGTCACATGTCTCTCACTTAAACTTTAAAAAATAACAAATTATTAAAAAGTTTTTTTTATCTTTACACCCAACATGGGGCTTGAACTCAGAACCCTGAGACCAAGAGTAGCACACTCTGCCAACTGAGCCAGCCAGGTGCTCCACATCTCTCACTTTAAATCACAAGCTAGAAATTATTAAGCCTAGAGGGAAAGGCAAGTGAAAAGCCTAGATAGGATGAAAACTAGGCCTCTTGCATTAGGCCAGCCTATGATTGCAAAGGAAATTTTTTTGTTTTTTTAATTTAAGTTTTAGTTACCATACAGTGCAATGTTGATTTTGGGAGTAGAATTCAGTGATTCATCACTTAACATATAACAACCCAGTGCTTATCACAACAAGTACCCTCCTTAATACCCACCACCCATCTAGCCCATTCCCCCCCACCCCCATCAACCCTCGTTTGTTCTCTATCCTTAAGAGTCTGTTGTGGTTTGTTTCCCTCTCTCCTCTTCCCCCACCTTCCCATATGTTCATCTGTTTTGTTTCTTAAATTCCACATATGAGTGAAATCAGGTGGTATTTTTCTTTCTCTGACTGATTTTTGTGTAGCCTAATACATTCCAGCTCCGTCCATGTTGTTGCAAATGGAAAGATTCATTCTTTTGTATGGCTGAGTAATATTCCATTATATATATATATATACACACACATATACATATATGTATATATGTGTGTATATATGTATGTGTATGTATATACATATATATACATATACATTATATACACGTATATATGCATGTATGTGTATATATATGTATATATACGTATATATGTATACACACACACACACACACACACCACTTCTTCTCTTTTTTTTTCTGAGAGAGAGTATGCAAGTGTGAATAGGGGAGGGGCTGAGGGAGAGGGAGAGACAAAATCCCAAGCAGGCTCCATGCCCAGTGCAGAGCCCAACTTGGGGCTTGATCCCATGACTATGAGAGCATGACTTGAGCCGAAATCAAAAGTCGGGCACTTAACCCACCGAACCACCCAGGCACCCCATTAATTTACATTTTAGAAAGCTCACTCTGATTGCTGAGGGGAATGGACTCAGTGGAAGCGAGACTGGAAGTGGTGAGGCCAGGGAGACATCTCTTGTAAGTGACGTCTGGTGCCGTGGGTCAGGGAACTGGTGATGGAAGTGGTAAAAAGTGGTTAAAATCTAGATGTGTTTTGAAGGTACAGCCAGTTGGATTTGCTAATGGAGTGGGTGTGGTGGTGATGGGGTGAAGGATATGTCTGAGGCCAAAGCATGTGAGTAAAGGTGATGCCATTTGTTGAGAGGATGGAAACTAATGGCAGATGGGGAGAAGTCTGGTGGTAGGAGGCTCAGGTATGTGGCAGGGATTTGAAAACTTAGGGCTGGAATGCAGGAGATCAGTCTAGTCTAGAGAGATGGGTTTCAGAGTAATCTCCCGTGTAATCACAATAATTTAGGATTTTCTTCTAAAAAAGACCTTGGAAGATTGGCCATTGGGGATGAAAACTACCCATGTGGCACGTTAATAAAAGCCTTGGCAGAAAAAAGACGAAGTCTTTTCCCACTCTGCAGTAGCTTCGATTCCTACAACAGGAGTGCTGCCTATAGGAATTGGGCTGTTTGGTGCTTTCTGAAAGACGGAAATCAGAGCAAGTAGGGAGATGGAGCCGGCGCTGACCGAGATTCTGGTTTGACTGAACTAGAGATGCAAAGGAGTTTCTGGCCAGTTATGGGATTAAATGCATGCAGTGGTGTCCCAGAAAACACCTGCAGGTTGAACCTAGAAGCATATGCCCCTAAGGGCCTTTGTTGTGGGAAAGGAAGAAAGAATTGTTATAAACTAGGTAATTGAGTTTTGCAGATCAGGTGTCTAAATGGAGTTTCTTCACGAAATATGTGATACTGTTAATATTTTATATCAACTAAACTTACAATTTCTAAGAAAAATATTTTTCATGTGTTTCCGTGTGTGTGTATGTTCGCATGCACACCTGCCACCTATGAAACTAATTTCCTGAGGGAATTCATAATAAATTGCAAGAATTATGATGGTACACACCATAAGTGATATCTGAAGCCTAAGGCTGGATGACAGTATATAGAGAAAAGGGCTGAAAATAAAAATCTCCGTGATGGCCACAATTATAAGTTGATAGAGAACAAATTAGAGACAGGATATGAGTAAGAGCAAATATTCTAGGAATTGTACCAGTAAAATTTAACATTAAAATTATAGTCCTGAGGGCACCTGGGTGGCTCAGTCAGCTGCGTGTATGACCCTGGGTTTCGGCTCAGGTCATGATCCCATGGTTGTAAGATCAAGCCTTGTTTTGGGCTCTGTGCTGATTATGGAGCCTGCTTAAGATTCTCTAACTCCTTCTCTCTCTGTCCCCCTCTCCTATTTGCACTCTTTCTCTAAAATTAAAAAAAATTACAGTCCTGGAGTTAACTAAAATCACTGTGGTGATCATTTTGCCATATATAAAAATATTGAATCATTCTGTTACGTACCTGAAACTAAAGTAATGCCATATACCAATTGCAGTGCAATAAAAAAAATAAAAATTGAGTAAAATAACTTAAGACAGGTTTTTAATAAACTTTATTCCCCTTTCTTCTTTGCATTTCATTGTTTCTCCTTCCCTCAAAATGCCTTAAATAATGAATAGAATATAAAAATGAGAAAAAATTTATAACCCTCAACTTTTTGTTCTTAACAAACTTCTTTATTTTGATGTGTCTTAGGCACCTTGAAATCAAAATCAACATGAAAATATTAACAATTTCTTCACCAATACCCCCAGTCCTATTCCTCATCTTAGATGGTGCCATGCAGTTGCTCATGGCACAAATCCGGTGGTCAACCTTTCTCCCTTTCCCTCTAGTAGCTCCCATGGTCTGTCCGTCGCCGGTCCAGCTGCTTTCCCCTCCAAATATTTCTCCTCAGCCTGCTGTACTCTTCTCCATCCCTGCTGTCACCCCTCCAGTCCAAGCCACCCACTGCAGCTAACGCATCAGGTGCCTAACTGAACCAGGGAATGGTTCTCAAAAACCAGGGGACATTTAGCAATGTCTGAAGACAGTTGTGATTGTCATGGCTGGGGACAGGGTACCACTGGCATTTGGAAGCTAGAGGCCTGGGATGCTGGTAATCACTTTACAGTGCACAGGACAGCCCCACAACAAAGAATTATCTGGCTCAAATTGTCAGAGGTGCTGCCGTTGAGAAAGTGTGGTAAAGAGACCTCCACTCTTACTATCTGCCTTTTCACCTGATAAAAATTCTCCAAAGCAGTCTGTGTAATCTCAAAATTAAAGACATATGCTTTTCGTTATATTAGAATGAGACCTTTCTATCCATCACTGAAACCCAAAATGGACAACCATTTTATATCCAAATGACAAATCCTATTCAACAAACATATTCCAGTAATTAATGATTGTTTCGGTAGTTAGCCAGTGTTTTCCTAATGTTAGTAAGAAATTTTCTCTGCATTAATTTCTCTATAGAGTGGCTGTGTACCTGCCCTTGTTAATTGCTTTTATAGCCATGGGGTTTTTTACATTTAAGAATATGCTCACTATGGGGTGCCTGCGTGGCTCACTCGGTTAAGCATCCAACTTCAGCTCAGGTCGTGATCTCATGGTTTGTGGGGTTGAGCCCTGTATCAGGCTCTGTGCGACAGCTCAGAGCCTGGAGCCTGCTTTGGATTCTGTGTCTCTGAACACAGAATTCTCTCTCTGTCGCTTCCCCCGACTCCTGCTGTGTCTCGCTCGCTCTCTCAAAAATAAATAAACATTAAAAAAAATGCTCATGCCTAGAACCTGCATATATGATATTCTGTGTTTAGTAATTAATCTTATTGTAAAAATCCTAGCAAAACAGTAAATGCCAAGGAAATAAAAACAGTAGAAACAATATCGCATGCACTAAACAAATTGACATCATGGAGGGAACAATACATGAAATTATCACTGTTACAGACTACTGCTGACACTAGCTAAACACAAATACTCCAAAAGGAGTACTGACAATAACACAGCAAGTTATGTCATTGTAAAAATGGCATTGTGGCTCTCCTCTCCTGATGAGACAGTATGCGCTCCAGCTCCCAGTAGATGGGGGAAAATGCCTCTTCATCTGCGGTAGGATTTCAGATGGAAGTCCAAATATAGTTTCTTCTAACTGAAATGGATACAGTAGGGTATGATCATATTAAATTTACATTGTTTTTATGTTAACATAACAGTGATTCTAATGATGCCATGTCTGCTTAACATCTTTCAGGGGTTTTCTTTGTCCTTTGTATTAAGCTTAAATTCTTGAATGCAGCTTAGAAAGCTATGCAGGGTCTGATCTCAACACATGCCCTCTTTCTTCCCTCTTTAGTATTTGGCCTTTTTGAACTTTTTTCAGATCCTTGCACGTGTAATGCTCCCTCATCCTTTAATCTCTGCTACTTTGCATGTGCTATTTGCTCTGTCTGGAGCATTCTTCTTCATCCCACTCCTCCACTTCCCTGGCGTGCTTCTCTAATTTCCTTACCCCACTTACTTTCAGATATAGAATGAGAACTGTTTTGTTGGGAATGCTGAAAATATAAATATTTTAGTGAGTCTCATTGAAGATTCCAAGAAAGCACAACCTCCCTCCCCCCAAATTGACAATAACCAAATAGAACTATTAGAAGCAAAGTAGTAAGTATTGTATCAGTATTTGTGTGTGTTGTGCTCCATTAGTACTGATTTTTGGCCAGGACGTAGTATTCCTCCTCTGTTATCCACTGACCTTCATAGGACAATTGTACTATGCTGGTGTACACCTGAATGGAGGCCCCACAAACTATCATTAATAGTAAATTAAAAGGAATCCGTAAGAAAGCAGAGGAGTGCATCACTAAGAAGGTAGAATCCAAGAATAGACTTCAAACTGCTTGAACATTCCCTATGATATTCTTGGTCATTCCCTAATATTTCCATAAAATTACCTAGGTATAATCACTTTGTATGATACTACATCCCATAGTTTGAGTCTAATTATGCTATTATCATCTCCAAGGTGTATCATTTTAAAAACCAGCTTTTCCAAGGTTGAATATAATTTTCATCCTGAGGATAATGCTTTGACCTTCTCTTTATAAGGGAAAATGTAAAAATCATCTTAATGCTTAGTGATGGGGAGACTGTGTGCCGACTCACCCTGTGATATCGGGAAGTCCATTTTGGCTCAGTTTGAATTCTGGTTTCCAACAGGGCTGTGCCCTTGCTCTGTAAGTCCTCGGAAGTTTTAGCTGATACTATTAGGGAGTAAAATATGATAATCTATCAAACTGTCAATGAATGCTTTCCTTAAATATAATAAGATCTTTATGACCAAATGGCAACACTGTTTGAATTTTATTTTATTTGAGCAGCAGGTCCATATTTATGCATGGAATATTAAACTGTATATATAAATTATGGTGTCTAAATAGGCACGGAAGCATTCTAGAGGTTAGCAGTTCAGAAAGTAAATCCTTTCTGTTAGAGAGGAGCATCTCAAGATTCTTAAAATTCTGAAGGATGTAGACATTTGAAAGTGAAAAAGAAGCAGTATTAGAGATTGTGTACATTACTCTATGCGGAAGGTAACTTTAACTGCAAAATGACTATTGTACCCTTGTCATTAAAGATGTTCACCAATAATCCTTCCCACCTTCCAAGAACATTCCAGGCATGTACTTTTTTTTAAAATTTATTTTCATTTTTTAAATATCATTTATTGTCAAATTGGCTTACATACAACACCCAGTGCTCATCCCAACATCCAGGAACTTACTTTAGACATAGATACATGCTTTGATTCAGCCAATGGAAAGAGAATAAATCTGATGAGGGTCTTTTCTAGGCAGAATCAGACCTGTTAGAACCACGGTTGGATTTTCCAAGTGTCTTTATCCGTTCTCCATCTACCAGTGATCTTCCAGATGATGGAGGCTCCATCAATCTACATCTCTTAGTGTGGATGAGATATGTAGGAATAAAACTCTATCATTCTGAGCCATATGATTGTGGCTGTTTTTATGTTGTTTGGTCACAGTAGTGTAAACTAGCCTATTCTGACCAATAAAGTGGGCTATTGTTACCTTTCCTAGGTTGAAAAAAAATCAGAATATCAGACTGATTTTTTTGGAATTATTGTCCCTTTTTTAGGAGGCCATGGGAGAGTGTATGAGGGAGCAGGTAATCAAATATCACAGAGCTATCATTTTATATATGACAGCTATGACTAAATTGAATAAAAATTGTCTTTTATAATTTATTCTAGATAACTATATTAATCTAATTTAACTGCTTAACATAGTCATACATTTATTATTTGCCTATAGCTATAGATATGATCTCTTTCCATGTGTTTGACTCATAAATCTTGAACCTCCCAGGCTATTTGGTTATATATATGTGTGTGTATATATGTATACATGTATGTGTATATCTATGTATATGTATATATTCAAACTCCTAAAATATGTTAGCTCCTTGGAGATAGGCTACAGAATGACTATGATAGAAATTATAAAAGACTAGTTACAAATTATCAAATTCCTCTAATCTTAAAATATGTTGCTTAAGGATTTTTTATATTCTGATTTATATTATTAATTGAAAAAATTACACTTGGTTACATAGCTAGATGGTCAGTGTTTTGCAGGGGCAAAGACTTGTCTTAAATAGATACTTAAGAGATTCGGGCCTATAGAATATACTCTGAAATGTTCTGAATATTTGAATGCATAGACCTAAATGACTTGGCAAGTGATAACAGTCATGCCATGTGAATGGTGACCCAGAAAACTGTACTGAAATGACAGTGTTGATGAACTGATTTCTCTTTCTGGAATACAGGTAGAGCACGAATCCGCATTTAATGAGATGGCTAGTTGTTGGGAGCTTACTTGGACTATGCTCTCATTTTGATTGTGGAGAACACATTTCTGATTACTACTGTGATTAGAAATGGTAGATTTGTTAATCAAGGGACTTTACATTCCATTGAGGGGTGGGTGTGCCACACAAGCTAGATTAATTGTAGAGTTTCTTCTTGGAATTTGAATCTCAGTTGGTGTAAGTGTTAAAATACTACTTTTGGCAGCAAACAGTGTTTATAGTACCCTTTACTGGTATAAATTTATGTTAGGTAAAAGTAAAAAGAAATTACTGCATGTCTGTGGTGTCAGGAAAGCACAGGAATTAATCTGAGGCAGGAAATTAGGAGAAAGACAGATTCAGAGGGCTAAGCCAGCACTGAAGCCTGCATTTGCCCTAGATTATCTGTCTATTCTTGGTGATCTAGAATTCTCTTTTAATGGTCATATTTGCGGGAAAACAAAAGATAAAGTTTAGGATTAGTTTATGAGGTCTGACTGGAGATCCTTACCCCCTCCCCCTATGTGCTGCAACACACACACACACACACACACACACACACTAGAGCTGAGTTTCTAGAATTGACAGTTTTAGTGATAAAGCAGAAAAACCAAACTCCCCCCACAGAGGGAGATAGTGGATATACATGTCTGTCTTACCTTGGATCTAAGCCAGTGAGAAAATGAGGAAAAATCTCATTGGAGCTCAGGGCTGGAATTCACACTGTCTTTATGATCCCCAAACTCTAAAGTGGAAATCTAGTTTAAAGTTGGTCCTGTGTTACTAGTATTTTATGTCCTTGTTAGAAGCAAATACAGTCAGTTAAGCATCTGACTTTTGACAGTGGTTCAGGTCATGATCTCATGGTTCATGACATCAAGCCCTGCATTGGGGCTCTGCACTGACAGTGTGGAGCCTGCTTGGAATTCTCTCTGCTGCACCCCCACCCAATCCTTTCTCTCAAAAGAAATAAACTCTCAAAAAAAAAAAAAAAAGTAAATACAAATCCTACATAAAGCAATATAACATTAGCTGAGACCTCAAAGAATTTCCATAGAGAGGATTCCATGAAACCTATGCTCATGATAAAAAAATTTACCAAATAAAATAGGAAAAAAGCCCCCTTATCAGAAAGGAAACCACTGAAGCAGTCCTGAAATGACTATGGATCTTAGAATTATAAAATACTGTGTTTAATGTTTACAGAAATAAGGATTATATGGACATATGATATGAGGAACAATACCATCAAACTTTCCAAGTAGATCGGGAAAAAGTAAAACTTAAGAAACATGGAAAACATAATAGTTGAAATTAGAAACTCATTTGGCTAGACTGTATAGTAGATTAGACATAGTTAAAGAATTAAACTGGAAAGAAAACTGAAGAAATTATATGGATTCAGTTCTAAGAAACAGGTAGAAAATATGACATATTAAGAGAAATGAAGTATAGAAAGGGAAGGCCCAACATGGAATATAATTAGTTATAGAAGAAGAGAATATAGAGGATAGGTGGCTGATAATATAAAAAGAGATACTGGTATGGAATTGTCTAGAATCTAAGGAGTTAGATCCTTATATTCACAGAGCTATAAATATTTAAGCAGGATAAATACAAAGAAATTCACATCTGGTTACATCATGGTAAATCTGAAATATAATTACAAAGACAAGGATAAGGTAACAAAGAGGCTAGGAAGAAATAGAAGTTATTTCCAAAGGAACAACAAGTAGACTGAGACAGTAGAATTATGACTTGAAAGTACTGAGGGAACAAATAGTCAGCATAGATTCTGCACCTACCAAAAATATCTTTCAAGAAAGAGGGAGAAATAAAGACTAACAACAGACTTTGAGTAGAAGAGCTTCTGAAAAATACATTTCAGAAAGAAGAAAGATGATCTGGCAGAAAGCTCAGAGATGGAAAGAATGGGGAGTGAATCACACAAGTCTTTTTTATTGCTTCATATTCCCGTGGCTCCGCCTGCTTCCCAGACCCTTAGTCATGTGCTCTGCTTCAACAACTACCACATCCTATGGCTTTCCCTCTGGCTTATGCAGTTCCACTGCTTAGGGACAGCTAATGACTTAGCCTCCCTGTCTGCTGTTGGACCACCAGGCTAACAACTGTGTACCTGGTGTCTCTGACTCTTTTTTATGCCACTTTCAGACCTGAATGCAATTTTGCATGGTCGAGTGTGGGATTTCCATCCCCACCTTGGGGGGGTGGCACAAATGAGAATATTGGAATTGTAGGAAGAGTTAATTTCCTTGTAGGAAGAGTTAATTTCCTATACATCAGAACTTAACTACTTTAAACAAGAGGTATAATGCAGGCAAGTGTGTAAATTTTCTCTCTTCCTTTTCTTTCATGTACTGCTCCAAGGCATGGTTACTTTTTATAGCCCAAAAGATTATACAAAATCATAAAAATTATCAAAATAAGTTAGAAAGCATAATTAGAAAAATTAGTTTCTGGGGTTAAAAATGGAAAGTGGATTAAATCTTAGACAACAGCCAAAATTGTTGTTGTGATTAAAAAAAAAAAGTTACAAGATTCTGGTCTGGTTTAGTATTGGTTAACTTTGGACCTTGTAAATTTAATCAGGAATATTAAAATTTCCAGAGTAGCCAATAAAAAGATACGGTGGAATAATTTCAAAGAAGTAGAGAAAAAAGTAAGGGGAAATAAGCAATATTAAAGCCCCTTGGTCTAAAACCCACATCTGATATGCTCAATGGGGAAAAACTGAGAGCTTTTCCCCTACAGTTAGAAACAAGACAGGGATGTCCACTCTCACCACTGTTACTTCACATAATCCTGAAAGTTCTAGCCACAGCAATCAGACAGCAATAGAAATGAAAAAGTATCCAAATCAGCAAGCTAGAAGAAAAACTTTCACTATTTGCAGATGACATGAAAATCTATATAGAAAACCCAAAAGACTCCACCAAAAAAATTGCTAGAACTGATCCACAAATTCAGTAAAGCCACAGGATATAAAAATCAACATATAGACATCTGTTGCATTTCTTTTTTTTTAATTTTCTCAATTTTAATATCTTCAGGTGATAACTCCATCACATAACATTTGTATTCAAATTATTCTTTAATGACAGTGAAGACAAAGGTGAATGTTAGACCATTTCCTAGGCAAATAATCATAAATTCTGAATAATATTTTATTGTACTTCTTTTCTACCCTCTGGGGAAAACGCAAGTAATAGGTAAAATGTTTTTTCCAGTGAACAGGAATTACTTCCTATATTTTAAAATTACTCATTATTTTAAGTTTCCCAGAGGAAACCATATCCTGATAATGTTAATTCATTCTCTTTCTCTCTTCCTCTCTCTCTTCCTCTCTCTGTCTCTTTCTCTTTCCCTTTTTCTTTCCTTTTCTCACTTACCTTTTCTTTCTCTTTCTTTTTTCTTTCTTTCTTTTAAGTTAGCATAGAGTGCAATAATGATTTCAGGAGGAGAATCCATTAATTCATCCCCTATATATAACACCCAGTGCTCATCCCAACAAATCTCCTCCTTAATGCCCTTTGCCCTTTTAGCCCATCCCCCTACCCACATCTCTTCCAGCAACCTTCAGTTTGTTCTCTATATTCGAGCCTCTTCTGTTTTGTCCCCTCCCTGTTTTTATATTATTTTTGCTTCTCTTCCCTTATGTTCATCTGTTTTGTATCTTAAATTCCACATAGGAGTGAAGTCATATGACATTTGTCTTTCTCTTACTAATTTTGCTTAACATAATACACTGTAGTTCCATCCATGTTGTTGCAAATGACAAAATTTCATTCTTTTTGATTGCTGAATAATACTCCATTGTATATATGTACCACATTTTCCTTATCCCATTCATGTATCAATGGACACTTGGGCTTTTTCCATACTTTGGCTATTGTCATTAGTGCTGCTATAAACATTGGGGTGCATATGCCCCTTTGAATCAGTACACCTGCATCCTTTGGATAAATACCTACTAGTGCAATTGCTGGGTCATATGTTCTGTTTTTAATTTTTTTTGAGGAACCTCCATACTGTTTTCCAGAGTGGCTGGACCGGTTTGCATTCCCATCAGGAAAATCTGTTGTATTTCTATACACAAATGATGAAGCAGCAGAAAGAGAAATTGAGGGACCAATCCCATTTACAATTGTACCCAAAACCATAAAAAACTTAGGAGTAAACCTAACCAAAGAGGTAATAGACCTATAATCTAAAGACTATAATGAAAGAAATTGAAGATGACATAAAGAAATGGAAAGACACTCTATGCTCATGGGTTGGAAGAACAAATAGTGTTAAAATGTCTATACTACTCAAAGCAATCTACACAGTTAATGCAATCTCTATCAAAATACCACTAACATTTTTCACGCAACTAGAACAAACAATCCTAAAATTTGAATGGAACCACAAAAGGCCTCAGATAGCCAAAGCAATCTTGAAAGCAAACCTGGAAGCTTCACAATTCTGAACTTCAAATTACATTACAAAGCTGTAGGGATTAAGACAGTATGGTAGTGGCACAATAGCAGACACGTAGATCAATGGAACAGAATAGAAAACCCAGAAATGAATCTACAACTATATGGTCAATTAATCAACACAACAGGAAAGAATATCCAGTAGAAAAAAGATAGTCTCTTCAACAAATGGTGTTGGGAAAACTGGATGACCACATGCAGAAGAATGAAACTAGACCACTTTATTACAGCATAAACACAAGTAAATTCAAAATGGATGAAAGACCTAAATGTAAGATAGGAAACCAGCAAAATCCTGGAGGAGAACATAGGCAGTAACCTCTGACACCACCTGTAGCAACTTCTTACTAGATATGTCTCCTGAGGCAAGGGAACAAAAGCAAAAATAAACTATTGGAACTTGAAGATAAAAAGCTTCTACACAGTGAAGGAAACAATCAGCAAAAGTACTAAGGCAACCTACCAAGTGGGAGAAGATATTTTCAAGTGCCATATCTGATAAAGGGTTAATATCCAAAATCTATAAAGAACTTATCAAACTCAACACCCAAAAAACAATTAAAAATGGGCAAAAGACATGAAAAGACATTTTTACAAAGAAGACATACAAATGGCCAACAGACACATGAAGAGATGCTCAATATCACTTATCAGGGGAGTGGAAATCAAAACTATAATGAGATATCACATCACATCTGTCAGAATGGGTAAAATCAACAACACAAATCAACAACACAAGATTTTGGCGAGGATGTGGAGAAAGGGGAACCCTTTTGCATTGTTCGTGGGAATGCAAACTGGTGCAACCACTGTAGGAAATAGGATGGAGGTTCTTCAAAAAGTTAAAAATAGAAATACCCTGTGATCCAGCAATTAAACTGCTAGGTAATTATTCAAAGGATATAAAATATGAATTTAAAGGGATAGATGCACCCTGATGTTTATAGCAGCATTATCAACAATAACCAATTATGGAAAGAGCCCAAATGTCCATCAACTGATGAACGGATAAGGAAGATGTGGTGTGTGTATATATAATGGAATATTTCTCAGGCATGCAGAAGAATGAAATATTGCCACTGCAATGACATGGATGGAGCTAGAGAGTACAATGATAAGTGAATTAATTAAGTTAGAGAAAGACAAACACCATATGATTTCACTCATGTGGAATGTAAGAAAACAAAACGATCGTAGGAGAAAAAAAAAAGAGGCAAACCAAGAAACAGGCTCTTAACTATAGAGAAAAAAACCTGATGGTTACTAGAGGAAAGGTGAGTGAAGAGAAATGGGTTAAATAGGTGATGGGAATTAAGGAGGGCACTTGTGATGAGCACCAGGTGTTTTATGTAAGTGTGAATTACTAAATTGTACACCTGAAATTAATATTACACTATATGTATAACTGACTGGAATTCAAAAACTTAAATTTCAAAAGGCATGGAAAAAAACCCTATTTTATCCAAATAAAGGCAAGAAGGGGAAAGAAGAAACCATGGCAAATAGAAAATAAAAAATAAGATGTATTATCTGTAATCACAACCACATAAGTAGAAAATCTACATCTAAAAGACAAAAGGCCTTAGGTTTGAAAACTTGACGAAAACATTGAAAACTGAACTATATGCTATTTATAAAAACCTAACAAAAACGTAAAGACTCAGGTTGAAGGTCAGAGTTAGGAAAAGATAGTGGTACTCAAATCCTGTCCCCCTGTCTTGCTGACATAACTGTGCTAATATCTGACAAAATAAATTTTTAATGTATAAAGCATTTTTAGAGACAAAGAGGATCACCACTGATGAAAGTTTCAAATCATCATGAAGATGCAACATTGTAAACTTCGGTGCTTCTAATAATGTAGTTTTGAAATATATAAACAAAATTTACACAGTATCAATAGAGACTGAAAAATCTACATTGTAGTGTGAGATTTTTAACATATCTCTCTTTGTAAATGTCAAGCAGACAATTCAAAAAGCATAATTGTTCTTTAACAATTCAGTGGTTTAACAATTCAACAAACTTTAACATTTCAACAGTTTAAAACAATATACATTTATTTCTTGCTTCAATAAGTAGTCTAATGGTGTGTCTAATTGGTCACAATTAGGTGTTATGTGGCCTGTGGGAGTTCTGAGTTGTGGTCAGTCAGGGACCCTGGACAATAGTTAGTCTTAACTCCTCATCTCCAAGATCACCCGGAGTATCAAACTCTAGCCAGTAGATAGAGGAAGAAAGCATGGAAGAGCACGTGAGAAATTTATGTAAGATAGCCTAAAAGTGGCTTATTTTTCTTCCATTCTTATTTAATTTGCCAGAGCTCAAACATATGGCTATTCCTAACTGCATAAAAGGTTGAGAAATATCAGTTCATCTAAGTATAAGATCAATATTTTAAAAGACAAGTTGCACTTTTATGAAAAGTATTAAACATTTAGGAAATTTTAACGTATATAATGGCAATAAGAATGTTTAGTAATAGGAACAGTTGCTGTAAAAGATAGGCAAATTATGGGAAGACTTACAGAAGACCTGAATAAATGGGAAGATATATTATGTTCATGGATAGGAAGAGTTAGTAAAGATGTCAGTTCACCCCAAACTGATCTAGAGGTTCAAAGTAATTCAGATTCCCATAGGGATTGTTGTGGAATTTGACAAGCTGGTTCTCATGTTTGTATGAGACAGCAAAGATACTCCTTAAGATGAATCAGGTGGTGTGTGTGTGGCGGGGGGGCGGGGGGCACTGGTTTAGAAGAGAGTAAGGATTGACATAAAGCTACACTAATTAAAATAGTGTGGTAAAGGGGTGCCTGGGTGGTTCAGTCAGTTAAGTGTCTGTCTTTGGCTCAGGTCATGATCTTATGCTTCATGAATTTGAGCCCCGTGTTAAGCTTTGTGCTGACAGCTCGCAGTCTGGAGCTTGCTTTGGATTCTGTTTCTCTCTCTCTCTCTCTGCCTCTCTCTGCCACTCTCTGCCTCTCCCCTGCTTGTGCACACATGCATATTCTCTCTCTCTCAAAAATAAATATTAAAATAATAAATAATATAGTGTGGTTATGACACAGGGCATACAACAGCTTGATGGAGTAGAATAGAAGGTCCAAAACCAGATCTAAGAGTATTTGGAAACAGGATTTTTGACAGAAAAACACTGAACAATATTTAGCAAAGATGAACTATTCAACAAACAGTGCTGGGAGAGTTACCCACGAGGGAAAACCATGGTAAGGATTTGTATATACTGCCATGCATACTCAAAGATCATTCTTACTAGATCAAAGACACAACTGGGAAAGACAAATCTTTAAAGTGTTTAGAAGAAAATAGAGGAGAGTACCTTTATGATCTCAGAGTAGGAAAGGCTTTTTTAAAAGCAATAGACAAAAGTGCTAAATATTAAGGCTAAGTTATATAAAATTAAGTTTAAACAAAGAAGGTCTGCTCATCAAAAGATGCCTAATGGAGATTCAAATATAAGTAGTAAATTGAAAGAAGGTATTTGCTGCACAGAACTATCTGCTCATGTCCACAGTTTATAGATGTCATCTATGATTTGGTAAGAAAAGATGGTATGCTAGAAGAATGAGCAAAAGACCAGTCTAGGGATTTCACAGGAGAGTAAATACAGCAATATGAAAAAATTTAATCTCCTTGTATGTTTATACCAATTGTTAGAACCCAGGAGAAGGTTGAAATGTGAGGCTTTAGCTTTCTGTTTTAAAATAGGTTGATTTTTTTCAGTCTTATAGACCATCATCCCTCTATTCTTCACTAGCCATCTTCATCATTCTCATCTATTCCTTAGCATGACAGTCTGGTAAGCACAATGTAATTTTAAGAGTCTCAAGTGGGTTTACTTCCTTTCTTGGCAGACACTACCTGGGTCAGTTTCCTGATTTTTGCCTTTATCTCAATTGAATGAGTCCTGCTTTTCAGTTCAATGGAGAAAAAAGAAATTGATCCCTTTGTTTAAAAATCAAGTATATAATTGTACATCTTGAGCTATCTGATTTTTAACAATAGGGAGACTTCGGTTAAGAGAATTATTTGCCTTAGTCTATTAATTCATGGCTCTGGCCTTTAATATACCCAGTTTTATAATTATTCCTGGAAATTAGTTTTCTATGCTACTATTTGTCATATTCTATATGCGAATAATCTGTTTACTTTCCCCCAAATACTTAAAACTTTTGACACAAGCCTGACACTATTGTAGCCTGTTAAGTTTTATTGTTAAGGGCAAAAATTCAGACTTACCTATGAGAAAAAATAATGTTTGTATATTTGCTTACTCAGAGAGTTCAAATTCACTGGAGTACCTCATCTCTTTCATGTGAGGACCCTGGAATAGAGGAAATCCCCTGCCTCCCAGAGAGATTTATTAGTTCCAGAGAGGAAAGGTATATATTGCCACCTATGTTCTCAAGAGGAGTCCTGCTAATGTTTAATTGTTTCCAAGGGGAAAGTGCAGTGAGGTCATGGAGAAGTTTGTGAAAGGAGAAAAACATTGTAGTGCATGATTTATAGCCAAAATTGGACATAGGTGAGTTTTCTTTGTGTTTTATATCCTGTGATTTCTGCCACTTAAAATTCTATATTCTGGCTCTTTTTCTGACTCACCCTTCATTCAGGTTTTAACACATTTTTAAGGCATCAATTACATGCCAAGTCTCTGGGTGCTTGTTGTCCATGAGTGAACCAAACTAACAAAAATCCTTGTCTTCATGGAGCTTGAATTCCAATGGTGGAAGACTGGCAGTAAGCAATACACGTAATGAATAAGTGAATTAAATGGAATGTTGGAAATTGCTATGTACCACAGAGGCAAGAAATAGGGTAGGATAAGGGACACTTGATTGTTGACAGAGGGTGACTGTCATCTTAAATAGCGTTCTCAAGATAGGCGTTCATAGGAAGGGACATCTCAGCAGAAATTAAAGGAAGCAATGGAGTATGTCAGGCTGATATTTGAAAAGAGTGTTTTTTATGGAAGGAATAATGAGTGTAAAGGCCCAGGGTAGGAGCATGCTTGGTGTACAGAGTGACAGCAAAGAGGGCAGAGTGGCTGGAGTAGAGTGAGCACAGGGGAAAGTGATAGGACATGAATTCAGAGAGTGAATGGCAGGGAGTGGAGGGAGGGTCAAGGGTTGGAGGAAGGCAGGTTCTTAGAGCTTTGGAGGCCATCAATATAACGATGCATTTTGCTCGAAGTTAAAGGGATGCCTCTGGGTGCCCTGCACCAGGGAGCACAGACTGCTAGGGAGCAAGTGGCAAGGAGAGAGCCCAGTTAGGGTACTTTTGTGTTGCCAAGCAGAGATGTTCCTGACTGAGGCCAGGAGCAACATTGGAAGGAATAGAAGTAGACCGCATTTCCTGACAGATCGGATGCAGGATTTAAGAGAAAGATAGAAGTCAAGTGTGACATCAAGGTTTTGGGTAAGGTTTTTGGGTCTGAGCAGCACAGGAGTGTTGTCTTAGACAGAAATCATGATGACTGCATGCAGAACAGGTTTTGGGGGATGGGAGAAGACCAAGAATTTTGTTTTGAATATTTAAAACTTGTACTATTAGAAATTTACATGGAGTTGAATAGAGAGCTGTGGGCTAGAGATATATATGGAAGACCTAACACACAGGGATAGAATGGATAAAGCTGGGAGTCTGAGAAGGCCAAGGGGGTGAGTAAGAATAGTAAAGAGGTGATAGAGTGCCTTGGGCACTCCAGGGTTAGGAAGTCAGGGTGACCAAGGGCAACTAGCAGAAGAGGTGGAGACAGAGCGGCAAAGCTGGTAGGACAGAATTCGAAAGAATGTGCAAATCTGGTAACCAAGTGAGGAAAGTGTATCAAGGTGGAAGGAGAACTCCATTGTTTTAAAACTGCTGGGAAGTCAAGTGTGTAGAGGACTGGGAATGGGGCTTTGGTTTAGTAGAGGCGGGTCCTGGTGACCTTGATACATAAGGGCTGTATCATTGGTGCAGTGGGCATTGAAAGCCTAATGGAAGTGGGTTGCAGGAAAATGGGAGAGGAATTGGAGAAAGTGAAATAAGTAGAAGTATAGACGACCCTTTTGAAGAGTTTTGCAAAGAAATATGCAGCTGGCAGGGGGAATTTTTGGGAATTTTTGTTTGTGATTAAGAAGACAAATAAGAGTAGGCAAAGAGAATAATCCAACAGAGAGGACAAAGTTGATGATGGAGGAGAAAGAGAAGGGTTTTCATTGCCCTTTTCAGTTTCTTTTTCTACCATGAATTTTACTCTCGATTTCCTTAGGTTATCTCTCCATAAAATGTATTTGTTACTTGGTATATCTGCCCAACATAGACTTTGTAATGTCACCCATCAACACTTCTGTTCAAAATAGAGCAGAAATGATTTAAAATGTAGAAAGAATCTATGAAAAACTGACAGCAGGTAATGAATGAAGCACTTCAGATTTTAACAGTCAAATTTCGATTCAACATGAATGCATACATATTAAGGATTTAGAGTTTGGAGTTTACAATAAAATTCTAGAAGGCAAGCATGAAAATAACAAGGCTGTGTTCTCTGATGTTCCAGGGAGGTTTGGAAGGGCCTAGAAGAGTCTGCCTTATCTGGCCAAATGGAGAACAGTAATGTGCTGTAGTGTAGAAGTCACCTTCAATGCTGGTGGTGTCTGTGGTCGTTAGTTTCCAGAAATTGGAGATGGAATTGACGCTCTATAGAAGATGCCAGAGAGTGGAGACAAATGCCTGAAACCTTTGACTACATCCTTTCTTCATAGCCTCTTCTGTCATCTTCAAGAAGTCATTTAATCTTCTTGTTAACCAATCCTGTCAAATTCACTCCTACATTTGAATTCTCTATGCTATCACATTCCTGTTGGATTTCCCATGTTAATAGTACTTGAAACTTTGCCTTCCTTAGGACCTTGTCTTGTAATCATGGCAGGGCTTTGGGTATAGGATATGCAGTGTTTAGGCTGTTTGATAAAATGTAAAAAGCCTCACAGCTATATTAACACATTTTTGCATGGGTGTGGGATTTCCTGTCTTTTCTGTTCCCTTCCTCTTAAAGAAAATGAAAAATGACTTCAAGATGAGATCTCAACTATGGAAGAGTGGCTACTCAGTAACCATTATATAGGAGATGCCTAGAAATACATATTTTGGAGCTTTAAAAAAATAAGTCCTAATTTCCATACTCTTTTCGGTTTAAACACCTCTGAGTCTCAGAGCATTAGCCATTTCCTGGTGCTATTTTGTACATATTAGGAGTACACTTTACATTCTTTCTATTTTTTAAGTTTATTTTTTTGAGAGAGAGGGTACAAGTGGGGGAAGGGCAGAGAGAAGGAGAGACAGAATTCCAAGTAGGGTCTGTGCCATCAGTGCAGAACCCAAAGTGGGGTTCAAACTCCCCAACTGTGAGATCATGACCTGAGCTGAGATCATGACCTGAGCCAAGATCAAGAGTGAGATGCTTAACCAACTGAGCCACCCAGGTGCCCCAACACCTTGAATTCTAAGGGAAGCGTAGACGTTCTGATTAAGGAACAAAGAATTGAGAATAACTTGTACTGATAGCTATTGTTAACATTATGTTTGTGAAAATAAGTTAAATGAAGCAACATGTATTCCTTGGTGATTATTTTACTGTTCACATATGCTGGGAAGTCTGAGAACCTTTAATAACCTTCAGTGCTTACTGATTCAGATGCTTATAATTTGATACCAGTGAAGTGCATCACTAGAGAAACCAGCAGCAAAGCCATAAAACCTTTGATTTACATCTTGGGGCTATCTGGAGTGAAATTGCTTTTCCTTTGTGGGCTGCACTGAGAAAGAGACCTCATCATTGGTAGGAAAGAGATTTGAGCTTTATGGTTTCCAAGGAAGATCAATTTTCATTTATTAATAATATCTCGTTATGTGGTCCTTAAGTGGAGGATAAATAATTCTTTCCATATCATGGGTATTACATGGTACTTTTAAGTGCTTTTGTTAAGTGCTTTCTCATTTAGTTAAAGAAGAGTAAAGTAGCTGCTGAAGAATCCTCATTTTAAGACCTGGCTATAAGTTATTGCTCCCCCATAGTTTTCTGGGCATATGCTTAGGGAAAGGGAGAGATGGTTAATGAAAAATATAATTGTGTTCTCTTTCCTTCTCCAGGAAGCACCAGTGTGCACACTCTCTGGTAAGCCTGATTCTGAAAAACAAAAGAGCTCTGTGGCAAGACAATTGATTAAGAAGGAAGGTACGGAGGATGATGACCTTTGTACAATGACAGAGAAAGATGAAATTGGTTTGAAGTTAAAAAAAAGAAAAAAATAAATAGATTCGTTAGACAGTCTGAGGTTGCTATGGAAGGTGACTTTTTCCCTTTCCTAATGATTAAAAAAATTCTTAGCAGTTCTAAGAAGTGGTTCAGTTCAGTTATTGGTGATATGGTTACTAAGTTTTAGGGACTCTCAAAGACACAAAGGGAGAACTAACTGATCCCTTGTGGTTTCTACTAGCCCAGTGATCTAGTTTAGAAAATGAGACATAGGAAGATCGTATAACTAACTTTATAGAAGTCTAGAAAAAAAAGATAATTAAAGAGGAGCCTGGGTTTTATCTTCATGTTGTATATAGTTTATGAGGATTGAGATTTTCTTTTTGTTGCCCTGCATGACCCTAAAAGGTTATTTATCCGAGCTCAGAGTGGCAACTTGGAATGATTTTTTGGGTCTGCCTCTACTGGAAAGGTTTCTGAGGTCAGTTGCAGTGGGAAGAAAGGCCTTGGTTGATTAGTGATGCCAGGACGAAAGGGTAATGGCAGTGTGGTGCGTCCACTATCCAGGTCCTAGATCAGAGGTTGGCAAACTTTTTCTATAAAAGGCCAGATAGTAAATATTTTAGACTTTGTGGGGCATGCAGTCACTCGCTCAGCACTGCCACTGGAGCCATTGACAATATGAAAATGAAAACAATTGAGAGTGATTGTGTTCCAATAAATCTTTATTTACAAAAGCAGGCAGGAGACCAGATTTAGTCTATGAGCAGTAGTTTGCTGATGCCTCTTGTGTAGGCTATTAACCAAGACCTACCTGAGTCAGAGTGGCTAGCTCCCAGCTAACACCATTACATTTCTCCAGACACTCTCATCTTTGTGTAAACGCTTCACCCACTGTAGACTCTCTTGTGCTTCCACTAAGATTGTGTGGCAACACAGGGTAAATGCTGCAGAGGAGGAAAGCTGTGTTACAGTAAACTCTGATGCTTTGTCAAAAAAAGTATTTCAGCAGCACAACTTGAAACGCATGTGCACAGCCTTGGCTACATTGGAAGCAAATTTCTGGAGGAACTGTCAGAGCATAAAATTAGATCTAGTTGAGAAGGAATGCAAGCCCCAAGGTATCACTACACTGAGACAGCAGGATGAAGAAAATTAACAGTGGGATAACTTATGAGCTTTAAAAGTACGATATTTTTCATAGGATCAGTGCCTCTTGAGAATGATATTTTATGCAGTTTATTCAATCTTTATTGCTTGAGTAGATTAGAAACTCATCCTGTACAACCTGAATGAAATATCTCCAATTACAGTATCTTCTATTATTATGCCTCCCAAATCCTGCCAAGTCACACCTGCACAGGCCTGACTCTGAACAGAGTGCCATTGTGAGTGTACTTTCTAGAAAGGAAACTTTAATCCATTCCTAGTCAAAAGGAAATTCTAGTTTCCTGCCAAGATAATAGTACGTTTTGGCCTAAGCACAAGTTGGTAAGGTCCTAGGTTATAAGACTTGAGCAATATAGGCTCACCTATTGAAAAAATGATTCCTTTAAAATTTACTTAAGTGCTTGAACTTTCCAAAATTAAAATTAATCTCGAAAGCCCTGTATCTCAAATATGCAAAACAAAGGCATCAAATAAAAAGGAAAGCAAAGAAAGATGTTTTAGGAAAATTTTTTAATTTTTTTAATGTTTTATTTATTTTTGAGAGAGAGAGAGAGAGAGAGAGAGAGAGAGAATGAGTGGGGGAGGGGCAGAGAGAGGGGGAGACACAGGATCTGAAGAAGGCTCCAGACTCTGAGCTGTCAGCATACAGCCCGACGTGAAGCTTGAACATGTGAACTGCGAGATCATGACCTGAGCCAAAGTCGGATGCTCAACCGACTGAGCCACCCAGGTACCCCTAGGAAATTTTTTTTTTAATTATAGCAGAGAGAATGGGAATAATAATATGACTATGAATTAGGCATGTCAGTTACAAGACAGATGCTGAGGTTCTTTTTGAAAGGGGGACAACTTCCAATTTCATGATGAATCTGATATTCAAGTCTTCAGTGTTACTATTTTTATGGCATCGTCTTTCCAATCTCAGTAATTCACAGTTGTAAAATAGAAATCACTCCCCGTTTGAAGTGAAGGATATATTTGGAACTAATATAGGGAATGATAAATAGTAAGAGGAGGTAGAGGGAATTGAATGCAATGGAAATATGGCAGAATTCAGTTTTTTACATTGTAACTCTGATATGCACTGCCCTTGATATGTCTACAGTCGGGGATGGTGGGAAAATGCCACCAGAACACTTTTGCTGCTGGTAGAACAAAGACTGTGAAGCTATCTCTAATGGTCTTCGGCCAGCTTCAAGTCAACTTTGCTTTGTTTCTCTTCTCTAAAAAAGTCTGCCCTTGTCTTCTTTTCCAACTTGGCATCAGGAGCAGAGAAGCCTTATAGCCTGTAGAGAGAGGACTCCTTGGTATAGGTGCCATCCTTCTCTCCTGAATTCTGCTGATATCTGGTTGACCTCTGGTCTCTCCATTTTGGCATCTGTCTTTATTTCATCCTGCACTGAAGTGACTTTGGCTATTGTTCCTTGAGATCTGTATTCTCTGTGTGGTTAGAAGCAACCTACTCTGCCCCATCCAACTGTTGGTTCTTGTTTGGATACAGCATCTGAGTCCTAACTCCGTCCCATCTTTAGCTCCTGACATGTAGGCACTCCCTTCCTTGCTTCAACATTGGGGTATCATTTTCAGGCCTTGCCCACACATGCCAAGTGGCTATTTCTGTTCTGATGCAGCTGCATCAGCCTAGAGGCACCCTGAAAGGTGCTCTCCTCCCAAAAAACCAAATGGGAAGTATGGCACAAGCCCTTCTCCTTGCCTCTTCCAACCTCTTTGGAGATTGTGTATTCTTAGAGGCCTCCTTGATTCAGGTCTTAGAGCAAAGGCTCTAGGGTTGGGAATATGAGATCCATGAGGGTCCCCGGCATAGGGGATCCTCATGTCCACTCTGAAACAGAGGAGATTTCTGTTGCTCCTACTAGCTCCTACATTGGGGCTGCCTTGTGTTCTCCTGAACGTCATAGCAGACTGTTGTCCTTGTAGACTTAGAGTGACCAACTGTCTTGGTTCACCTGGGACTGAAATGGTTTTAGAACCGAAAGTCTCATATCCTAGGAAACCCCTTGATCCTGGGCAAACACAGAAGGTTGTTTACCCTACCTTTGGTAAATTAACTTCATGGCCAAGCTTTAGTGGCCAAAGAGAGTTAGGGGAAGGAAAAATAGATTCTTAGAAAAAAAAATCACATGCAAAAGTATAAAACTACAAAATATTTTTCTTCACTATAGAAATAATGGTAGAAAGTTTGTTTCTATTACACCTAGCAACTAATTTGTTGAAAAGGAGCTGGTGTCCCTGCAGAAGTAGAAACTGGCCAGAAACCAATTTGTGGAAAGTTAAGTGGCTGCCACATTTGTAAAAACTTCCTCCTCATTGTAGAAGGTTTTGGTCCAGAAAGCTAATCATATTCAAATATTTGAGCAACTTGAGTCATTTCAGAGACTATTTTACTGCAACGTAACTTTTAATCTGAGTCCTGAAATAAATTTCAAACTTGGACATACACACGGATATTTTCCTTGTGTTAAAGCAATATCCATTCGGTTTATATTCTAATAATATTTGAAGTTGAATTAAGAAATGAGGATAGGATTGAAAACTATCAGCAGTTTACTAAAGTTATGCTTGATTTTAGGCTGTCAAAGGAAGTCCAGGTAGCGTATCCTGGTGTGGACATGTGGGTGTTCTTGTTAGCATGAGGCAGGCAGCCTGAGATGGGCCAGGGTTGTGTGCTGAAGGGTCCAAGAGGCAGAAGACAGGGACCAGCATATCAGGCCTGTCAGTGTCTTAAAGGCACATCCCAAGCCAGTGATGATTCAGGTGACAGCCAGCTTTGAAGTTTCTAAGGGGACAGTAGCTATATTCTAAGAAGGAGGCCTAGGGGAGGCCTAGGAGAGAGAGGACATGGAGACAGAGAGGGACGATGGGCGAGGTGGACAGCCGTTCAGCCAGAGGGCTAGCTGGAGGGAACAGGGCAGAGTTCAAAGACCAGCAGAAGTAAGAAGTCAGTTGCCTCAACAGAAGTTTGATCCTGAAATGGGTGTACGGGAGTAGAAGAGGTCATTCAAGAGACCACTTAGGCGTCCAGTGACCTTTAGTGGGGCTGCTAACACTGGATGTCCACAGAAGTTGTAAAGACTAAGGGAGCCAAGTAGGTGGTTTGTGCTACAGCAGACAGAACATTACACTACCCATGTTCAAATGCAGTTTGTCTGGCCCCTGGGACTGGATAAGACTTCAGCTGGGGACAACCTGGAGGAGAGGGGAAGGTGCAGGCAGGTAAATAAGATGAGGGATATAGCTGCCTGCCCACGTGCTATTCTATTAAATTGTCTTAGAGGTTGCCTACTGCCAACAGAAACCTTCTTTCACCAGAGTATTCAATTGAAGCATGAACGTAAGAGCAGGAAGGGATTCATTGACTTACGTGTTCATTTTTAATGAATAAATATTTATTGATTCTCTATTATTTGCCTGTGTTGGACGGATGCTGGGGATCCAGTGGTGAAAAAAATTAGACCAGGTCAAAGGAAGAGTTGCATTCTTGAAAGAGAAATCAGACAGTCATGGAGCTGGAAGAGGAGAGTCAGAGAGGGTGTAGAAGCACATCGGAGGGGCATCCAATTAATCCAGGCTAGGAGGGCTTTCAGCTAGCATAACCTTCTCATTTTACAGTGGGATAGAGAAAGGATTAAGTTATTTTGTGTTCCTTAAAACATCAAGGCTTATGTCCTCTGCGGCAAGAATGTTATTGTCTAGGAGGTCCTAGGCTAGGTACTTGGGTAAGCAAAGCCTGGCCGAGCTCTCCTAGGACCAGTGGCCCCACCTTCTTCCTCCACGTGGTGACACTGTACATAGTCTCACCTCCTCTCAAGACTCCAGGTGATGTGAACACAGGCATGTGACTCCCACGTGTGGCTGGCATGCAAGCTCAGATTATTGCTCCGTTTGCAAGGCTGTTGTCTTGTTCTGTTTCAGATAGCTGAGTTCCAGGGTGGCTGCCAACCCCTCCTGGAGCACAACCCACACATGTCCCAGGCTCCCCATACCTCTCTATGGGACACTGACAACTTGGAGGACTGTCTGCCTCATCGGACACACCTCCTGCCTGTGAGTTTCCCTGAGGCCGTCACTTTACCTCTCCCCTGCGTAATGTTGTGCTGTTTGCTTTCATACACCCTGCCAAGCTTTCTTTTGCATCTGTCATATGATGAGGTTTTGGGGGTCTGGAGCCAATGGCCAAGAAAGAATTCTTGAAGACGTCTTTGGTGCAAGAAGGTGATTTTATTAAAGCACGGGGACAGGACCCATGGGCAGCAAGAGCTGCCCCGGGACCATGAGGTGAGACTGGTTGTATACTATGGAGTTTCTAGTGAGAGTATCATATGCTAAAGAAGACTTATCATATGCTAAAGAAGACTCCCGGGATACTGGAGGCCTTGCTATTGTCAATCTAAGGTTGTTTTCCCTCGAGCAAAGCATTAGCACTGAGACAGTAGGGAGTTCCTGGAGAAACATTTTACTCTACCAGCCTCAAGTAGTTGTCAGTGGGCTGCAGGTTATAAGGAAATGGAGTTTTTTTTTTTTTTAATGTTTTCTTTTGAGAGAGCAAGAGTGAGAGAGAGACAGACAGCTTGAGCAGGGGAGGGTCAGAATCTGAAGACAGGCTCCAGGCTCTGAGCTAGCTGTCAGCACAGAGCCTGACGTGGGGCTTGAACCCACGAATGGCAAGATCATGACCTGAGCCGAAGTCGGACACTTAACCGACTGAGCCACCCACGCACCCCGGAAATGGAGTTTTATCTGCCATTTCCTTCTTCCTTTGTTTCCCACATCACCATGCATTCAACACATGGGCAAATGTTCAGGATACACCTCTGAATGGGTGCATACAAAAACCAGTACAAATCTAGAATTTGATAAGCACTGCTCAGTGCCACACAGAGACTGAAAAGTAGATTTTGTGGCCCTACTTCCGTGTGGAAACCCCCATTAGGAAATTAAATAACCTTACAGAGTATTCACTAAGTGTTCTGGTCACCTCAAGTGAAAAGAAAAAGATGTAACTCTCTTGGAGTGCAAAACTATTTAGTGGAACAACTGCAGTACTGAGAAGAGGAAATCTGTGATTAAATTTCTGTTCTGCCCCTCTGAGTTTGAGTTAGTCACTTAACCTTGGTGAATACTAAGGATACTTTAAAGTTGTGGTAACGAAATAAAAAGTAAACTCGCCAAGCACCACACAGAGCCTGGAACAGTACTGATGCTCCGTAAATGTTTACCAAGTTGAGTACCGCTAACACATACGAATTAATAGTGAAGAACCCCAAAGAACACACAAAACAGCATATAATCAAGTGCTAAATTGTGTGGAACACAATGGAGGAAGTCATGGAGGCTTATTCACAAGTGGGCTTGATGAAAAATTAGCTGTCACATCGGGGTAATGAATTTCACATGGGCTCAGTCACAGGCTGCAGCCGTTTAGATGCTGAATCTGTAATTTTACATCAGATGGAAAGTATTTACATTTTTTCTGATTTTAAAAACACATAGAAAGTATGAGCGATATAGAAACGTTTTAAAATCAAATTTATCTTTAAAAATTTTTTTGAAATACTATGTGTTTAATAGATATGAAATCCAGTATTTTCATTTCTGGATGTATTACATTGTTTTAATTATTCTTTTGATCTATTAGAAAGGTTTCTTTTCTCTTTTATTTGCAATGAGTAATTCTGAGATTCAATCTTTGCTATCATTTGAGATTATTTCCTTAGAACAGAGTCCTAGAGGGGAGCCTGGGTGGCATAGTCGGTTAAGCATCTGACCTCCGCTGGGGTTACGATCTCATGGTTGGTGAGCTCGAGCCACGCTTTGGGCTCGCATTCTCTCTCCCTCTCTCTCTGCCCCTTGTGGTTCTCTCTCCCTCTTTGTAAGCCTCTCAGGCACTCTTGTCTCTCTCTCTCTCTCTCTCTCTCAACAAAACAAAACAAACTTAAAAGACCAGAGTCCTAGGGGTGGAATTGAATGATCAAGTCCAAGTGTATGAACATTTTAAGGTTCTTAATAAGAATTTCCACATTCCTTTCCAGAAAAGTTGTACCAGTGTATTTCTATCAGGCACAATTCATGAGCAAGCCCATCTTGCACACCCTTATACAGAAGTATAATTAGTATTAAAAATGATTTTTTAATGTTTATTTCTGGGGTGGGAGGGTACAGAGACAGCGTGAACGCGGGAGAGGCATTGAAAGAAGGAAACAGAATACGGAGCAGGCTCCAGGTTCTAGGCTCTGAGCTGTCAGCACAGAGCCCGACGTGGGGCTTGAACCCACGAACCTGCGATCATAACCTGAGCCAAAGTCAGAGGCTTAACCAACTGAGCCACATAGGTGCCCCAATACAGTTATTTTTTTATTTTCACATAGTCCAAACTTTTTTCCTTTTGTGATATTTTCTTGTGCTTGTGTGTTTCGTTCTTTCTGTGTCTCATGATCACTTAAATACCTGCCTTTATTTAATTCCAAATTTTTAAAAACCAGTTATTTTTTTGTTGAGAAAGAACTTTTTAAACAGATATTAAAGAAACAATAGATGTACTGTGGCCTTGTTAAGAATACAAACATAAATCTTTTTTTTTCTTTTCAAATTATTTAAATTCTAGTTAACATATAGTGCAGTATCGGGTTTCAGGAGTAGGATTCAGTGACTAATGTTACTATGTATAGAAATGTAGTCTAAGATACGTCAACATTTCAGATCAGTGAAGAAAGTTTGTCAATAAATATTTCAGGCAATCTAGCTATTTATTGTTTTACTTACACATTTTTCTTAGTGCTATTATCTTTTCTTCTGTTTTAGTTTTTTTGTGTATGGTCCGTTTCCTTGCTTGTGTTATCGCCAGTATTTTTGATGTTCTGTATAGTTTACATTTTTATTAGTGTAATATTTAGCTTTTCAAAGCATACTTTGCTCTGTGTTTTTTGTTGATAAACCATAAAATGTTACCTTTTGAGACTTCTCCACTCAAGGCAAGGTTACACTATTGTTTTTATAAAGCCATATGTGGAATTCATTTTGTAACTGGATTTTGTCAATTTTATTTTTATCAGTCTTTTCCTTATATTTTAGATACAATAGAGAAAATATACATTACTGTGTAGATGTTTACATAATCCAAAAGGTATATATTTGCACTCACACTATATATCCATACAAATAATTATACTATTGACAGTGTTCATTTCCAAAAAAGCTTTATAACCATGAGTTACTTAAACTTATTTTAAAACAGGAATATGGACATTTATTGTCTCTTTTAATTTTCTATACCCATGAAGAATAACTTGACTAGGAGAGAATTTCATAGATTAAAATGTTTGCCTGCCAAAATCATGTAGACATTGCTCTATTGAAATCCACTATTTATTTCAGAGAAGTCTAAGGCCAACTTAATTTTTATTTCTTTTCAGATTACTTTTTTCTAAAAATCTGGATGCTTGAAATATTTTCCCCTATAAACCAATAATCATGAAATATGTAGATATGAGTCATTTCTCATTAATTTTTCTTAATATGTGGTAGACTTTTCCTACCTTGCCTACTTTTCCTTCCGTAATATGTGGTAGATCTTTTCCTTCAGAGCTTTCAGTATCCCCTGTTGGCGTATGGGATGTGTAGAGTTCTTTGGATAGCTCTAATTCTCATGTTTAATAGCAAGTTTCTGGGAGCCTCTATTCCAGGATTGTAGATACCTAGTTGCAGCTTCCTGTTTGGGCAGGCACCTTCACCTCAGAGCTTTCAAACACATGTTTCCCAACATGACAGGGGCAGGTACTTAGACAGAGTAGGAAACCAAGGCAGAGTCCAGTGAAAGTCTCAGACCCAGAATTGTCTAACCTTTCTTCACTCAGGAAGGAGCAGGCAGGAGCGGGCCCAGATGAGGGCAGATTGCTGACAGGGAAAGATCCAAAGTCCAGTTCAAAGGAATCAGTGGAGGCCAAGAATGAGATCTAAAGAAAAAGTTTGGCATAAAGAGCAGATAAGGGGGAATAATCATATTAGAAAGGCAGAATCCACCCCGGTCTGGATTAAAAGTATATGTGGCCAGTAGAACTTTATATGATGATGGAGATGTTTTATATCTGCACTATTTAATACGGTAGCCACTACTCACTGTGGCTATCGAGTACTGAGGAACTTGATTTTAAATTTAATTTTCATAGCCTCGTGCAAATAGTGGCTACAGTATTGAACGATGCATCTCCAGAGAAGCTTCCTTTGACTAGGAAGGGAGCCGTGGAGGCTGCAGGGCCAACTCTAAGAGCATCACCTTCCTAAACAGTGACCGTTCCTCCCAGGGTTGGCAATAGATTGACTGTAAGCCTTGTTATTTGATATTGGGAAGTACTATCACTTTCTGTGTCTTCATAGATACTTTGGTGGAAATTTTGGAAGCACCTCACAGAGGAATCTGAAATACCATTCTAGAGCATAAGTCTACCATATTCTTCTCCCTTTTTTTTCCTGCTTGTCTGCCTGCCTGTCATCACATTGTAAATAACGGTAACAGTCCTTAAGCTAAAGTTTTAAAATCACTTTTTCTTCTACTTCCTTCTCCTTGGGGCCCTTTGGAACCAAATTTTATCAAGAGTACAAAAATGAGTGTTGAGTTGTTTATGGCAGGCTGGGAGGGTGGCACACGTAGAAGAAATACATTCTTTCAGATTCTTACATCAGAGCTTATCTTAGCCATTTTACAGTACTAGCTTCCTTAAAGATGCTTTAACATGAAAGAAAATTAGAATGTCTGTGTTTTCCGGGTCAGGAATGAGTTTTTAGAGAAGAGACTTTATAACAAATTAAGCTAGTAATTGATGAGCCAATTAATTTAGTCATCAATAAACAAGGTGAGTTTTTGTTTTATGCATGTCTCTGTGCTAGTTACTCTGCAAGAGAAAAGGAAGATAATGTGATAGGATATACAGTGTGGGCGATGCTAATTTTTTAGGGATTTTTCGGTTAGACTAAAGATCCAAGAAAGATAAAAATTAACACTTGTTTATGTATTAAGTGTATTTGCTTTGTGGAAAAGAATGCAATTAGAAGAAATTTGGAAAGCCCTAGAAAAGCTGGGACATAGTTTTTATGTGCACTGATAGTTTTTACCTTAGAGAAGGTGATGTTCTAGCTAAGAACATAAGATAGGCACAAAAATGTAGGTAGCCTACCCAAGGAGCAATACTGAGCTCTAACAGATTACGGCAATGAAAAAAAAAATTTTTTTTAATGTTTGTTTTTGAGAGAGCACAAGCAAGGGAGGAACAGAGAGGGAGGGAGACACAGAATCCCAAGCAGGCTTCAGGCTCTGAGCTGTCAGCACAGAGCCCGAGGTGGGGCTTGAACTCAAAAACCTCAAGATCATGACCTGAGCCAAAGTTAGAGGCTTAACCCACTGAGCCAGCCCCAAGATTACAGTTATTTAATTTTAAATAAAAATTGATTTCTGTCATTTTTTGAGACTTTCTACAAACACACCAAAACTTCTTCAGTATTCCTTCACCTTCTCTTCTTTTTAATTATATCTTATAGCTTTAATATTTCCTTTATAAGAGTAGGATCTAGGATAAATCAGAATGAATGATACATTAAATTCTTATGTCATCCACATATGTGTTGTATCTACTACATGCCAGGCACTGGGCTAGGTGCTGGTCAGGGGAAGAGATGCCCTTAACCTAGACAACACTGCAAAAACAATGTATTTACACTTGACATAAGTAATTTCTGCTGCAGAAAGAGAATAAAGTGTGAGAGAATCCGGAGAGGGGCTTGTAGTCACAAAAGAGCTAATGTGCTACTACTCTGAAGTGCAACTGGAAAGTTTTGGCATTATTTTTAAGTCCTTGGAAGACCTTCATTTTATTTTTTTCTGCTTTTTGCCTTGGGAAACCTTAGCATCAGATTGAAGCAATTTTATGTTTCAAGAAAAGAGTGAATGAAAGGAAAGGAGACTCTAAAAAGTCAACCGCTCCTGTCTCCCTTTCCCAACCACCATGACATGGGCTGTTGATGATGGAACATTTGAAAAGTTGTGCTTTAACTGTAGCTCTTTCTGGGATGCCAGGAACTGGCACCTCTAAAGCTCTTTGGAAACAATTTGGATACAGTAAGATTTTTTTTTTCCTAGAAAACACAATCGTGCTAACTCATACATTTTTCTTTGCCAATATTGATTTGTCAATGGATCCATGTGTTTACCCTTCAGCACCTTTGAGGGAGAGTCTAGGTTATTTATAAGGCAATAGAAGTAGGGAGCAGAAGAGCGCAGATGAAATGGACTCTAAAAGAAAGGAGTTGCAATGAAGTCTTGAACTTTATGCTGTACAACCTCAGCAACTTCTAGCTTTGGTGGGTTGAGATTCCCTGTATTTCTTTAATTTCCTTTTCCCAGTTATGATGCAGAGAGGAATGCAAAGCACTGGCTTGCTTCTACATAAAGATAAAGAGTAGTATAACTCAAAGTAGATCAAGGTGATTGGTTTCAGGTGAACCTGTGGCAGGGCTGGTGGATGCTGTGGTGGGCAGGGGTAGGGGGATGCCCCTTCATGCATTAAAGACTAGGAAAAAATGTAATAACATGAATTAATTGTAAAGGTTCTGGAATGCAAGTTGACAGTTGGATTCTATTCTCAGTCCTAGTATTCTGTGAGCCTGGTCTAAGTCACAGTAACTTGTCACGTCTCTGGTGCATTAGGCTGTGAAATAGAGTTTTTGGACATGCTACTCCATTTTCCTGTTAACACTTGATTTTTTCTTCTGGCTTTAACTGGTCTCACTCAAAATTCTCTGCTTTCCAAAGCAGTGTTAAGAGGTTCTCTCTACTAGAGTGGCCCTGATTGAACTACTTAGGAGTATCCATAGGCTGACCAGTGACCTATGGCAGGCTTTCATTTGGAGGTATCTTCTCAGAGATGACAATTGTTACCTGACACACATATAGGCTTGATCTTTCAAAAATTGGAATCAATTAGTCCAGAGGGAAGTTGTTAGTTGACGATGGTTGCTGGAGTTGGAACGGCTGGTGATTGTGCTGGTGTGGTCTTTCCTTGAGGTGATTTTTTGAAACCAAAAGAACCTAATCTAGATGAAGCAAAATAAAGATAGGGTAAAAATTGATGTGATTTCTTATCCCTTGGTTCTTGAATTGATTAATGAAATCATTTGCTCACTTTTTTTTCCTTTACAGGGTATTCCCTAGAACAGCATTTCTCAATATTTTTAATCTCAGAATTTCTTTATATTCTTCAAAGTTATTAAGGGCCCCCGAAAACTTTTGTTTACATAGGTTATAACAATGCTTACTGTATTAAATTATAAATGATAATATACAAATATTTTTCTTATGTGTTTAAAAATAACCCATTATATGTTAATATAAAAACATTTTCTTTATGCAAAAATCCATACATTGTAGAACAGAAAAGTAGTGAGTAGAGCAGCAGCATTTTTTTGCACACATTTAAAATGTCTGCTAATAGACAACTAGATTCTTACATATACATACTCAGCCTGTTATCATATGTTCTTTGATTGAAGTATGTGAAGAAAATCCAGCTTTACATAGCTCAAAAGTAGAAAAAAAGAGTTTTGAGTCTTTTCAGATAGTTGTAGATTCTCCTCTAAAAGTATACCAAAGTTTGACAAGTGGTAGTTTCTTAAAAATTAGTTGCAAAATAGACTGTAAAACTGTATCAATGGACTTTTTGTACTATTATATTAAAATCTATTACATTTTGAATAGATTTTCCCCATATATGAATTTGTAATCTTATGTCTTAGTCATTTGGAAACTACTGGTTTATCGAGTTATTCAGATCTTCAAAACATTGACATGATTCATTCTAAAATATGAAAAGTCACATTAATATTAATAGAAAAGTCTTTAAATATTGGAAAGTGTCAAGGTTATTATGTTGGACATGTTTTCCATAATTCCAGTTTTGGTGGAAAGATAAAATTTTATCATTAGCAACAAATATAGTCTGTTTTCCTCACAGTGATGGACTTACTTTATTCATGTTTGAAAAAAAAAGTTTTGGGGTGCCTGCGTGGCTCAGTCAGTTAAGCATCTGACTTCAGCTCAGGTCATGATCTCACGGTTTGTGGGTTTGAGCCCCCTGTCCAGCTCTGTGCTGACAGCTCAGAGCCTGGAGCCTGCTTCAGATTCTGTGTCTCCCTCTTTCTCTGCCCCTCCTCCCCTGCTTATGCTCTGTTTCTTTCTCTCAAAAATAAATAACGTTAAAAAAAAAAAACCCTAAAAGACTCCACCAAAAAATTGCTAGAACTGATAATGAGTTCAGTAAAGTCATAAGGCACAAAATCAATGTACAGAAATCTGTTTTATTTCTTTTTTTTATAGTTTATTGTCAAGTTGGTTTCCATATAACACCCAGTGCTCTTCCCCACAAGTGCCCTCCTCCATGACCATCATCCCCCTTCTCCTTTTCCCCTCCCCCTTCAGCCCTCAGTTTGTTTTCAGTATTCAAGAGTCTCTCATGATTTGCCTCCCTCCCTCTCCCTAACTCTTTTTCCCCCCTTCCCCTCCTCATGGTCCAATGTTAAATTTCTCCTATTAGACCTGTGAGTGAAGACATGTGGTATCTGCCCTTCTCCGCCTGACTTATGTCGCTTAGCATGACACCCTCGAGGTCCATCCACTTTGTTATGAATGGCCAGACTTCATTCTCTCTCATTGCCATGTAGTATTCCATTGTATAGATAAACCACATCTTCTTGATCCATTCATCAGTTGATGGACATTTAGGCTGTTTCTATGATTTGGCTATTGTTGAAAGTGCTGCTATGAACATTGGGGTACATGTGCCCCTATGCGTCAGCACTTCTGTGTCCCTTGGGTAGATCCCCAGCAGTGCTATTGCTGGGTCATAGGGGAGTTCTATTGATAATTTTTTGAGGAACCTCCACACTCTTGCAGAGTGGTTGTACCAGTTTACATTCCCACCAACAGTGTAGGAGGGTCCCGTTTCTCCACATCCTCGCCAGCATCTATAGTCTCTTGATTTGTTCATTTTAGCCACTCTGACTAGCATGATGTGGTATCTCAGTGTGGTTCTGATTTGTATTTCCCTGATGATGAGTGATGCTGAGCATTGTTTTATGTGTCTGTTGGCCATCTGGATGTCTTCTTTGGAGAAGTGTCTCTTCATGTCTTCTGCCCATTTCTTCACTGGATTATTTTTTTTTCGGGTGTGGAATTTGGTGAGTTCCTTGTAGATTTTGGATACTAGCCCTTTATCCGATAT
>CM053567.1:26973474-27098532 GCA_028646485.1 Cryptoprocta ferox
TGGGTGCTCCCAAATTCGGCGCATAGATGTTTATAACTGTTAGCTCTTCCTGATGAAGAGGCCCTGTAATTATTATATAATGTCTTTCTTCATCTTTTGTTACTGCCTTTAAAGTCCAGTTTGTCCGATATAAATATGGCTACTCTGGCTTTCTCTTGACTACCGGTTGCATGATAGATATTTCTCCATCCCCTTACTTTCAATATGAAGGTGTCTTCAGATCTCAAATGAGTTTCTTGTAGACAACAAATAGATGGATTTTGTTTTCTTTTATCCATTCTGCTACCCTGTGTCATTTGATTGGAGCATTCAGTCCATTTACCTTCAGTGTTATTATTGAACAATATGGGTTTAGTGTCATTGTGTTCTCTGTAGGGTTCATGCTTGTAGTGGTGTCTATGGTACCTTGTGTTCCTTGCAACATTTCCCTCATAGAGTCCCTCTTAGGATTTCTTGTAGGGCTGGTTTGGTGGTGATGAATTCTCTCAATTTTTGTTTATTTGGCAATACCTTTATCTCTCCTTTTATTTTGAATGACAGGCTTGCTGGATAAAGGATTCTTGGCTGCATATTTTTCCTGTTCATCACACTGAAGATTTCCCGCCATTCCTTTCTGGCCTGCCAAGTTTCATTAGATAGGTCTGTAACCACTGTGATAGGTTTCCCTTTGTATGTTAGGGCCCTTTTATCCCTAGCTGCTTTCAGAATTCTCTCTTTATCCTTATATTTTGCCAGTTTCACTATGATATGTCATGGGAGTTCTTTGTGCCTCTTGGATTTCCGTGTCTGTTTCCTTCCCTAGATGGGGACGTTCTCAGCTATAATTTGATCAAGCACCCCTTCAGGACTTTTTTCTCTTCTTCAGGAATTCCTATGATTCAGATATTGTTCTGTTTGATTGTATCACTCAGGTCTTGAATTCTCCTTTCGTGCTCCTGGATCAATTTATCTCTCTTTTTCTTGGTTGCCTCTTTTTCTGTAACTGTGTCTTCTAATTTACCTATTCTCCTCTCTGCCTCTTCAGATTGTGCAGTGGCTGCCTCCATTTTATTATGCACCTCATTTATAGCCTTTTTTAACTCGTCGCAGCTATTTTGAAGGTCCCTAGTGTTTGTATCAATAGCTTCTCTGATGCTTTTTTCAAGCTCAGCGATTAATTTTATGACGAATGTTCTTAATTCTTGCTCAGTTATGTTGCTTATATCTGTTTTGCGCAGTTCTGTGGCTGTGACTTCTTTCTGGAATTTCTTTAGAGGAGAGTTCTTCCATTTTGTCCTTTTGGCCAGCTTTCTGTCCTTGTCAGTTTTAAAAGCTCGTTATGCACTCTGCACCTGTGAGTATTGCTGTATTAAAGGAGGCTCATTGACTGTCCAGGGCCTGTCCGTTCAGAAAGTGTTCTTTTAATGGTGTCTCTCAGTTTCTCGTGTTGTGCGTTTGGTTATTTTATTTCCCTACTCAGTGATATTTGGGACTCTCCACCATGTGTACTTTGGATTGTTTCTTGAGGTAGCCTCAGGCATCTATGAAGCTGTCTTCTTTGTTGACTCTGTGTGCTTTCCTCCCACTCTTGCAGATTAGAGTATTTTGGCTTCAGTCCTTTTTAGTTTGATAGATGCGGGCGGGCAAAAATTACAGAGGTCCCTACTTCTCTGCCATCTTCCCCCCGTTTTATTTCTATACACCAATAATGAAGGAGTAGAAAGAGAAGTTAAGGAGCGAGTTCCATTTCCAACTGCACCAAAAACCATAAGATAGCTAGGAATAAACCTAAGCAAACAGGTGAAAGACCTATAGTCTAAAAACTATAGAACACTGATGACAGAAATTGCAGATGACACAACGAAATGGAAAGACCTTCTAGGCTCATGGACTGGAAGAACAGATATTATTAAAATGTCTATACCCCCAAACCAGTTTGCACATTTAATGCAATCCCTGTGAATATTCTTACAGCATTTTTCACAGAGCTAGAAAAAATGGTCCTAAAATTTGTATGGAACCACAGAAGACCCCAGAGATCCAAAGCAATCTTGGAAAAGAAAAGCAAAGCTGGAGGCTTCATAATTCTGGACTTCAAATCATATTACAAAGCTGTAGTGATCAAGACGGTGGGGTACTGGCACAAGAAATAGAACCATAGATCAATGGATCAGAATAGAAAACCCAGAAATGAGTCCACAGTGGTATGATCAATTAATCTTTGACAGAGTGGGAAGGAATATCCAGTGGGAAAAGATAGTCTCTTCAACAAATGGTGTTTGGAAAACTGGACAGCAACATGCAAAAGAATAAAACTGAACACTTTCTTTCACCATACACAAAGGTAAACTCAAATTGGATGAAGGACCTAAATGTGAGACCTCTGAAACCATAATAATCCTAGAAGAGAACACAGGTAGTAGCTTCTTTTACATCGGCCATAGCAACTTTGTTCTAAATATGCTTCTGAGTCATGGGAAACAAAAGCAAAAAGAAACCGTTGGGACTTCATCAAAATGGAAACTTCTGCACAGTGAATAAAACAGTCAATAAAACTAAAAGGAAACCTAAGGAATAGGAGAAGATATTTGCAAAGACATACCTACTAATGGGTAAGTATCCAAAAAATATAAAGAATTTATATATTCAACACCCAAACTCAATACCCCAAAAACAAATAATCCAATTAAAAAATGGGCAGAAGGCAAGAATAGACATTTTTTCCAAAGGAGACATACAGATGGCCAACAGACACATGAAAAGATGCTCAGCATTACTTGGGAAATGTAAATCAAAACTACAATGAGATATCTCCTCATACTGTCAGAATGGCTAAAATCAATAACACAGGAAACAACAGGTTTTGACGAGGATGTGGATTAAGGGGAACCCTTTTTCACTGGTAGGAATGTAAACTGGTGCAGCCATTCTGATAAACAGTATGGAGTTTCCTCAAAAGGTAAAAATAAAACTACCATATGATCCAGAGTGGCCCTACTGTGTATTTACCCAAAGAATACAAAAATACTAATTCAAAGGGATACATGATTCTGGTGTTTATAGCAGCACTTTATAGTAGCCTAATTAAGGAAATAGCCCACGTGTCTCTCACTTGACGAATGGATAAAAAAATACGTGGTGTATATATACAATGGAATGTTACTCAGCCATAAAAAAGAATGCAGTCTTGCCATTGGCAATGGTGTGAATGGAGCTAGAGAGTATCATGCAGAGCAAAACAAGTTAAAGAAAAATACCATATGATTTCACTCATATGTGGAATTTAAGAAACAATGCAAATGAGCAATGGAAAAAGAGGGAGTAAACCAAGAAACAGACTCTCAACCATAGAGAACAAATGGATGGTTACCAGAAAGAGAGGGGGTTGATGGGTTAACCAGGTGATGGGGACTGAGGAATGCCCTTGTTGTGATGAGCATCAGGTGTTGTATGGACGTGTTGAGTCACTATAGTATACTCCTGATACTCATAGTACAGTGTATGTTCACTAACTGCAGTTTAAAATATTTTTTTAAAAATAGGTCAATGGTAACAGTGCAGTGAGAGAAAAAAAGTGCTCTAACCTCTATGAGGTCTTAAATCTTAAGAATGAACCATAAAAATCTGGATGGGTAGGGAAGAATAACTTAAGCTCATTAATAAGTGCACGCTGGTTAAATTCACAATGTTGGCAAAAAAGAAGATTTTAAAATAAAATGTTATGAGAATATGTCAATACAGCAGTATATTCATTAGAAAAGTGTCAAATATGTGGAGAGTGTTGAAATTCTATTTAAAGGACTTATTTTAATGTTTGTATTGAGTCTAGACTTCAAAAATGGTCATTTTTTTTTTGTTTTTTTAAAAAAAGATCCTTGAAGTGACATTCATCCTAGTAAAACAGTCCATTAATTTTATTTTTAGAACTTCCCCAAACTGCGGAGTGTGACATTCATACAAAATTTACTCTCACTCTGAAAATAGAAGTTATTTTCATAAAAATCTTGTTTATTAAATTTTATTTATTTTGAGAGAGAGTGTGATTGTGTTTGAGTGGGGGAGGGGCAGAGAGAGAGGGGGAGAGAGGGAGAGAGAATCCCAAGCAGGCTCCATGCTGTCAACGCAGAGCCTGATGCAGGGCTCTATCCTATGACCATGAGATCATGTCCTGAGCCAAAATCTAGAGTTGGCCTGCTCAACAAACTGAGCCACCCAGGTGCCCCAGAAAAATCTTATTTCATAATATTTTATGTGAGAGTACTGCAGCATATGTGTATACTTTTCACCACAGTAAAGTCTAATTTTAAATCCTTTCCCCAATATAGCTTTATATAATTTATTCTTTTCCATCCAAAAGAACTGCCTTAGTCCACAATGGCTTCCATATCTCTTAAGTATTTCTCACACCACTAGAGATTATGGGACACAATACAGCTTGGAAAGAATGATATGGTGGAATATACTAAGAGATTGTTACATGAAAAAAATTAAGTTATATGTATGTCAATTCATAGAGTAAAAAAATATAAATATACATACATGCATCACAGTGTTAATAGTGGCTTTCTCTGAGTGTCGTCAAAGGTGGTGGCAGAGGTTTACAATTGCAGATGGACTCTTGACCCTTATTTCTTTGATTTTTCCCGATAACTTTGTATTCCCTCAAAAATTGAGGAAAAGACACATAATAATAAAAACACAAAAGTAATATAGGGGCTCCTGGGTGGCTCAGTCAGTTGAGTGTCCTACTTTAGGTCAGGTCATGATCTCATGATTCATGAGTTTGAGCTCTACGTTGGGCTCTGTGTTAACAGCTCAGAGCCTGGAGCGTGCTTTGAAGTCTGTGTTTCCCTCTCCCTCTGCTCCTCCCCCACTCATGCTTTGTCTTTCTTTCTCTCAAAAATAGATTAAATATTTAAAAAAATTTAAAAAATGTAATATTACATTTTGTTTATAGTAGAAAGTTTGGAAAGCTAGAAGTTGCAGGGAAGAAAACAGAAATCTTAAATTGGGAAGATCAGACCTAGAAATAACTAGAATTCAAGGTAGAGCCATACATTTATTAGTATTCCAGTGACATACTTTGGCATCAAAAATCAGTTTGCTATAAGCTTAGAAATAACCTTATACCACCTTCTAATCATGGTGTCAGGCCCAAATTTTGCTCCAAGATTATTTTGTTGTCCTTGTGAATTAATAAAGTATAAAGTCAGGATAGAAAAGTCAAATGCTCAGAGAGGTTTCAATTTATACTATTGGTAAACTTTTGTTATCCTGATGCAGGGGGATACTACTCTGACCATTTGTAAATAGTCAGTACTATTTGATTTCCGAGAGTCTCTGCCTTAGTGAACAAAGTCATCCCCAATCACACAGGCAAGGTGTGGGAGAAAGGCATAGATAATATGAGCTCTAAAAAGACTTTGCACAGAAGTTAGAGAAGAAGGCACCTCTGAGTATTATTTGCCAAATGATCTTAACAAAGTCTCCCATAGAAAAGTTGTCTGGTCTACTCCAAAGTGAGGCAGGTCAGGCATTGGAAGACTCTGGGAGATATTTTTCACCCAAGACCCAGATTTTCGGTTCCCTGGTCAAACTGTGGAAGGAAGGGGTGCTGATTTCTCAGAATACTTTGTCTATGACTAGAGTGGTCATATATTCCAGTTTTCTCAGGACAGTCCTGGTTAGCTCCTGTTTTCTTGGCATAATTGTTTACAGTCTTCTCTTTTACTCTCAAAAGTATCCTGAAAGATCAACTACATGGCATTCTTCTTATGGCTGAACTGTTGGGTAAAATATCGTATTGGATGTGGCAGACTATTGATTGGTTTGCAAAACAGTCATTTTCAACCATCTTTTCTTTTATTATCTTCTATTACAGGGCTTACTCACTTTTGCAGCCTTCTTACAGCTGGGATTGGTCATGTCACACAGTTTTGGCCAGTGAGAGCTTTCTGGGAAAGTTCAAAAATCTAATGATGTTTACTTCTTCTCTTCCTATTTTGAGGGTGGAGACAATGCCTGGAGTCCCCCTGAAACTGAGTGAAAGGCCAAGAATATCTCAGAGACCCAAGCCCTAAATAGTATTGGCCCCACTGATCCTGTACCAGCAGTCAGCTAATCGGAGAACAAACTAGAGCTCTATTTGTTTCAGTTTCTTTTAGCTGGGTTTCGCTACTTGCAGCTAAAATCATTCCCAGTATGCAACATGCGTTATTTATTTATTTATTTATTTTTACTTTAGATGAATCAGTTGTGCTAAGCCTGGAATCAGCCCCTTCTTGGCATGTAGCTTACTGCCCTTTGGTGATGTCAAGTCAACCTTTGAATAGGTCTCATTCAGCCGTACTAAATGCAAATTCTGAAACACAAAAGAGTGAGTAGAGTGAAGATGCAAGAACTGGGGGAAAACAAGTTTGTCTTCTTTCCTCAGAGGTAGTTCTTATTTTGGAAATGTAACATTTATTTTCAGAGAACTCTAAGGACTCTGCATTTGGCAAGGACTGTTCATTTTTCATTTTCCCCACTAATGTCTTAAGGGAGGGAAAAGATAAATCTGAATGTCATCAGGATACATATGAGGCTGAGGGCCACAGTTACTAATGAAGTCCTCTCCAAAGACCTACTTGGATGTCTTGGCATAGGAGATAAACAGACTTTCTAAAGATATCTTTTTTCCCAGCAGTCAAAAGACCCCAGATTACTTTGTGTTAATGAGAGTGGTGGAAGAGGGCTAAGATACGTATACAGTCCCCAGCACTTAGGGTGCTGGCTAGATGGCAAGGCCCTGGTTCTCTGATAATAACTACTTTAGTGGGATAGGTATTTTATTGCAGTGCTACTGAGGAAACTGAATTTGAATCAGAGCAAGCCCTGAAGCAATTTAAATGTTGCAAACTAACCCCAAATAGAATTCACTTGAACCTTGCCGGAAATCAGAATGTCATTTTCTTCAAGCTTACAGGGAGAGAAAAGTAATTTGGGAAACACGCAATCCTTTGAAAGGTTCTCCTTTGCCTTCCTGGGGTTCATATCTCCACTGAATCCAACAGGGTGGTAATTTCAAAAAATCATTTTATCCTATGTTGTTTTTTTCCTCCCAAAGAGTTCCCTCTATCTCTTACTACCTTGAGAACCCCACAGGAAATTGTCAGTGCTTTTCCTGAGTCTGGTTCTGCTCCTACCTGTCCCTGCCAAAATTAAGCCAAAGTGATTCCAGGATCCATCTGTGAGAATAGATAAGAGTATTTTTCCATTTACATCAGACAGCTGGATTCTGGCTTTGATGATTGGTCAGCAGAACAGACAAAATAACAAAACAGAACTCAGATTTTTGTCAACTTTTTATTTTTTATATTATTTTTACCTGGAGGCTAGATGGACAGTAAGAGAGAGAATTCTACATTTTTGGCAGGAAAAGTACTTGAATCTAGATACCTAGTTTATTTCCCTAGAGAAACAAGTTCACATCAGTAAATGGCCGGTTTTTCCATGAAATTTGTGCTAAAAGATAGATGGAAGTCTCTAAAAAATTTTAAATCTGGTTATGGAGGATGCAGCCCTTTAGTGCAAAGTTTCTCTCAATCTATCTATCTTTCACTAGCTTAGTTTTCAGGAAAAGTTAACAATAACTGAATTTTAGAATTTGATTTACATGCCTATGCCGCGCATTCCTACGAGAGTCTGTCTTTCTGCTTGGTTAAAGTAGAATGAAACATTTACGATTTTGGATATTCTCTGTTTAGGCTAGGGGATGGTGATAGACTGTTCTGCATACATTGTAGACTGCTAGCCCATGAAGATTAAACATGAAATTCTCTGGGCAATATCCAGTTAAATGCCAGAATGGAGGAGGTCAATCATGAGGGTAAAATCACATCCTGTTTCAGATGTAGGTTCAATGGAGACAGGAAGTAAATTAGTCCAATTTTGCTCCAGGATAAAAACAAACATTTATTTCATTGATTTTTGTAGAGTGGATGTGGTATTCCACAGTTTTTCCAGTTTTTACAGCACATTTCTAACATTAGCTGCATATCTATAAAGTCTCTGGTTATTGGAAGGTAATCTCTAGATGGCAGATGGGATTCTATTAGGTTATCATTGTGACCTCAATAAATAATCACACAATTTCCCAATAAAAAGGATCCATTTGTTAAACTTTGCAAGAATGCTATATTCTTGCTCTCTGCAGACTTGAAAATTCTTTACCAGTTTGTTTATATTAAATCTGATTTGCATGATTACAAGGAGGGTGGGCATCATCCTCGAATTGTAGGTATAGGGATAAGCAATGTGAGTTGAAATAGAAACTAAATTCTCTTAGGAAATTTAATTGTGTCTACCTATACTATCAGCTTATTGCCCAGTGTACTTGCCTTTATTTCTCTGTTTTCTGAATTCCTGTTGGAAGTTAGGATTAGGTAGAAGATACGCTGACTTGCTTAATGATAATAAAAGATAAGACTTACTGGCAGATGGTAGAGGAAGAGGTCAAAAGGTTCCTAGAAGTAAGAATGTGATAGTGGGCCAGAACCCCCAACACCTGATGGTATTTTGCCTGAGAGTCTGGAAGACACTAGCTTTCCCAGGTGATAATGAATGTGCTCATGGGCAGGCCACCAGAATCACTGAGAAGCTTGGAAGGTCTGTAGAACAGGCTAATAGAAGATGCTGTTATAGAACTGAGCTCCTGATAGCAAAGGGGGTGATGAAAATCTGAAATATAGAATCTAGGTGGCAAGCAGTTGAACTGCCAGGAGAAAGATATAGACAATTATCACAATAAGTGACAAAATCAGAGTGGCAGCCAGAGGTCTCAATCCGTAGAAGGTATGGAGATGCTGAATGGGATACGGTATTCCTAGAGGCAAGACAGATGGGTTGTCAATAAGGATACTAAATTTATACAATGAAAATAAACCAAGGACAGGAGATCAGGAAGCCAAAGGAAGTAGCCCCAACATAAGTCATGATCCACTGCTTAGGCGTTGGAGGTAGGCCAGTTCTTAGACTCCAGATCCATTGATTGAAGGAGAGGCCAGGGCCCTATGAGAGAGGAACCTGCAACACCATGCTACATTCAATTAGTACTAGTTCTGTGTGTCTTTCCCCAAATGGATGTATCTTGCATTGGAGAAATGAGAATACCTGGGTTTTTGAGGATTGTTTTACCATTTCATTGGTACCTGGGGACCCAAAGTGCCACTGTGATTCCTAGTGGGTGGTAAATGGAATCTTGGCTCAGGACTGGCTTACTGTGAGTCCACCTGGTCTGTGGGCCTACATGGATGCTATTTCCTTGATCCCCCAGTATATAATTGGAAGGGACAGACTTGGCATTTGGAAGAACACTCATATTGGTTCCTGAACCTGTGACGTGAGAGACCTCCTAGAAAGGGAAGGCCAGTTCGAAGTCTCTAAATCTTGTCCTTCCTCCAGACTCTCCATCCCAGGCCCAAATAGAAAATCAAACTAAGTACCATGTCTTGTGGGGAAGACTAATGCCGTGCCTTCAAATACTTAATGCAGGGGTGTTGGTCCCTCCCAAACTGTAGAAACAGAGGTTTCATACTAAATGACAAGTCAACAATTGCAAACAACCAAGTGTAGCCTCAATTGCAGCTACTCTGCCTTTCTCTCCCTCCCCCCCTTTTTCTTCCTTCCTTTTCTTTCTTCGTTTCTTCTTTCTTTTTTTCTTTTCTTTCTCTCCCCTCCCCCCCACCTTTCTTTCTGTAGAATATCACAGAAATAAGTTCTGTGGCATGTGGCAGGCAACTATTTATCTAGCATATATATTATTTTCCATCTGTCTTAAAAAGGAAGCTGACAAGCAGTTTGCATTCCCATGAGATGGAGAATAGTGTATATTTAGTTGGGATCTTCCCCCAGGTCACTGTTCACTCTTCCACCTTTAGTCATGATATAGTCTGAAGGAACCTGAATCATCTGGACATCTGTAGAACATCACATTCATCTACATATTGATGACATGGTAACCGAACCAGATGAGCAAGAAGTGACAGGTACTTAAGACACGTGTTCCAGAGGGTACATGATAAACCTATGAAAATCCAGGGGCTCTCAGGGAAGTTCATATGGATCTGGAGTTTGGGGGCATACTACCACATCTAATTCAAAATAAAACATATTATCTCACACCTCCCACTACTGAGAAAGAAGCACAATGCTTGGTAAACCTCTCTGACTTCTGGAGCCAATATAGTCCATATTTAAGAATACTGGTATGTTCCTTTAATCAAGCACATAAGCTGACAGTTATAAATCTGGGAGAGACTGCAGAAGCTCTAGGCTATGTTGTAAACAGTTCTGCTCCTCATCCATTCAGCCTGGTCGATTCTATAGTACTAAAGCTATCGGTGGTGGGAAAGACACTGTATAGTTTATAGCAAGTCCAAAGAAGAGTCATGTAGAATTCTAGGGCTCTAGAATAGCACTATGTAATAGAGCTTACTGTGACATTGAGATGTTCCATGCAATATGGTAGCCCTAGCTACATACACCACCAAGCACTTGAAGTGTGGCTAGTGTTATTTTGTCAGTCTATCTATCGTTTTACTTAATTTAATTTTTAAATAATGTTTTGGGATTTTAAAATATTTTAAAATAAAATTTCAAAACAGGAGGAAGAGAAAACATTAGTGGCTGCCTGGGGATAAGGGAAGGGACTCCAGAGGGCATAGGAGACTCTTTGGGGGTGATAGGACGTCCTGTATATTGATTGCTTACACAACCAACCGATGAGACATTAAAGGATGATTTTACTGGATGTAAATTATAATTTAATTTTTTAAAAAAGAGACAAGAGCCAAAACTGTACCCTATGTGGAAAAAAAAATAGGATTTAGCGTTCTCTCATAAACAGTAAAAACAATTACTACGGGTATAAAGAAAGGAACAATAAAAGAAGAGATCTTCTATATGTAAACATTTTTAAATGTTTTTAAGAAAAATATGCTTGTGCAGAGGTAATACTTTTTTTGTACTTGATTTAATTAACACAAAATTTTTATCTGGGAATAAAAATTTTAGAAATGCTTATTTTTAATTTTTTTTTACAGTTTATTTTGAGAGAGGGGCAGGACAGAGAGAGAGAGGGAGAGAGAATCCCAAGCAGGCTCCATGCTGTCAGCACAGAGCCCGATGGGAAGCACCATCTCATGAACCAAGAGATCATGACCTGAGCCGAAAACAAGAGTCAGAGGCTTAACCAGCTGAGCTACCCAAGCGCCCCCAGAAATGCTTATTTTTAAATTTGACAAAAATCTCTGGTAGTAAGCAAGGCATTAGAACAAAATTTCCAAAACTAGTTCTGTAAAGCAATTACTATAGAAATACATATAGCTTTTAATAAGAAAAACGTTACAGTTAAAAAATGCAATATTTGGACAAAATATTTTTCTTGAAACAGAAGAAAATCAAATGCAACATACTACCCAAAAGCTACATATTTAGCTCAATCTAAATTGTTTAACAAGAACTAATTTCCTAATAGGCATCTATGAATTTACGCACATTTAGTGGCTCCTCAAAATCGATCTGTAATTTAAAAAGTTAAGCAACATTGTCTTTGTCTTCACAGCTTCCAGCTTCCAGCTTCCAGCTGCACCTGCACATCTGATAGTGCCAGACTGGACAGACAGCTCTCTTGGTAACCCCACTGTGGCATGGGCTCTTCAGAGAGGCTGCTGTCTGCTTTCTGGGTTACTTTCCTTCTGGCCATTTATGGTGTGGGTGCATCAGGTGCTGGCTCTCAGTCAGGAAGGAACACGATGTACTTCAAATCTCTGAAAAGTGAGGAGTCTAAAGTCACACAGTGCTGTGCTTACTTCAAAGCAGTGGTGCCAATCCAGGGGGGTCCTCAGCAGGCTGATTTTTAAAGTACTTCCATTTGGGTTTAGGATTTCACTTCATCTCCATTACCTTCATCGTTGTTGTCATTCTCTTCTTTGTCTCCCTTTAAGCTTTTACAGATATTTGCTAGCTAAAATCATCTTTGGTAAGAAATCTGCAAGAAACTAAAACGTTTGGAAGTGGTGGCTAGATACTGAACAAAGAGTTCCATAGCCTTGGCGGTGAGCACCAGCAACTCCTGGTTGATGGTAGACCCATGGCGGGAGCTCTTCATGATGACCCAGATGTGGGACACATGCTGCTGCTCCCAGCACTCATCTCTGCAGCAACCGCATCTGTTGTCTTCCTGGGCCTCTTGCGTGTGAGACCAGCACTGAGGGTGCAGGCTTGTTTTACTTAATCTTAATTAATTTAATTTAAGCTTAAATCGCCACGTATGATCAGTGGCCATCATATTGGACAAGGCAGTTCTAGAGCAAGTCCATTTCATCTGCAGCACAGATTTATACCATTCAGGAAGCAGTTGCTGCATGCTGGTGAGGTCTGGTAGAGATAGACTGTCTGACTATGGGAGATAAGTGACTGTGTGGCTAGAACTCATCTTCATGAGCTGCATACTCTCACCTATTGAATCATAAATTTGGGTGGACCCAGCAGTACTCTATTATAAAATGGTGGAAGTTGTCCATCCCAGATTGGGCGTGAGAATGGCTAGTGGCCATGGGTTAGCTGCATGGGTAGATAGCCTAGACCACTGAATGCCTTCCGGTACTGTTGTACTGATGCCTCTTCTTCAGCTCAGACCCACAGCTACTTGGTGTATACCTTTGGAAACAATCATAGATGATGGTGAAGACTGATCTAGTTTACTATTAGGTTAGCTTTGTGTCAGTATGAGCTGAAAATAGACTGATGTTGTTCTACAACTCTACTGAGGAGTGACTTTGATCCATATCGGTGAGGGAAATCTTCCCAATGGGCAAAGCCCCAGGTTGTGCAGGTGGTCATCCACTTTGTGTTGAAGGACATACTCCAAGGTAAGATTATATATGGACCCATGGGCAGAAACAAATAATCTGCTAGTTTGTCATACCCCTGTAAGGAAAAAATATTGGAGAATAGGAGACAAGGAGGACTGAGGAAGAAGGATGTGAATGGACTGGTTGAAATAGTAATAAAGTGTGAACACTTGTTTTTGCCTACCACAGAGCAACAACTACAGACCTGGCACTGATAACCAGATACACGGGATGCTACAATCATTTAAAGTCAGTCAGCCTCGGTCATTGGCTCCACTGATACTGGCAAAGTAAATACACTAGTAAAGTCTAACACTATGGAAGAGATGGAGGCTATGCATGGGTCCAACAGCATGGGCTACCAAGGCTGACTGCTGTTGCCAAATCCCTGACCTGCCAACAACAGAGACGTGGCTGTTCTATAACATTATCCCTCAAGAAAACTAATCAGGTATGAGGTTGCAAGTTCACTACTTTGGACTTCTATCCTAGAAGGAGCAATGATTCATTTTCATTGGGATTAACACACATTTGGCTATATGTATGTCTTTCCTTGTTGCAGAGCTCCAGACAGCACTGCTCTCCAGGGTCTTACAGAGTATTTAATCCAATGACCTGGGAGCCATATAATATTGCCTTAGACCAAGAGACCAACTTTAGAGCAAAGGAGGTAGAGAAGTGGGCTTATGACCATGGAATCCACTGGTCATATCACATGTTGTGTCACCTAGAAGCTTCTTACCTAATAGAGTCACAGAATTGTCTCTTGGAGATGCAGTTGCGTGCCTACTTGGAGATAGGGTACTTCCCTTAGAAGATAGGGTACCATTTTCCAGGAGATGGTATATATACCCTAAATAATAAAGGTAACTATCTGGTATCATACCCCCAATAGGTATAATACATAAGTCAGGGCATCATGGGATGGATGTAGGAGTGGCCTCACTTATCAACCCCAATTCACTTGGGAAATTTGCATTTCCTGCCTTCACAATTATAGACTTTGTAGGTATAGAGATTTTTTTTTTTTTTAAGTAATCTCTACACTCATTGTGGGGCTGTAACTCACAATCCTGGGATCAAGAGTCAGGTGCTCCTAAGGATCTTGATTTTCAGAAGAATGATGCTTACTACCAAGGGACACACAGTAAGATTTTCACGGGTCTTTGAGCTGTGTTTTCTTGGTTGGGTTCCTTATGCCGGGAGATTATTAGGCAAGGATAGGAGTCATCATACTGGCAGAGTAATTGACTGTGCTGGTATTGATTTATTGCTTCTTAGATCCAAATCCACCCTTGGTTACTGTGCTTATTATACTGGAGATGGACACTAAATTTTTCTCCTTTGCTGGCCAGCCAAGTTTGTTAGTAGAGGGTGCTGGAGGAAACCTGTAGAAGGAGAGGGCTCCTTTTTCTAGTTCCTTTGTGATTTCCCTTTCTTCTTGATCCTGACCTATGGCCTGGGCTCTCCTGGTGGCCACCTAGTGACATTCACGCCCAGTGAGTTCCACACCACATCATGTTTCTGGGAGTGTTTTGTGGACATCCCACCCTGAGATTTCCCCATAGGTAACTTACTGGTAAATTCTGCTGTTTCCCTAGCTGGCTCCCCAATGAGTTCAATAGCAATCCCTGCGAGCAGCTTTCCAACAAGTATCATTGTTATCACATTGGTGGGAGGCTTCCTGCTTGATGATGGTCCTGGCCTGTGGCACCTCAGTGAACTTCTCCACCCCATCCAGTGGGCTAGAGCCACATGCACTCCAGTGCTCTTTCAATCTTTGCCTTGGGGCCTGGGGCATCCCTTCCCTAATTTTTTCATTCTTTGGGTGCTCTGCCCTAGTCTTGGAGGTAATGGAGTCTCACTATATCTGCTATTTATGCATTCTTTAAAGTTATTTTTAGCTCTTGGAAGCCAAATCTGTTATTCCAATTCCATGCTAGTATTTGATAATTATGTTAAACTTTTTAAATTCAAATTGCTCCTGTTTTTCTGTCTTCTGACTGGACTCTTATAAAAGAACTCAAGGCTACTGCTACACAAGTGGGGCAGAGACGAATGCATTCAGCATTCAGATGAGCTGTTGGGTCTTCTCTTGAAGCTCCTGTGCCCAGTTTCAGTAGTATAGTGGACACGTAGAGTGCCCATGGCCAGAGAGCTGCCTGGTCACCAGGTTCTCAGACTCCTCAGGAAAGAGGCCCTGGGCAGTCTCAGCAGGCAAACTGCCTTGCCTAGCAATTTTGCTGGCAGACGGAGAGGGGAGCCAAGACTGGATGAAAGAGGAGAGGGATGATGACTGTTGGTTGTGGCTCCCAGATCAACTGCAGCATCAGAGGTTATCACATTAAAACTCTATTGTCATCTTCCCTAATAAGGAAGACCAACCAGAGCCCTGGAGATGGAATTCCCAGATGGGTGGACTTACACAAGAAGAGGGGGATGGGGGTAGGAAGTGTGCACTGTGGGGGATACTGTAGTGCTCTGTGCACATCCCCTCTTGGGGACTGAGACATTTATCCTTCAGATACTGAGGTGGCAACTGCTGAAGGTACAGCTCACAGTTTATCGCTCACTGAGAGTTGTTCTCAGCCACAAGTTATCTGCCTCATCGAGGTTTATGCTCCATATCAGTGTTGACCAGCCAGAAATTACTGGTGGTTACAAGGTGACAGAAGCCCAGACCTTTTACTTCTACCTGGGACACATGTGTAGGGCCATCCTAGTTCTACGTCTCTGTGTAAGATCAGCAAAGTTATGAGCTGCATTCTCAGTATCAGTCAGCTTCTCCCTTGGCCCGTTTCTGCCTTCCTCACTTCCTTACAGGTGCATTTCTCTTGAGATCACTTCCCAGTAAACCTGCATGCATGTTTCTGTCTTGGATTCTGTAACTAGAGAACCCAGTCTAACACAAGCTTTCATGTTCTACATGTATTATCTCATTTTATAGGAAAATGATTCGAAATTGTCCCTGGCAATGTTTTTCCCCCAGATTCTCAAGATTCATTAGTTATTGGGCAAATAATGAGTGAGAACTACTGCCTTGAGGTGTGACGAAATGATGCTCCTGTGGTCATTTGCTCAAGAAAGGCCTGTTTCTGGGTTATGGTTCTGGGGAGGATCAAAGCTTCTTTTGGTTTCAGTCACTGATCATCTGAGGAATGGCTAGAATTGAACCAACACAGTGGTTAAAATAATGTACAGTGAGACTTATGGGCAGTAAGAAGATATGCTGACGTCATCAAGTAGCGGGCACAGTCTCCTCCCTTGTGTCTGATAGAAGCTTGTCTGGTCTCTAGTAAGCACTGTCTCATCCAACTCACTTGCCCATGTATTTGTCAGAGATGTGAAGCTGGGGAGCCATTTTCAAGTCACACATTACGGACAGTGTACCTGCTACTAGTGCTGTACCAACAGCACCCTTATGGGTGTGACACATTCTATTCATGGATTCTGTGGGGCAGTAATTTGGACAAAGCATATATGATTTCCAGGCCTGGTCCACACAATCTTCTGTATGGTTGTCTAGATTTTCTTCCCCATTATTCCAGGGGATCGCAACAGCCAGGGCAATCTGGGAAGCAGTGTAAGCCAGGTTTGGAAGGTGCCAGAGCTTCTGTCTGTCTGGGTCCCTGCGTGACTACATGGAGTGGAGTTCTATTCTGGCAACAAGTGGATTTTATGTGCATAAGAAATAAGCATTTATTGTGAGATTTTGGAATTTATAGGTTAGAATAGCTAATGTTGATGTCACAGCACTAATTCCTATACTAAGTGGTGTGCTGTTGTAATAAAAACTTAAAAAGTGTGACATTAGCTTAGCAGTTGAGTGGTGAGAAAATATGAGAAAGAGAAACACTGGAGCCTTATCTTATGCAGTGACAGTGTTTTTGGTAAAGTCATGAACCTGAGAAAACTTGACATCAGATCTTGTGACTACTGAGACTCTAGCAGCAGCGTACAAGATTGAAAAGTATTATGTTAGGAGCATGTATTGGTTGCAATTGGTTATCACTAGCAAGACTTTGCAGGGAAGAGGTGAGCTCAGGAAAGAACTGGCTGGTTTGGAAGGCGAGATTGAAGGGGATGGAGAAAGTCCAGAAATCAAACACCTCAGAAGGTTGCAAAAATTTAATGCTGCTGGACCCCCAAACAGTAAAAGTAAGATAAAAATGTTTTGAATAATGGAGATGCATTAAAAATCAGCCTTAGGTAAAAATTCTTTCAATAATAGCCATCATTTGCATATCTGAAAAGTCACTAATGTGCTATGCTAAATTTAACTAAATTGATTGTTAACCTTGAGATACCTTTAGTGGTATAAAGAACTGCCAGAAGCTCTGGAATTTGAATTTCAGAAAAACACAACCTAGATCAAATTTTTAGGCAGATCTCCCCATTTGACTAAGCAAACCACTGGTGGTGCTTTGGGGTAGTGATGGTGGTGATTTTTTCCCTCACTTAACCAAAAAAAATGCATTAGTTATGCCCTCAGTTATTGGGCACTTCCTGTGAGCATGGTGTAACCATAATGAGACCCAAATTGGGTCCACAACAGCAGAAGTGACACTGAGCCAAAATACAAAGTAAAAACATGAAAAACTGCCAAAAGAGAGATAGAAAATGTTATAGGATTTCAGAAGAAGTTGAAACAACTGCCAGCTGGAACATTTATAAAAGACTCATATCAGGCAGAGCATTTGACCTGGGCTTCAAAGGCTAGGTAGGACTTTGATATATACAGACAGTGGTGGGCAAGGACATTGTAGGTGAGTAGCAAGCAAGGCAGGGTGAAAGGAACGAACTGTGAAAGTGTCCTCTTGGCCTGAGATGGATTTAGGGAAGATTTAAAAGATATGCTAGACATTTGAGGACCCTGGATTTGACACTGAGAATGTATTCTTCAGGCATATGTTAATGCAGGTGATGAGGGACCATAAGGCAAGCTGAGGGCCAAGCTAGCATACACCGCCCCCATGCCCCACCACATTCCTCAGGCACTCCTGAGGTTAGAGTTAACTGTTAGAGATCACAGTCGTACAGGATATGAGTCACCATCCCTTTACAAATATCTTAGTAAATTACATAAAAAAGGCAATCTTATCAATAGCCTGATCTCCAGAAACCTATGGATTCAGTTTCCTGGAGCCCCAACTTCAGCCTCCCCTCCATAGTGATGGGGGAACAAAGGCAAGAGGGAAATAGCAGGTAAAATTAAATGTCTTCATAACCTGCAGCCTATTGAGAAATACAGAGTATACCATTGCTCCAGGAACCCCTTACTGTCCTAATGTTAATGCCTAACTAGAGGTAAAACAACTGCAGCTTGACAATAGCAAGCGCCCCTGCATCTTATGGGGCCTCTTTAGCATATCAAAGTCTTCTAGAGGCCTCTCGTTTGTCTTTACCTCCCCCAACTCCAGAGTATATAACTAGTCCTTCCGCACCACCCCAGTGTAGCTCTTCCTGTCCCCATGCTTTAATAAAATCACCTGTTTGCACCAAAGACCTTTTCAAATATTCTTTCTTGGCGGTCAGCTCCAATCCCCACCATCACTCCAAAAGCCCATCAGTGGGTACTTTCCAATATTATCAATTATAATATTATGTGTATTAGGCACGTGGTTGGAGCTATGGTCGCAGAATGTAACGTCATTTGCAGAGAGAATAAAATGGAGAAAGAACACCTGTTTGCAGATCATCACAATAGTCTTTACAATGAGAAGGCAAAAGACAGACAGATGCATTACAGGAGAGATTGGCTCAGGAAATGCCTGAATATAAGAGAGGAGAGGAGAGGTTCAAGATGTAGGAGGGAGAATTTGAAAGCCTTGATTTCTCGGTCTGTCCATACTTTTGCAAAGGTAAGAATTCAAAGGTAAGAATTTTGTGAAACCCAAAATGCTGACGGGTCGTAAGCTCTCTCAGTGATAGTAAGGAATATAATGTTAAAAAAATATTTATAATCTGTTGCACACAGAGGCACTATAAGAAGGAGCCAGGTAGGACAAACATCTCAAGATTAAACTAAGTGTATTTTGCTGTCTTACTTTTAAAGTCTCTGAGTTTGATAATAGTTAAGGAGAATCAGACGTGTGTATTATATATTATATATACCTATATAATATATACACATACAGTTAACTACTTGTAGAAAACAAAGGCAGAAGGAAATGGCAGATAAAAGTAAATTTTTTTTTTTTATAACCTGCAGCCCATTGACAAATACTTGAGGCAGGCAGTATATAACATTTCTTTAGGAACTCCCTACTGTCTTAATGTTAATGCTTTGCTAGAGGGAAAAACAACCTTAGCTTGACAATAGCTAGGCCTCCAGTATCCTGGGAATCTTCTTTAGCATATGAAAATCTCCTTGGAAACTTCCCCTTTGCCTTTACCTGCCCCAACTCCATAGTATCTAACCAGACTCTCCTCATGGTCCTGGGGCAGCTCTTCCTACCCACGGGTCCTGTCCCCGTGCTTTAATAAAATCACCTTTTTTGGGAACTGAAGACATCTCAAGAATGCTTTCTTGTCCATTGGCTCTGGACCCCACCACCATTCCAAAACCCCATCACTTACATTTCTGTGTCTTGGTTGCTATAGGAAATTATGATTGTTCACTTTAACGTTATTAAAATGTTTTTCATAAACAACGTGCTGCTGGCTACTGTCAGCTTTGGGCGAGCAGGGGACCCCAGGGGGCCACAGATGTGGTCTGGGCCCATCACCAGCAACTGAACCAAGCTGGCCACTGGCAGATAAGATCTAATTCCCATAGAGTCAAAAACCAAAGACCCCCACCCCACTGTGGTAAGACCTGGAGGTAGAGACCATCACAAGAGGTGTCCTGTACAGGGAGTGGAATGCCTAGAGAGTGAGAAAGGGGGAGAAAAACCTACAAAGGCTTTTTAATATGAATACTTGACTAGGGCAGCTAAAAAGGAAAAATATAGCAGCCTTACTTCTTCATGTAAATGAAAAAATCCTAAATGAAGATGATAAAGAGGATTCCTAAGGTACCCGAGGCCTTACTATTGTCAAGCTAAGGTTGTCTTCCCTCTAGTAAGGCATTAACATTACGACAGTAGGGGGTTCCTGGAGCAATGGTATACTCTGTATTTCTCAATGGGCTGCAGGTTATGAAGACATTTAATTTTACCTGCTATTTCCCTCTTGCCTTTGTTCCCCCATCACTATGGAGGGGAGGCTGAAGTTGGGGCTCCAGGAAACTGAGTCCATAGGTTTCTGGAGATCAGGCTATTGCTAGGATTGTCTTTTTTATGTAATTTACTAAGATATTTGTAAACTGATGGAGACTCATGCCCTGCATGACTGTGATCTTTATCAGTCAACCACTGGTTTTCTTTCCTTTGTTCTTGGGCAGCCAGGAATGCCTGAAGAATATCGTACATATCCCACCTGTGTGTGTGTGTGTGTGTGTGTGCGTGTGTGTGTGCGCGCGCGCGTTCGCACACTAGCTTGTGCTTTGCCCTCAGCACCTTGCTTTATGCTCCCTCATCAATGATGCTACTAATCTGGGACCATACTTTTCCTGGAACCTCGTTCTTAGTAGTGTGGTTCACAAAATGAGTCACCAAGAGTTCCAGGTCACAGAAAAGGTAAAAAAGAATATGGATATGCCTGATTACTATCTTAAAGTAAAAGGAGTTGTGTGCATCAATTTCCTTTTCATTTTACTGGTAATAGCCTAGTTACCTAGTTATGTCTCACTCAAGTTAGTCTGGAAAATGTGGTCTTAGAAAGTGGGGTGCTGGGAACAATCTCTTCTAATTCTGTAGTTAGTGATATCACACTGCTAGCTTGAAATCGGCTATAGTGTAAATACAACATAGAAACTGGCAAATGCTGCAGATCAGGGCTCCCCCCAGTGTAAAGGCCAGTTAAACATTTACCAGCACTCTACTGTTTACAATTCAGTCACCACATTCAATTTCAACTCTATTATGGGGGATATAGGGGAGATAAATAAACAAATTTTGGTGGACAGTTAGCAGCTTCTGCCATAATGACCAAGCAAGTTTGATTCTAAAAACGTGAAGATAGATAAATATCCACCAAATGAATGATCTACATAGGAAAATCCTTTAATATGATAGATCAAATTAGTGTCATTAATTCCATGTGGTTGTCTTGATAGATGGTAGAAAAGGTACCTGGTAAAATATTACACACTTAGATGATAATTCAATTAGCAAACACTTTTCTTCTACTCTCTTAGTTTAAGTAATTGAGGGCCCGCAAATTAAACTGATAAAAAACAGAGGAAGAGAAGAAACAAAGTCTATCCATGTATCCACATAAATGGGAGTTCATAATCACTTTCAACAATAGCCAAGTCATGGAAAGAGCCTAAATGTTCATCAACTGACAAATGGATCAAGAAGATGTGGTTTATATATATAATGGAATACTACATGGCAATAAGAAAGAATGAAATCTGGCCATTTGTAGCAATGTGGATGGAACTCGAGGGTAATATGCTAAGTGAAATAAGTCAGGGAGAGAAAGATACCATATGTTTTTCACTGATCTGTGGAACAGGAGAACTTAACAGAGGACCATGGGGGAGGGGAAGGGGAAAAACAGTTAAGGAGAGGGAGGAAGACAAACCATAAGAGACCCTTAAATACTGAGAACAAACTGAGGGTTGATGGGGGATGGGGGAGAGGGGAAAATGGGTGATGGACATGGAGGAGGGCACTTGTTGGGATGAGCACTGGATGTTATATGGAAACTAACTTGACAATAAACTATAATAAAAATAAATGGGAGCTCATAAAAAATGTAGCTCAAAATGACAGTAAGACTTTGGGACTTACATACCATCTTGATGGGGATGGAGAAGTACACTTAAGGGAAAACAAATGACTTTTAGGAAAGATAAATAGGCCTTTAGAATAGGTGGGAGATATGATAGGGTTGTGATAATTGCCTATTTAGGCAATTTCTTATCTCAGTGCTGATTCCTTATCTCCTGTGATGGGAGTTAAACTTCTCTGGTTGCACAGTTCCTAGGACAGGGCTTTATGACCCTTGACTTCTTTTGGGAGATTCTGCTTTCAGGTTGCTAAGTAGAGCTCAGAAAAAAACTCTTCCTGCATCTGTTGATTCTAAAATGTCATCAGCTCAAAATAATCCTTAGGCACAGTGCTATATTCTGGATCCTTTCAAGAGTCTCTATATATAGAAAACCTGCAGCAAACATAAGGATACATCTGTTTTTAAAAGCTTTGGCCTAAAAATGACACCTTCCACTTCTGTTCATATTCCATTTACTAGCATTTAGTCACATGGGTAAATCAAACTGCAAGGGACGCTGGGAAATGCTATTCTGGAATATTGATACAGGAAAAACAGCTAGCAGTCTCTGCCATATCTTTTCTCTCTGGTACTTATCACCACTGAACACACATATTTACTTATTAATTTGTTTTTGTGCCCTCCTTACCAGAATGTAACTTCCACAAGGGCAGGTGACTTTATTCAGTATATTAATGTATCTGTAGCTTAGCAGAGTACCTGGAATATGGTAAATATTCAGCAAATACTGATTTAATGACCATATTGAATGACTATAACAGATATATATCAAAAATTAATGCAAAGTCTCATCCTTTCACAAAGAGGACTCTAAGTCTTAAATCCCCAGCTGTCTGAGAGAATGGTGGTGCCAGGTACAAACATAGGAAAGAAGGAGAAAGTTGAATTTTTTCAATAAATGTGAATTTCTGGTGGGGTCAATCAGATAGGTGTATGCTCAAGTAGGTTAGTTGGAAAAGCACAAATCTAGAACCAGGTCCATAGAATTGGTTATAATGGGTAGGTTATAGTTAAAGCTCTCAGGATGAGATTGTCAAGGAGATATACAAAGAGGAGAGCAGAAACCATGGAGAAAGGGAGGGATGAGGAGCTTGTCAGAGGAGGCAGAGATTGTGGTTCTAGAGATAAGTGAATAAGCAGAGTAGTGAAGAATCAAGGAATCCATAAGAGAATTTCAAGAACTACGCCATCTTTATTAAGGTCTGTATAGAATTTAAGAAAGAGAAAAAGAAGAAACTGAAAGGGATCTGGAGAAACATCATCTAGCTGTGTGGTCAGGAAGACCAAGGGACCATAGATGTGTGGGTGAAGACTCTTGGACCCATCCTCTGTGGTAGTTTCCTGTATTACTGTAAAAAAAAAAAAACCAAAGGGGTGGTGCCTGGGTGGCTCAGTCAGTTAAGCATCTAACTTCAGCTCAGATCATGATCTTGAGGTTTGTGGGTTTGAGCCCCGCTTCGGGCTCTGTGCTGACAGCTCAGAGCCTGGAGTCTGCTTTGGATAATGTGTCTCCCTCTCTCTCTGTCCCTCCCCTGCTCCTGCTCTGTATCCTCTCTCTCTCTCTCTCTCTCTCTCTCTCTCTCTCTCTTAAAAAAAACAAACATTTAAAAATATTTAAAAAATTACCACGAACTTTGTAGCTTAAAAGAACACACATTTATTCTCTTACTGTTCTGGAAGTCAGAAATCTGAAATGGGTTTCATGGGGGCTGAAACAAGGTGTCAGTAGGGCCTTGTTCCCTCCAGAGGCTCTAGGAGGGAATCTGTTTCTTTGCCTTCTCCAGCTTCTAGAGCTGCATTCCTTGGTCTCTGTCTTCAGGGTCAGTGGTGTGGTGTCTTCAAATCTCTCTCTTTGTTCCACTTTCACATTGCCTTCTTCTCTTCCATCTTCAGATCTCCCTCTACCTCCCTCTTATAACAATACTTGTAATTATATTTAGAGTCAAGAAGGATAATCCGGATTAATTACCCTATCTCAAGATCCTTTAGTTATATCTGTAAAGTTCTTGTTACCATGTATGGTAGCAGTCACAGATGCTAGGGATTAGGACCTGGGTATTTTTGGGGGGACCTTATTCAGCCTACCATCTTCTTTGCCCGGTTTACTCTTACAACAAAAAGGTCATTGAGAGAACAACTTAGCAGAATGTTTGGAGGCAAAAATGGGAAGAAGTTTAAAGTCGAGAAAGAGGAGATCTCAAGGAAACCATTTTTGGCGGGGATGGGGGGTGCTGAATGGCTAGGGCCGGAGGGGTAACCATTTCAGGCTGTAGAAGACCAGAGTCCGTTTGTAGACAGAAGAGAAGGAGCCAGTAAGGCTCTCACTGGAAAGAGGGACTCACTCATTACTCCCTTCTCAAACATAATCATGTGAACAGGGATCATGTTTATTTTGTTCACCAGTACATTCCAAGCACTATAGGCACTGCTTAATATATAGTATGCAGTCAATAAATGTGTAGAATGAGTGAATCACGTATGAAGCAGTAGTGTAGACCTTTGTGCTCATTCTGAAGAACTAAAGAAACCACTGAAATTTGCTTTCAGCTGGTCTGACAACATATTAACAAAGTACAAAAAAAACGATGACTGCCAAAATGTACTTATCAAAGTCCAGAGCTATGCAAATACCTATAGAAATGTCATGGTTTTCAACCTTGCAAAGAGGTTGGGAGCCTGTTACAAACCTTGTCCTACTGTGTCATCTGTGGTATCTCTCTTCTTTTCAATTACACTACATATTTTCTATACCCTGATGAGAAGTTCAGAGAAATCTTTGATAAATTTATTTTTTGTATAATGTTTGTGTAGAGGTTGGAGCATTTATTTTGTTATAAGGAAGACCTGAGTAGGTTTGAGTGGGACCTCAGAACTACTATCTTTGGGGCACCTTGGCAAGTTACTTCACATCTCTGAACCTCAGTTTCCTCATCTGTAATTGGGATTGATGATAATGTCTACCTTAAAGAGTTGTGATGATTGAATGAGTTAATGCATTAAAAGTGCTCAGAAGTCAGCAATCTCTCAGTACTTATCAGTGTCTGTTGTTTTTACTACCATCACCACTACCACCACCACCACCGTAGGTTTTTTGGCTCATGTCCCATGTAAGTGCATGAAAGCTTTCTAGAAAGATTGCTTTGTGCAACTTGGAAGTCCTGTAAACTCAGTTTTACAATATCGAAGATGAAGTTAAATCCTTCGTAATGAAATCTGGGTTTAGCACCAATTTGGCATTTAGCAAGTAATTTCATTTCTGTGGGCTTTTTATTTTTTATTTTTTTTGGCAAAATGAAGGGCTTATAATTTTCAAGGTCCTTTCCAGCTTATTTTTCTATGACTGTTTTCACTGGAGTCCTCTCTGTGGGGAAAGGAATCAAGACTTTCCTGTACCATTATTATTAAAACCTAGCATAGTGCTCAGCACTTTGTAGGACCTCAATAAATACTTGTTGCATAAATGAATAGCGTAGTTGCATCGAAGTCCATCTAATGAAGGGAACCATGGACTGGGTTATTATTTTTACCCATAAGTGGGTTTTATGACTTGGGCTTATGCTTTTGATTTTTCTGTTCCTCCTTATAAAAGAGAAGGGGGTAATGCTACCAAAATAACACCAGAAGGCAGGCATTTTATAGGGTGAAAATAAATCAATCTATTCTAATTGAGTCTTTGGGCAAAAATGCTAGTTCAAGGTTAATAACAACCAGGAGTATTTTTCAAATAATGATTATAAATTAGCAGTTAATGGTGTTTGTAAATGAAATATGTGTGTATATGTGTATATATATTCATAAATATAACAACTTAATACTTGAAAACTTAAAACTTGAATGAAAGTTTATTAACATAAAACAGTATCAGTGTTCTTAATGGCAGTGAAGGAGAAGGAGTGTTCCCATGCTTGGATGAAAGGTAAAGGTTGGAGGGAGAGGACATTAACTGTATAAAGTGAGAAAGGGAGGGTGGTTGGCATTCAAAAGAATGGACAGCAGGCAGCAGCACTACAGTGAAACCCTTGCCACTAGTGACCTATCAGAAATACTTGAAGTGGGTCTGGGCTTTCTGAACTCACATAGGATAGGATATTGCGTCATTTTTTTTAAATAGCAAAATTATTAATGATCCCCAAATGCTGAATAATGTGAGACATACAAAACTATGGTATCTATCCATGAAATTCAATATAGTAAATCTTCATTGATGGACAACTATCATGGTCTGAAAGCTTACACTGTAAAGCAGGCATTACTGTATCCATTTCATGATGAGAAAATTGTAGTTCTAAGAGTTGAACAATTATGTTTATTTTGAAAGGCAAAGGGCTTAATTGTGCACTTGTTTTGTTAAATGCCAAATCCTAAAATGTTCCCATTAAGGTAGGTCACGGGGTCTTCTTAGATTCCATTTGTTCTAACAGTATGACTCAGTAGGAGACTAAGTTTACCATGGAAAGGTCACAAACTACCTCTAATTTCAACTTTTTAAGTTCCAATACTATTGCTAGGAGTAATGACCAGTGATAAGATTGGGGACATCATAGCTCTAAGAAATGTCAGTTAATACGTTGTTGTTAAGGGATATTCTAACAGAGCTTAGAACTATTTTGCCTTCTATTCATCATCATTTTTTTTAATGTAGGAATTACATTTAGTGTTATCTTTTTTTTTTTTTTTTACTTATATTTTTGTGTCCTAAAAGTGCTAGAAAAAGTTAGGGAGTAGATTTTAAAATGTGAAAAAGTTTTGATGGTTTATTAATAATATAGAACAAAATATCTGAAATAAAGATAATTGCAAGATCTATGATTTTTGCTCCTAATTCAAACAAATGTTTCCTAAACCAAGTGTGGTTGATGACTAGAAATATATACCTCTCCCACATCAGTATTTTTTCCCTTAAACATGAAAACTGAACTTCACAGTTAGTTAACTTATCTTCTAGAAATTCTAAATTTGGATTTTTGGGGATGATATTCTCTTTCATAGTGACTACCTACTAATCAAGCACCAAAATAATGTCCTCAATAATTAGTTAATTGTGACACACTCAAGGCATTTGCAGGGCAGTTGAGACACTCTTCTCATTTTCAGGATGAAACACGTGGACTGCGTTTCTAATTAGGCAGTTAAAGGTGCATTCTCTCACTGACCATTTTTAGCTTGCTAGAAATTTTTTTTAAGTTTGTTTATTTTTGAGAGAGAAAGAGCACAGTGGGGGGGAGGGGCAGAGAGAGAGACAGACAGATAGATGGAATCTAGAGCAGACTCCAGTTTCTGAACAGTCAGGGCAGAGCCCGATGCCGGGCTTTGACCCACAAACTGTGAGATCATGACCTGAGATGAAGTTGGATGCTTAACTGACTAAGACACCCAGGAATCCCCCAGCTTACTAAAAATCTTATTTCCAAAGGCTGGATGAAAAATGAGTGCAACCCGGTAGTTCCTGTATTTTTCCACTGTACTAGTTTATTTTCTAAGTTCTCATTTTAATTCTAAAGTGCGTAAAGAGTTAAATATCTTATAAAAGTCATAAAAAACAGAAGAAAATACAAATAAACATTGCATTTCTGGATGGCAAAGAAATAGGCAGTTGCAAAGGATTTGGAATCAAAAGATTATATACAAGGAAATACTGACAAATCTGACAAAACAAGCTTTATGTATTTTTTTTTTTGCCTTTTTCTCCCAAATTTATTGATGTGTAATTGAAATGTATATATTTCAAACATAAATCTGATCAGGTTTGACATACGTATACACTGGAGAAATCATCAACATAATAAAAATAATAAATATTTCCATCACCCCTCCAAGTTTCCTTGGGACACTTTGTAATAATTTTCTCCCTCTACCTGCATTATCAAACACAGATTTGATTTCTGTCAGTATAGATAAGTTTATGTTGTTAGAATTTTTATGAATGGAGTTATATAGCATGTACACGTTTTTGCCTGATTTTCTTTTTAACTGAGAACAAGGATTTTGAGATTTATCCACACTGGTGTGTGTATTAATAGTTCCTTCATTTTTTTTTAATGTTTTATTTATTTTTGATAGAGCATGAGAGGGGGAGGGGAAGAGAGAGAGGGAGTCACAGAATCTGAAGCAGGCTCCAGGCTCTGAGCTGTCAGCACAGAGCCCGACGGGGGCTCGAACCCACGAATATGAGATCAGGACCTGAGCCGAAGTCGAAGACTTAACCCACTGAGCCACCCAGGCGCCCCAGTTCCTTCATTTTTTGTTACTTAATATTCTGTATGGATATATCATAGTTTATATATTGTCGATGGACATTTGGATTGTGTCCAGTTTTTGGTTATTACAAATAAAGCTGCCTTTGTGGACATATATTTTAACTTCTCTAGGGTAAATATCTTGGTAAGTGTATGTTTAACATCTTAACAAACTGATAAACTGTTTTCCAAAGTATTGTAGAAGTTTACTTTACCATCAGTAGTGTATGAGAATTCCTGTTTTTCCACATCCTCACTAACATTTGGTATCATCTGGCTTCTTAATATTAGCCAATCTAATGGGTAGGTAGTGGTATCTTTTAATTAAAAAAAATACTTATTTTTTTGAGGGAGACAGAGCATGAGTGGAGGAGGGGCAGGGAGAGAGGGAGACACAGAATTTGAAGCAGGCTCCAGGCTCTGAGCTGTCAGCACAGAGCCCAACACGGGGCTCAAACCCACAAACCATGAGATCATGACCTGAGCTGAAGTTGGACACTTAACTGACTGAGCCACCCAGGCGTCTCAGGTAGTGGTATCTTAATGTGGTTTTAATTTGCATTTTCCTGCCTATTAATGATAGGCATTCTTTCATGTGTTTATTGGCCATTTGTATATTTTCTTGTAAAATGCCTTTTCAAATCATTTACCCAGTTGTTCTGTAGTTTCCTGGTATTTTCTCCACAAATAATTGTATCATCTACAAAGAGGGAAATTTGTATGTCTTCCTTTCAGAGATACATGATTTTTATTATTTTTTCTTGCTTAATTACAATGTCTAGGACCTCCAGCACAATGTAGAATAGGTATGATGAAAGCAAGTGTGCTAGCCTTGTTTTTAATCTCATAGGGAAATTATTCAGTATTTTATTATTAAGTGTGATGTTGGCTGTAGAGTTCTGTAGATGTCCTTTAGCAACTTGAAAATTCCTGTAATACAAATTTTACAGGGAGATTTCATCATGAATGACTTTAATTTTGTCAGTTTTTCTGTTTATCTGTTTGTTAAGGTGTTTTGCTTTATCTAAAGAGAGACTGTCCTTTGTCCCAGCTCCTGGAAAGTAGCTTCTGAATCCTCGAAGTATTCCGAGTGATGGGAATGTCTTTGCTACTGATGGTTTCTTTGTTACTGATATTTTATGCTAATGAGGTGACTCAGGGTGGGGGCTGGCCAGAAAGACCCCTAATCAGGTGATTAGGGGACTGTGATTTTGAGCCATGTGCTATCAGTCCCACCTCTGGCATCGTACATCAACTACACAGGCAATGATTTAATCAATTATATCTATGTAGTGAAACCCCAATAAAAACTCTGGAACCCAAAGTTCAGGTGAACTCCCCGGGTTGATATTTTCATCATTACTACTATACATAAGTGCTGGGTGTGGACTATATCCCTGATAGGGATGATGAGGATGATGGAAGTTCTGCCTTTGGCGTCCTCCCAGACTTTGTCCTATGCATCTCTTCCTTTGGCTCGTTCTAATTAGTATCCTTTGGGTGTAATAAAGTTGTAGTAGTCAAAATATAGCACTTTCCTGAGTTCTATGAGTCATTCTAGTGAATTATGAAACCTGAGGGAGTCCATGGGGAGGAGTCGTCCCATGGGGGGAGTTCTCAAATTTGTAGTCAGATAGTCTGAAGTGTGAGCATCTCTGGAGAGCATGAAACGTGTGGCTGGTATCTGAAGTGAGGGCAGGTTTTCAGGGACTGTGCTCTCAGACTTTTCAGTTCACCAAACTTACTGCAGTTGGTGTTAGAAGTCTTAAGCAGACTTGCCAGTTCTTGGGTAGACTGTGCCCTTGACCTTGTGTTTGCCGAATTGTAGGTAGCATCTATTAAAATGATTTTATAGCTTTTCCCCCCTTTTATGCCGTTAATAAAATTATATTAATTACATCCATTAATTTTTTGACTTAACTTTCCACTTTGGGATAAAACCTACTTGATAATCATGCATTATTTCCATACAGTGATAGATTTTATTAGTTAATATTTTGTTAAGGATGTTTGCATCTATATTCATGAGAGGTATTGGTAATGTTTTGGTTTGGCTTTGGGATTAGGAGTATGCTAGTTTCACCAAATTTGCTGGGCAGTGGTCCCTCTTCTTTTAATATCTGAGAAAGTTTCTGTAAGATTGATATTATTTATTTCTTGAATGTTTGATATCATTTAGCAGTGAAATCATCTGGCCTTGCAGTTTTCAATTTTGGGAATGTTTTTGATAGCAAATTCAACTTCTCTAATGGTTATAGATCTATTCAGGATTTCTGGGTTTTTTTTATATGCCAATTTATTTCAGGACATTTGTCCATTTCATGTAAACTGTCATATTTGTTGGCATAGTTTGTTAATAGAATTCTGTTACCCTTTTAACGTTTGTAGGATCTGTGATGATAAAATAGTTCTGATGTTTGTGATTTTTGTTCTCCTTTTAATTTCCTATTAGTCTAGATAAGAGGTTGTCAATTTTGTTGATCCTTCCAAAGAACCAGCTTTGGATTTTGCTAGTTTTCTCTCTTTATCTTTGATTTTTATTTCATTGATTTCTATTCTATTTAAAAATTATTATTATTTTGTCAAGAAATTTTAATTGTAATTATCCTAAGGAATGGGTGGCAGTGGTCTTTTGCTCTTACAATGGAGCCAAGACTCCTTAATTGTATTTTAAGTAGGACTTTATCTAAAAAAACTGCATCATAAGGCATCAAGTATTTTTATAATAGTTTTATTGTTATATAATTTCACAAGCATACAGTATACCCCCAAATGTATATTTAATGATTTTAATATATGCATAGGGCTGTGTAACTCTCACAACAATCAATTTTAGAATATTTGTTTTTTACCCCAACAAGAAACTTTCAAAAGTCATTTTCATTTTTGAAAGGTACTTTCTTTGGATATGAGATTCTTCTTTTTCTTTGAATACTTTGAATATGTTATCCCACTTCCTCCTGCCTACATTTCTCCTGATATTAAATCAGCTGTTAATATTTTGAGGGCTCCTTTGTATGTGATTATGTGATGAGTCATTTTTCTCTTGCTGCTTTCAAAACATTCCCTTATCCTTGTCTTAAAGAATTTTTTTTCTTTTTTTTTTTTTGCAGTACAATTAACATACAGTGTTATATTAGTTTCAGCTGTGTACTGTAATGACACTGTAACTCTACATTTTTTTGTGCTCATCATAAGTGTACTCTTAATCTCCTCCATGTATTACTCTAGTACTGGGTGTTTACCCAAAGAAAACTGAAACACTAATCTGGAAAGAGGTATGTACCTGTATTTTTATTGTAGCATTATTCACAATAGCCAAGATATGGAAATAACCCACGTATCTGTCCATAGATGAATGGATAAAGAAGATGTGTGTGTGTGTGTGTGTGTGAGTATGCGTATACATAATGGAATCGGTATTTTTCTAATAATGTGTCCAGGTGTGGCTCTCTTTGTTATTATGTTACTTGGAGTTTATTGATCTTCTTGGATATATAGATTAATGTTTTTCATCAATTTAGGATGTTTTCAGCCATTATTTCTTCTAATATTTTTTCACCTCCTTTGTCTTTTCTGGTATTCCCATTATGTGTATGTTAATGTGCTTACTGGTGCTTTACATTTCTCTACATCTCTGTTCATTTGTTCTTATTCTTTTTTCTTTTCTTTTTTGGGGGGATTGATTATTTCTATTGACCTGTCTTCAAGTATGCAGATTTTTTCTTCTGCCAGTTCAAATACACTGTTGCACTCTATTGATTTTTCTTATCTCAATTATTGTAGTTTTTCAATCCAGAATTTCTATTTAGTTCTTTTAAAGTAATTTCTTATTTCTTTATGATAATCTCTATTTAATAATATATTGTCATCATAACTTCTGTTACTCCACCCATTGTTTCCTTTAGTTCTTTGAACATGTTTATAATGGTTGCTTTGAAATCTGTTAAGTCTGACACCTGGAACCCTGTCAAGCAATTTCTGTTGTCTGTTTTCTTTGTTCTGTGGGTCACACTTCTCTGGTTCTTTGCAGGTCTCATCATTTTTTGTTGAAAACTGGACATTTTAAGTAACATGTAACTTGTAGACACCGATTTCCTTTTCATTGGTGGGGCTGCTTTGTGCTCTTTCCTCATTTGTTTTGTAACTTGGCTGGACTCCCTTTAGTGGCATCTATTTCCCTTGTAGTATAAAGCCTCTGACATTGCCCTGCAGAGACGTGTAGATTTGGCATAAGCACAGTCATCCTGGGATGACAGTGGTTTTATTAGGACTCTCTTTGACTTTCTCTTCCTGATTTCTCTGTTAATCTATCTGTCTCTGTTGGTATCATAAGCAGCTGTTAGTTTCCACTGATTTATGGCTGACATCTTTATTGTTTTAGTCAGTGCCCTGGGGCATAAATTGCTCTATGATCTGATCCAATTAAATATGGCTTGGAGTATCTTTTGAGGCCAGATTTGAGGTTTGTTGTGTTCCCATAGTGGCTCTTCTTAGCTGTTTCTTTTTCTGGTGCTCTCTGGTAAACTAGCTGGGCATACAGCTTGGTTTATTGCTCACATAGTGCTGCAAGCTTTGTCTTAATTGCTTATACCAAAATATCCATAGTTTTTGAGACCTTGAAGTCCCCCACTCTGCTTCAAATAACATCAGTTACTTTGGGGACAGCTTCAGAGTTCTCTATTCTTGTTGACTGCATTCTTGTTAATTGGGGAGAATCTCTAAATCATTGCTCCTGAGCAGGGGGCAGAGTCGTTGTGACACTCACATTATGAGCAGGGTGCTGGTTGGGACAGTAGCTTCTAGTCTTCTTTGCTGGCCTCTGCTCTACGAATAAGCTGGGCTCCGGGTGATTGGGTTCACAGTATTCTGGACCTGTCGTGTTTGTGAGTGTGAGTAGGGGCTGGACGGAGGAAGGAAGCCCTTGGCCTCTTGCCTCAAGAATTTAGTCTCTGCAATTTGGAGTTGAGGTGATAAGAAATGTTCCTCCTAATGAGATAATACAACTCTTTATTGAAAACTGAGAGAGAAATAGTTTGTCTTTTTAGCCATACTTATCCATCATTAAGCTATTGTTTTGTTGTTGTTGTTTTGTTTTATTTTTGAGAGAGAGAGAGAGAATGAATGAGCAGAGGAGGAGCAGAGAGAAAGAGAGGGAGACACAGAATTCGAAGCAGGCTTCCGGCTCTGAGCTATCAGCACAGAACCTGACATGGGACTTGAACTCACCAACCGTGAAATCATAACCTGAGCTGAAGTCGGACCCTCAACCAACTGAGCCACCTAGGTGCCTCTCCATCATTAAGCTCTTAAGCTGAACTGGCACACAGGGAGAGATGGAGCAGGGCAACTGCCTCAGATTCTTATTGTTCTTACCAAAGATTAGTAGATTTTTGAAGTAGATTTTTATTTTTTTTTAAATTTTAATGTTTATTTTTGAGGGAGAGATAGCATGAGTGGGGGGAGGGGCAGAGAGAGAGGGGGACAGAGGATCCAAAGTGGGCCCTGTGCTGACAGCAGAGATCCTGGCGTGAGGCTTGAACTCATAGACTGTGAGATCATGATGTCAATCAAAATTTGACACTTAACTGAGCCACCCAGATACCCATGAAGTAGATTTTCAAAAATAAGTATTGCCTCATACCTTAGAGCAAGTTCAAAAGACTTTAAATTTTGTTTTGTAAAGATTTTTTTAAGACCAGATATGGTTATTTCACTGGGAAGTTGATCTATGGACTCCTCATGTTACATTCCGTAACTCTTTTTTTTTTAAATGTTTTATTTGTTTCTGAGAGAGAGAGAACAAGTGGGGAAGGGGCAGAGAAGGGGGGTTGGGGACAGAGGATCCAAAGCCGACTCTGTGCTGACAGGGTGGGGCCTGATGTATGGCTTGAACTCATGACCTGTGAGATCATGACCTGAACCAAACTTGGATGTTCAACCAACTGAGCCACCCAGGTCCCCATCAATAACTATTGTCTTTATTATATCCTATATGTTGTTGATTTTGCAGGCAAATTGAGGGTGATAGAGAATTCATTTCAAATATACATTTGTATAGCATATAAAGTAGCTGGGGTATGAGATTGACCTATATGAGTGAATAGAAATAGTTCAAGATAATATATAACTAAATGTCAAGGTAAGTGTGGTAAGCACAATTATCAGTAAAGATAGACCCATAGAGGATGAAGGGTTAAAGAAAACCTCATGGGGAAGATGGAAATTTTGTACAGTCTTTGAGGTTGTATATAATTTGATAGGTAGAAGCAGTGAATAGGAAATACAAAAGGGAATTACTGTGAACAAAGGCAGGGGAAAAAGAGTATACGGCACATGGCTGTTGCCCAGCTAGAACATAGGAAGCTAGAACATAGGATGCATGTGGACACAGTGGAGTTCAGTAGAAACAGGCCTGGTCTAAGTACCATTAAACCTCCTGGCTTCAAATCCCATTCTACTTCTTTGTCTATGAGGGTCCTGGCAATTATAGGGATGGTTGAAATATACTAGTTAGAGAAGGTAAAGAATCCTGAGGTGAGCAGTAGCATAGAGCCACTACTACATATGAAGGGGCAAGGAAAGGAAGTGGTTGTGGGAAACCAGAAAAAGCTGTGGTTCTAGCTATGACCATAGGAAAGTGCTTCATGACTGAAGTTGGGATCTTCACTTCCTGCCTTCACTTTTGAACTTCAGTAGAGGAAGACAGCTACTGTTGACCTGTGGTATTGCGGTGAGAGAGCCAGAGGAATGGCCTGCTTTTCCTGATCTGTAATATCCTTTTTATTTCCCATTGACTCAATACAGGTGAAAGCCAGAGGACAAAGAAAATCTATTTATGTGGTCCACAGAGGTCACTTGCCCTGGATGTACAGCAAGGTGGAGAAGGGTGGAGAATGGGTCTGGAGGGCATTGGAAATATCTAGAACAACACTCACTCATTAGATGACCTTTAGGAAACCGTCGTAGACCCTGGGTCTGGAGTTCTCTTGTCCAGCAAGAGAGCGGGATGCAGGATTAAAAATGCAGGAGAGGGTAATGTCCGGGAGGAGACAATAGCCCTGAATAAGGGTCCTTGATCGATTTTTATTAGGATCAGAAGGCTTACAAGCGTGATGGGCATGCATAGAGAGACAATGAAATCGTGAACATTAACTCATGGGTGTGGGGAAAAGAGGGTTTGTGAGATATGTGGTGGTAGGGATTTGAGTCAATACAAAACAAGATTCTGATGCTGGGTGGAAGGTTGCAGTCTGTAGCCCTATTTACCTGTTTACCTAATTTGGTCCTTCCTCCCTGGAAAAGCAGCTTTCTGCTATTGCACTAAGTTGGGGGGCATTTCTGCCCTGAATACCTAATCTTCCTTACCTCATCTTGGATGTTTTCATCCTGAGACTCCCTATTCCTGTACCTTTGTCCTATACTGGGGGCCTTTGCCCTGTTTGTCCTACACTGGGGGCCTTTCCCTCATTTACCTAATCTTATTACCTAATCTTGTTTGCCCAAACTTGGGTGTGTACATGCTATAGCTTTCCATGCTATAGTTTTCCAATTCTTCATGCCTTGTTAACACATCAGTGCAGGCTCAGGGAATTCCTAAGCTTATTCCCCACAGCAAACCATTTACCCGCTTGAATATTCACTCCTACCATATATATGATTATAAAATATTAGGGTAACGGTGTTTTATACTGGAGAAAACCAAGAGGCAAAGTTAAGGATAAAGTTTATTCCTCAAGGGTCTGAGACTTTTAGAAGTTGTGGGTAACAATTGTCATAAGAAGAACAGCTTTAGCTTGTAGAGATAGTGTGGACTTTACAATCTCTGTTTCTTTCAGCTCTATGAGTTATTTTATGTGACAGCTTATTACTTGAACTTAAATGTATTTAATGCATGGTGATAGTTATTAACTTTCTTATAAAGTGTGTATCAGATATCCAGGAGTAGATAATTCCTTTGTTAATTTGCTTTGGTAAAGAGAGATAAGGTGCATTTGTGAAAATTTTGGAAAATGGTTTTTTCACAAGCTAATTGTTTGGAACTCAGTGGTGACAGCAAATGGGGAGGAGCTGCCCGAGAAAGTGATGGTACTTGTAGAGAGGATGCAGGTGATACTGTGTCTTTGCCAGCAGATAATAGTGACAGTTTTAAAGTATGGGGACTTCTCAGCCATTTTTCTGGTCAAGTGATTTGTAGGATCACTGCAGTCCACTCAGGAGTCACAATCCATCCCACACCGCAGGTATGGTGGCCACCATTACTGCAGCAGTCAATAGCAGTCAAGTGCCATAGTCACTTGGGCCTCCATGTCCCTTGTTTCAGTTGGCACTTCATCACAATCAACCACAGGTGGTGAGTGATTAATTGTGATGCCACTGCATGCCGAGGGTTTACTAGTATCTTGTTCCCCTTTGGCAAGCTGTTCAGCACTGGGCTTATGCTCAAGGAGATGCCCAAACTAATGACCAAATCCCAACTTTAAAGGGGTGTTTCCTGGGACTATGTCATTGTCCCATTAGGAAACCCTGTAACTGGAACAGGGAAAGTTAAATAGAAAAGATTATTAATTACAACAAGCAATTACTTACAAAAGGATCAAAAGGTACTCTAAGGAATATAGGAATAGTACATCTAGGCAACAGCTACTGCTGCTAGGGCTGAATTAGAGCATCTGAGGAAGGAAGAACGTTTGAAACATACCCGCTTCCCCAGGCTGAGATGACAGGAGAAGGTGTGAGTGTGGCCCACTGAGTAGCAGGAAAATCCTTCTCAGATGCCATGTTAGCAGAAGTTCCTGGGAAGGTGCCCTGTATGGCGCTGGGAAAAGCCCTTTGTGAGGAGATGCTGTACTGGTAATATGTGCTGAGAAACCACTCTCTGGTGTACCTGGAGAAGACATACCCAGGGAGGTTCTGTTCCGAACCTGCTGGAAAGATGCCCATGGGGGTGGTGCACTGGTTAGTGGGATTCCACTTTATTAGGGAGAGTTGTCCATGGAGAGGTCCCACTGAAACTTGCTGGGAGTGAACACCACTGGGTGTCCACCATGTTCATGGCCCCTGCATGCTACAGGTGCAAGCCCACAAGACCCTGTTGGCCAGCTTCCTCCCTCCCCCCCTCCCCTTCATTCCTTCCTTCCATTTACCCTTCCCATCCCCCACCCCACCCCACCCCACCCTATCTCTCCTCTCTTTTAGCCTAACTCCTTTGTATTCCTTTAACCAAAGGCAATTTCTTCAGAAGACTAAGAACATTTCTGTGAGTCTGGCCATATGTTTATCAGTTTCCTATGGACATATTAAAATGATGGTTTCAACTATGAAAGGTAGAGTTGGCTTGTAGTTAACTTATATCAGCTGATGGGAAATAGGGCTAACAAAATAGAATGATGTTTTGCACTAGGAGGTTAGTTTGTCTCTGCTGTGTGTTCTTTGGATCATGTTTTTTTACTTGAAGTTATATATAAAGTACACTATTTCTACACTGACATGTACATATGTGAAAAGAACACAAAGCTAGGAGACACAATATCCGGGTTCTGCCACCAGATAGCATTGTGATCCTAAGCAAAGAAACTTCCTATGGACTTCAGTTTTCTCATTATTCAAATAGAAATAACTTTCACACATTCACTTATTTATTTATTAATTCTGTCAACATTTTTTGAGTGCTTACTTTGTGCCAGCCACCGAGCTAAGACTGGAGATTTGGAGCCTACATGACACGTTATCCTTCTCCTCAGGGAGCTAGCGCATGGTCCTGAAAATGAAATGTAATGTCCTATTGTAGAGAGTTCTCATAAAGATCAAATTAGATAATGGATTATAAGCACTTTGAAAAAGATGAAAAATCACTCTTCAAATGTAAGGGGTTGTACTACTATCGATATCACTGTTGTCATAACCCCGGGATGGCAATTATCTTCTGTAGTTTTTTATTCATTGGCATTGGGCTACGAGAAAGATGTAAGTGATTCAGGTAAGATTGGAACATTTGTATTCCTAAAGAATGTTTCCCATAAATTGACAATCATTAAAATTAACCTGCCAAGTTAATTATGGTGTCTGACATGGATGGCTTTTGCTTTTATGCAGTTATGTTCTTGACCAGATGAGGTCTTCCTTTTATTAGTTTATGAGTCACAGGGTGAGCACGGATGTTGTACTGTGAATACTAAATCAGGATCAAGGAGCTGGAGTTGCTTCTGGCCTTGAAAGAAAACCTTGCTGGCATATTTATTTTTGCTGTTTATCATGAGCGAAGGCACCCTTTGTGGCTCCTCATGCTGCAGCCAATCTCTCTGTGGACCCTGGCTCTGCCGTACCCAGGTTCCTTTCATCTTTGATGTTTTGGCTTCTAGAGTTCTGACAGGGTGCCAGGTCTCCTTCATTAGTTCCTGTTCCTCCCTCTTTGTGCGCATATGTGCCCTCTCTGTCTTTCTCCGTTATCGAGGTCTCATCAGCTCCCTGGCAAGGATTGCATCATCCTTAGCATAAGACTACCCAGAGGTTTGGCTGTTCTGTAACTGCTCACGTCCTTCCCCTTCCCTTCAACCAAGGAGAAGAGTGACAGATTGCTGGCTGAGCGTGTCAGAGTGGCTGTTGCCTAATGATTGCTATAAATTTTTATAATAATAATAGCAGTCATAAATAATATAAAACAATAGCACTGCAGCAGCTGGTATTCATGCTGCTCAGCCTCTTATTTAAAGAATTAAAAAAAAAGCTGAGGAGACGTGTAAGATTTTGGATCACATGGTGCTACTTGGCCACAGGGACTTGACAGCGATAATGAGTGGGGTGTTTCTTGAAGGGCAGACACAAAGACAGGGACAGGTGCTTTGGAGAGTTACCCATCCTATGTCAGAACTGCATGACTAAGAAAGAAATCTGTGTGGGGCGCCTGGGTGGCTCAGTTGGTTGAGCATCTGACTTTGGCTCAGGTCATGATTTCATGGGTGATCATGATTTGTGGGTTTGAATCTCGCTTTGGGGTCTATGCTGACATCTCGGAGCCTGGAGCCTACTTTGGATTCTGTGTCTCCCTCTCTCCCTCTCTGCCCTTCCCCCACTTGTGCTCTGCCTCTATCTCAAAAATAAACAAACATAAAAAAAAATGTGTGTTGTGTTTGGCCACTGAGAGTTGGGGTTTTGTTTGTTATGTTAGTGTGGTATAACTTATCCTGACTAACATATATCACTCCTATCTCTGCTGTTAATTTCTCTCATAAGCTAATCACTGCCAATATCATGGCCACGTTGTCTCTAGTCAAAAACATTTTCCATTCATTGTGCTTTATCAAGATAGATGTGTTTGGAGACATTTTTCAGACATCTTATAAGTAAATCTAGAGACCTTAGTAGAGCTGCCCGCATTCTAAAGTCCAAATGGAAGGTTATTGCACTGAAAAAGTTAAGGAGCTGTCCAATTTCCATCCAAAGTTTTTTCTATAAATTCTACAAAAGAAAAATCTTGTGTCTCTCTTGGATTTCAGAAAAAAAGCCTATGGATCATGAAGCATGACTTATGGGTTTAGTATTTATCATTTACTTAAATTTAACCAGCATAAAACATGTAGCTATTATCCATTAGAAATGCTATCTAGCATTGTTATCTAGATCAAGTCTTTATAATAGGGAAAACCAAAGATGAGTGTGTTTATTTTTATACCTATGGTGCTTCAGTTCGATTACTTGATTGTGAGCAACAGAAACTATCTCTGCACTTAATGGGGTAGATCCATAGTCATCATGTGGTCACCAGGGGTGGGAAAAAGGAGGATTCCTTCCTTAACTTTCAGAGAGGAAGATGGGGGCACTGCGCCCCACCAACTCTGCACACAGTGGAGTGGGAGAATTTCCTGAAAATGGGAGGAGGAGATGACTTCATAGCAAAGCTAACTAACCAGCAAACAATGAAAACTGCCAACAAATGCCCACTTTTCTCAGCAAACTAGAATACATGTAAAAAGCTTAGATTCCCTAATATAGCAAATGGTGGAACAATTCTTCCTTAATTATCACTCAATGAATATGTAAGCATGGTATTAAAATATAAGATAACTGTTTTTCAAATTTAATGTTAGCAGTGGGATTCTTTTTTCTTCCTCAAACAGAATCCTTTCCAGAGCTCTGATGCAGCAAATAGAAATGGTCTGGCGAAGCAAGGCAGGGGGCCAGATCTTCCCCTTTCTGGTTCCTAGTGGCCATGAGATGCCTTGTCAGAACCCTAGGACTCCCCGACCATTGTTTGAAAGTACTCATTAGAATGACTTTTTTGAATGAGTCTTGGATTTCTGATGCAAACCTTTTTTTTTTTTTTTTAATTTTTATGTTTATTTATTTTTGAGAGAGAGAGACAGCTCGAGCAGGGGAGGGTCAGAGAGAGAGGGAGATACAGAATCCGAAACAGGCTCCAGGCTCGAGCTAGCTGTCAGCACAGAGCCCGATGCGGGGCTTGAACCCACGAACCATGAGATCATGACCTGAGCCGAAGTCGGACTCTTAACCGACTGAGCCACCCAGGCGCCCCTGATGCGAACCTTTTAACTCTACTCCTTTTTGCCCCCAGTTTGTGCTGGATGAAACTAAAAGAGAAAAAAGGAAATGTTGATCTGAAACAAATCAGAAAGTAAAACTCAAACCTGTGTTTTTGTCTATTCAGAATGGCAGTGGACCAAAGAAGATAAAACAATAGACCCTAAGTCAAAGCAATTTTCTGTTGAGATTACAAGACAGCTTCTTCTCTTTTGCATGTTAATTACAATTTGGATTTATGAACTGTGATAGGATGATCGATCATTCTTAACTGCATTTTGTAGATGGTAGCCACTGCATATATGGGTGCTGGGCTTGACGTCACCCAGTGTTATGTCATTTCTGGCAAACTCCCTCGGATGTGCTTTGAATGATTTTGTTCTTTGCTAAGCTGACGTGTGGTCCACCTCAGGCATGAATCATGCTAGCGTCCCTTTTGGGGATCGTCATCTTCTGTAGTCAAGGGAGGTTAAGGAGATATTCTCAATCTATTCATCCTTCCTGACCCTACTTTTCTAGGGGGAAGAATGAAAATGTGAGAAAGAGCAAAGGAGAGCCTGACAGTGTGAAGAAGGATGGGGAGAAGGCTATAGTGGGATATCAGGCATGTCTGGGACCACAGCATTTGCTAAGGACAGATACAAATACACATTTCAAATTCTTCTCTCTGTCCCAGAATTTCCAGTTGAGCTAAGGGGATAAATGCACTGAGTATCTGGCAAATTTGCTGCAGGACTACCCAGGAAACCTCCCCAGTACTCATGTTCGGCTGCTTCTCAGGTCCCAAGCTGCTTTCCAGGGCAGGAAACAGGAATGCCTTGCTCAGCAACAGGGTACTTCTTAGGACCTGTGGATCTACCAGTCTAACCAAAGATAGCAAACGACCAGGTTTTACCTTCTTCCTTCTCTACTCCTGAAAATCTGAGACCAGGTCTTATCTACAGGTAGTTGAGTTTGAAGATGAACCCCAAACTCACAAGTGAGAAAATGCCAGTGTGAGATAGAAAGGACAGAAAGTCCATTAAGGGCATAGTAAGAGGTGGGTTACTACTGTGGGCACTTGGGGCTCAATCTCTGGGGCCCTCAAGAAATTGTGTGTCCCACAGATTAGAGGCTGGGACATTGATCCACTAATTTCTGCCTCCTCTTGGGTGAATGTTGCCTCCAGCAGTGATAACCCCACACTTCTGGTTGTGACTGAGTGGACCAGAGAAAAGTTATCTTGGCATCAAAGCCCTTTGGCTGAGGGGACTGAGGGGCTAAATAAGGATAGGAAGCTGTCAGCAGATGAAGCAGTGTCTACCCACACCTACAGCTGAATTCGGCTGGGTCAGAGGGTGTGGACTGAGGTAGTGGCTGCTACCCTTGCACCTAGAAAAGGGCCTGGGACTGTTCCCTAAATAATAGCAGGAATCAAGAAATATTTATTAAATTAAACAACATAAAAATATTTTCTTATAATCTAGACTAAAGCAGTTTAAAACTGGGTGATCAGTTGATTGGACAGAAGTTATTGAAGAGGGGGTGCCTGGGTGGCTCAGTGGGTTAAATGTTCGACTCTTGATTTCAGATCAGGTCATGATCTCATGGTCATGGGATCCAGCCCCATGTCAGGCTCTGCATGGAGCCTGCTTGGGATTCTCTCTTTCTGCCTCTCCTTTTCTTCTGCTTGTGTGCTCCCCCCGCCCCAAAATAAACCTTTTAAGAAAGAAGAAGCACAGAGAAAGGCACAGAGAAAGAGAAAAATAAGAACAGAAAATGAATTTCTTTAGGCTGAAAAGATTTGTTTGTTCTGAATATATTTACTGAGCATCTATGATGTTCCAGGCACTGCTCTAAGTTGCAGGGGTTAGAGTAGTGCATAAGCATCACAAACTTCCATGCCTTCATGAACTTTCTCTTCTAATAGAAGCGAGATAGATTGTTTATAAGATATATAAGTTTACGGTGTGCTCAATGATTGTGAGTACTAAGGAGGACAATATGGCAGAGGAGGGGACTAGGAGGTATGGGGCTGAGGAAAGTTTCCAATTTTAAATAGGCCAGGCAAGGTGGGGTCACCAAGAAGGTGACTGAAGTGGGGAGGGATCCTTGAAGGTATCTAGGGGAAACATCCCAGGCATAGGAGCAGCAGGCACTTGTCTCTGAAGAAGGAACATACCTGTGGGGAGGAAAACTAATTTTCCCTCTACCCTTCTGAGTTCTAGGCTGTCTATAATAGAACAGATTACCAAGAGAAAAACAAGCAGAACCCAGGAAAAATGAGTAACCCAAAGAGGTGAGTTTAGAATTCAGGCTTATATACTCTCTTAATAGGGAAAGGGGCAGGGGTACAGACTTCTTAGGGGAGAGTCAGTGAGTTTTAGGAAACATGAATGGGCTTTTGGAAGAAAATAGGTGGGAGGTATGAGAGTTTGTGACAGAGCTTATCTGGGTGAAGTGTTGCCCTGTAGTCTCTTTACCTGTGATGAAACTCCCTAGGAGGGGATTTATGATAAGTGAGTTCCTTTTGGAAGATCTGTCTCTAGGCACATAGGGAAGTTTAGAGAAAGACTTCCTGCATTTGCTGTTTTTCAGGTGCCTACAGCTTACAGTAACCAATACACTAATGTGGCACATTACACAGTGGCCTGTCCTGAGATCCTATAGTCATATTTTGGGGGTGGCATTTTTCTTCCACCCTTCTCCTGGCAAGACCTCCCCTACTCCTAGGAGAGTAGCAAAGGAGGTCCATGTGCTGAAGCAGCTGAGCAAGAGTCTAGAATTGAAAGAGGGTGGGATTAGAAAGAAATCTCAGATCACCTCAACTAAGTTGGGGTGCAACTTACAGGGCCTCCTTTTTCAAAATTTACACTTTTTCTCTGAATATAATGGGAAGCCAGTGGAAGGTTTTGAACAAAGATGTGATGAGACTAAAGAAAAAAAGATGAGGGTGTAGAAATCACTGGACCTCACAGGGAAATAACAAATGATTAGGTGGACCTGATAGCATTTGTTAGCACCTCCCATCTTGGCCTCTTTACACCACTCTCCATGAGGGAAGATTTTATACAGGGGCTTGCTGCATACCCACTTCCTTCCTGGATGGAAGACCCAAAGATACATGGGTGTGGATTTCTCCCACCAGCTTCTATGAACATTTTTACTTTAAGAGGCATTTTTCAGATTAAAAGGCATCACAAACATCTTATATGGTCATTTGGACATAGTGGAATAAATCTAGAGATTTCTCACCCTCAAAGAATCTTGGAAGAACTATGAAACATGTTCTTTGAATTCACTCGATCTTTATTGAGAAATCAATACGTTGCAATGTTGTTGTACATATTCGTTAGGTTGTAAGCAATAGGAGCTACCTTAATTGACACTGTGGGGTGGCCCACAGCCCACAGGGAAGCAGTGGTTGAAGAATGGTCTTTGAAGGCAGTGGGAAGACCAGGAGAACCAGGTAGCAGGAATGAATGAAGAGTGCCAGAGACACCACTGCTACTGGGTTGAATCAACTCTAATCACTTGTTTTTCTTCCTATCCTTATGAAAATTCCCTCAAAATTCCAAGTCCTGACTGCTGATCTCTGGCTTCATCTGGAACATGTGCAGTTAGATAGAACATGTGCTAGCTAGAGCAAGATGGCATGATTGACTACACACAGTGAGTGAAAGGGAATCCCTCCAAAGGATACCTGGATACTTAGCCAGGGTTCTGTAGAGAAACAGAACCAGTGGGATAGATACAGATAGAGGTATATAGATCTCTATGAGGAGATTGACTATAGGAATTGGCTTATGTGAAGGTCAAGAAGTCCCACAATCTGCCATCTACAATCTAAAGAACAAGGACAGGTAGTGATGTAATTAGGGGGAGAAGGAGGAAGTTGATGGCATGAGTCCTGGTCTGAGTCTGACAGCCTGAGAACCAGGAGCCATGATGTCTGAAGGCAGGAGAAGATGGACGTCTCAGCTCAAGCAGAGAGAGCAAATTCACCCTTCCTTTGCCTTTTTGTCCTTTGTGGGCCCTCGGTGCTTTGGATGGTGCCCACCTCTGCTGGATGTGCCCTCTGCTTATTCACTTCACCAGTTCAAATGCTAATGTCTCCCAGAAACATCCTCCACAGATACACCCAGAAATACTGTTTTTTGCGCTCTCTGGACATCCCTTAGTCTAGTCAGGTTGACACATGGTACCATCATAGTACTGTCACTAGAGAGAGATGAAATAGATGCTGAGCAGACCCAGACGACAGATGTCCACTAGAGTCTATGTACAGACCACCCACCAGCTATATGTGGTTATTTAAATTTAAGTTAAAATTAAGTAAAAGTCAAGAAAATAAAAAATTCCATTCCTCTGTTGTAGTAGACACATTTCCAATGTTCCAGTACCATGTGGCTGGTGGCTTCTGTTGGACAGCACATATATAGAACATTTCTATAGACAAAGACAGCTCTTTGGATGGCTCTGGTAACACAGTGATAGTAATGAACCTACATAAATCTTTAAGTACTTTATATTTTCAATACATTTGAAACATTTACATTATTTCACTCCCATTTCTGCCTTTTGATGTAGTGAGTATAAAATCATTTCAAGAGAAAACTGAGGCCAAGAAAGGTTGAGCAACTAGTAGTAAAGATCACCTAGCCAGTGGCAGGTCACATAGCCAATAGTGACACTAGGGCCACCTGCCTCCCAGCACAGGGACCCTCATACCTATCCTAACGTGTAGAAACCCAGATACTGCATAATTTGGTGTAAAGTCACTTCTCAAGCTATTAGAACACAGGAACAGTCATTTTTTGTTGTCACAATTTGAGTCATTGTAGATTTCCCCACCAAAGAAATAACCATGCAATTCTAGCAAGTTATCATTTATGGGGGCTTTTAAAGTCTCCTTCACTAAAGGGAACTATATGCCTGTGGAATAAATATGAGGATGGATTGACAGATAGGAAATACTTCATCACAGACTGGAGAAAAAATGGGGGAAAGATATACCCCCCCCAGGCTGCCCTTCTGCAGTGATGTGGATCTTGGAAGTACGCTGTCCCAGAGCGTGCACTGAGGTGTGTCACCCCAGTACTTGGGTCTTGTCATTGTTGGGAGTAGACACTTTTCCAGGGGTGTGATTTAAGATGGAGCTTGTAGGCTTACAAAGCTTAAGCTCTCATCACCATACTGCAGAGGCCTTATAATGCAATTATAAAGACATTAGACTTGTTTCTATAAGCCGTACATAAGATCAGGCCCACTGAGTTGTGGGACCTGGGGCAAGACTCTCAGTGCCTTCTCATTCCCCATACGTCTAAATGTTCCAAAGTTACAAATCAATATTGGCCCAAGGCCTGAACCATGGTCCCATCTGGCTCAGGTGGGTGGCTCTTCTCAGATCTTCCCGGAGGTCTACAGTGAGAGCAGCCTTGCCCTCCAGATCATTTCTGCTACCTAGGAATGAATCCAAGTGGTCCCCAGATCTGCTGGGTCAGAGTGGGCGGTTGGAGGGTGGGGAGCTGGGCCTAGCCTGTGATGCTGGGAGGTGACCAGATACTCTTCAATCTGGGATGGACGGACTTAGTCAAGTGCTTCAAGGAGCCAGGTGCAGTTCCTTGCCTCCACAAGTCTCTTTTCTGATTCAGGGTTTCCAGAAAGTTCTAGGCAGTTTTCAAACAAAACTTCTGGAGCAAATGGAAGGGAGCAAACTTCTTATGTTGGAAATAGAGTTTCCACTTGAGGGTGACTTGGAGCAGCCACTTTTTCTCATTTCTCTGGGATAGGGGCTGCCTTTTCCTTGCTCCTTCATGCATCCTTACCCCCAACACACGCTTATCAGCTGTCGGTCCACCACCCTCTGGCCTGCTGGTCATCCTTCAGCTTATTCTGTGTCCCTCTCCCATAAATTATTTTGCTCAGTAAATTATCGAACTTTCAAAAAATTTTCTTAGAAGACCAAACCAAACCAAACTGAGCACAACCTGGTATTTTGCAGTTTGTATTACATGGCACGGGGGGAAGGACCACTTCAGCTCTCTTCAGGTCTAAGGGCTGAATTGCTCAAAAACTGTTTCATTGCATTAAAGTATATTGCAGGACACTTTAGTCTACCTATGACTTGTCATTTTGTAGTAAGTTTTGTTTAGTTTTAAGCAACAGCTTCATTCTTGTTAAAATGGTGCCCTGTCTTCTTTTGAGAATGAAGATCCCATTCCCCACTAAACTACTTTCTGGATATCAGCCGGTGCACCTCTGATTGCTGCCTGTCCATAGCGCAGCCTCACGGTGGGCAAAGTAGCAAAGAGGGGAGGACCAGCACTCCTCAAGGGAGGGGCCTGTAGCCTAACCACAGTGCTGCCAGTTGTCACAGTTGTCATTCTGGAAGGCCGAGTTCATCTACTGCACAGCATGGCCCTGGACACCATTCACCACCTTTGCTTCAGGATAAATTAAAGTTCAGTTGTTCAGATAGGCTAATCTGAGAGACCGTGGGGGCCACGGCTGCATTTTTCAGATGAAGTGGAACTGAAGGTCACGCAGCTAGTTAGCAACAATTTGAACTCTCTATCAGACTGTCTATTGCCAAGTGCCTCCGCTCAGGCTGCTAGACTAAAATTCCACAGACTGTGTGGCTTAAGCAACAGGTATTTATTTCTCACGGTTTTGGAGGCTGGGAAGCCTGAGATGGGATGCCAGCCCGGTCAGGTTCTGGTGCGGGCCCTCTCCTGGCTTATAGTCTCCTTCTCTGTGCCCTCAAATGGTAAGAGAGAAAGGTCTCTGGTCTCTTCCTCCTCATACAACACTCTGATTGCACATACCACATACCTCCACATACCACACTACTGATCGCATCAGTAGGGGTCCACCCACATGACCTCATCAAAATCTAATTACCTCCCAAAGGCCCAAACCTTCAAATACTATCACACCGGGGCTAGAGTTCTAGACCTTCAGTCTAGAACACCAAATCAGTCTTCATTCCAGTCTACCACGTGGATGAGCCTTTATCATTTTATCACAATAATTTTTTGAATTATAAATGCAATGCAAACTTATAGTAGACAATAGGAAAAAATGAAAGAAAAAAACCTCACAATTTCACCAACTAGAGATTAACAGTTGGGTTATTTTCTTCTGAACACATGTGTATGTATAGATATATACATCCATCCATCCATAACATTTTTAAGAACAAACTTAGATACATACTGTAGTTTTTTTAATCCTACTTTGTATTATTTGGAAGATATGTGTTAACTTTTAATCTTTTCAGTTTTTAACTTCAAGTTTTTTAATGCATTTTTTAAAAACTCTTTCTAGTTACCAAGTCAAGGAAGAAATCCTATTTTTTTAGTTGTACCTACATTAGATGAATTTAGTACATCTTTCCTTTTACTACTGCTTTATGACAAAATCTTGGTCTCGAGGGCTTTTTGATGCTGTGATTATTGTTAAAAAATGGATATATGGACATAGGAAATTATTAAGCATGTAAACCATGCATTTTGTCACAGAAAATTTAAATTGGCAATTTTTCCACGTTAGACTAATTGTTTCCACAAGGTAGAAATACAGAGGATTGGCTTGGATCCTGGATCGTATCATCCTCAGTCAGCCCCCAGTGTTCTTGCAGGTTCTCATGGGAAACTCTTCCCATTATTACTCTAAAACTTTAGATTCTAATACCTGTAGAGAATCTTGGCCCTCGTCTACACCACATGGAGCTGGGGCCCTATTATGTCCCTTGTCTTAAGGCCATGTCCGGAACAGGCCTTCCTCATTCTGATTCCAGGCCAGCACCACAGAAAGATGAATCCTTTAGGAAGTGCATCAAGTGAATGAACATTTGTCCCTAATGCCTAGGGCTCTTGATCTCTGTCAACTCAAGTCTCTTTCTTTTCTGCTTGGTCCTTTATTTGTTTCTGCTTGAGCAAGATACACGAATTTAGGACAGAGATTCTCAAGTTATGTGCTACCTTAACTGTTACATTATGAGCCTTTGGATTTAATTTGACTACAACTTCAGATACATTTGAAAGGATGTTGTTCATTGAGTGAATCACTGAGCTAAGCAGGTCCTATAATGCGGATGAATGTTAGCACCTTATCAAATTGGTGTCAGAGAAGGATTAGGCATTTAGTGGAACATGTGAGGACTTTGCCACCTTCTTCTCCTCCTCCTCCTTTCTTCTTCTTTCTCCTCCTTTCTTCTTTCTTCTCCTCCTCCTCCTCCTTCTTAGAGAGCAAGCGAGTGAACAAGTGCACATGCACATGAGCCAGGGAGAGGGGGAAAGGGAGAGAGAGAATCCTAAGTAGGTTCCTTGCTAAACATGGAGTCTGACATGGGACTCAATCCCACAATTCTGGAATCATGAGCTGAAATCAAGTCGGATGCTCAACAGACTGAGCCCCTTATTCACCTACTATGCAAATTGCCTTCTCTCGTGGAATTCATGATAGGGAACTACAAGCCTAAGGACTTTTCTGAGGAGCTTTTCCTTCTGTTATTGGCCACCTCATATATTCACAGCTTCCCAATGGATTTTTTCCCAACTCTGTTAACTCCTGTGTTCTCAGATCCCCAATCTTCAGTTAATTGTGGGTTCTTTCCAGGGTTATAGATTTTAACTCTCTTGTAGGTGGCAGAGTACCCCACATTAGTTGTGACCTTGCATTTCCCAGCTTTTTTCTCCGTTCTGTCTTCAGACCAGCAGACTTGCAAGGTCTTCTTATCACTGCTTTTGCTCTTTGTCTCAGAGAGTGTGTCCCTATGGGCCTTGTAAGAGGTGATCTGCGTTCTTCCATCCTCTTCAAAACTTTACCATTCTTCTACTGAAAGTCCCCAGGCCCTGGAGCAGGTAGCTACTCTGATGGAGCAAAACCTACCCCTTCTTATTTCCAGAAGGGTCTATATCTCATTACCTTTGAGGAACATGGCATTCTCTTAGCTGCATCTGAGAAAAAGATTGTAGAGGAAGAGAGGGTTAGAATATTGACAACCACAAGTGCCAGATGTTATCAGGTAAAAAAAAAAAAATGCTCACCCAAACTCTGGATTCTGATCTACAAGCCTAACTAGTTCCATAAGACCAGTCCTCACTGACCCCATGAAGAGGTTGCCCATAGGCCGTGTATCTGGCCTCCTTGGTTTCTAGTGGCTTAAGACAAGTGCTTCTCAATTATTTCCGTTGGTCAGAGAGCTAGTAAAAAATTCCTTTTCACTTCTTTAGTTTTAGAATTTCAGTGGTACTTCCTTGCCCCCAGTAAGTCTGGGTGGAAATTTGGCCTGCTTTTAGTAAAAGCAATGTCATTCACCCAGTGCAAGACTTGTGGTCTCTTATTTTTTAACTATTCACCTTATACATCAGTAGTCACCTAGATAGATAACTATTTGTTTTGCTGGTCTCTCTGCTAGCTTAGAAGTCTGCACATAATTCTTTCTCAGAGTATGGAAGACTATTGTTTGATATTCTTAGCTTCCAATGTTGTTGTGATTTAGTGTCTTTTTTTTTTTTTGAGCCTTCTTCAGCAACTTGTAAGCAGGAAAGTCAGGAACTGTGAGCCACCTGCTATCTTAATTTGACATCTGGTCTCACTGCTTTCAAGCTCCTCCACTTCAAAACACATTTACAAGTGAATCACCATTGTTATTTGTGTCTTTGACTGAAAGAAAGCTAGCCAACCTGGCTTAAAACAAGCAAGGCATGCTTAGTACATGCTACTTGGTCAAAATCAAATAAAACAACCCTTTTCAGCAGTGGGTTATATTTTCCATAGCTGGGGAATCTGGGAAACGACGATATAGTTTCATTTTTCCAGGGAGTTTGAGAACTACTCCATTAGGGCAAGTAACTTGAATGAACAAATAATAACCAGCTGTATTTTAAACCCTACTTTCTCTAAAGGTATCCTCTCAAGAGGTTACTGTCTTCTTCAGTCCTGGATCTGACATAATTTCTACACTAAAGTGAAGAGGAAGTATCTTGAGATTATTAATACAAATAACTTCCTATCAATGTATAGCAGTCTATTTTCAACTACCCATTGGTGAAGGGAGATAGAGTCGATGAAACAGTAATAATATAGATACCCATTTTAACCAAAAGTTGCAACCTTTTTTCCAGAATTACCTCAAAAGCTGTCTTATTGCTATGAAATAAATCTTTCATCTCTCTCTCTTCTTTTGGATCTGCTAAGGAGCAGTGAAATAGACCAAATGGAAACAGCAGAAGTGAGGGAGAAAAAAGGATTAGGAGATAAAAGAAATCTGTTTCTTTTGCATTCTTTAGAATGAAGAGCAGTTCCTGGCATAGAATAGATGCTCAATAAATGTTTGTCTAATTAAATATATGTCCCAAATCTTCAGAATAAGAATTTGGGATCTTTTGTTTTGCCTGAACACAAGAACTTTTACTTCAAGAAAATTTGGTTGGTCAGAGGAGAAAACTTTAAATGCATTGAAGAGAAAAGTAACGTGATATGTTGCTTATAACTGGAGGTTGGTACAAGGCAACCTCATGATAGGGCTAGAGGAGGGTTATTATTTGGAAGGGCCAACTTGTGTTAATGATAGATAAGGAAAATGAAATAGTAACCAAATAGGTCAGATAAGCCAGAGGCTAGACTCCATCTGGTTGGAGCCAGCAGATAGACACTGTTAGACATAATCCTTGTCTACCTTTCAGATTGCCTCCTGTACTCCTTTCTCTTTATGGGTTGGTGTCACACGTGTGCTGACTATCCTGTCTACTTCTATATGTGAATTGAAGGACATTTTGGATTTTAGGACTTGGCTTTGAGATTTCAGGGGACTGGATGACCCAACCCAGAAGTGTGTTTGAAGAGGGCAGTCAGCTTCCTGCATGTCCACTTGACCAATGAGAAATGGGAGATGGGAGTCTTCCCTGCCTCCTTCCTTCCGAAGATTGCTCCAAGATGACATTTCTTTTTGCATTTTTTCTTGAGAAGTCCTGTGTGCTGGGCAAACATGGCTGCTGGCTGGCCAGTGTGCTACTTTTTCTCCTCTTGCATTCACTGTTGTTTTACATTTCTCAGCTAAGGGATCAGCCTTTCAGTTTTTTTTTCAGGCTCTGCTTTCTAAAGGATTAGGATAAAAATATTGAGTACCCTAAAGCTTCCTCATTCTGGCTCCTTTTCTGAAGTCTTTCCTTTTAATATTTTTGGCTCTAATCCAATGACATAAAGAGAGAAGTCCTTCCTTCCTCAAGGTCATGCTCTTCTTTTAACTCTGTATCTCTGAATAACTAGTTCTTATTATAGTGTAAAAAAATTTCTCTAAGGAAATAAGTGTGTGTATTGGGAAGAGGTGGGAGGGGTGTATAAATTGTATCCTGAACATCATAATTTCCTGTTTGCATGTGAGAGCTGTTGGACAACATCAACTATTCTAACATAAGTGAAATTGGAATCCAAGAAGGAGAAAAGAGAGACAGTTCAGAAAAAAATGGCTGAAGAAATAATGGCTGAGAATTTTCCAAAATAAATGACAGAAACCAAACCACAGATTCAAGAGTCTCAGAGAACACACACACACACACACCTGCCCCCTTTTCTAAATATACACACCCATATCAAAATGAGACTACTGAAAACAGAAGACAAAGATAAATTCTTAAAGGCAGAGCAAAAAGGAACATCACATACAGAGGAACAAAGATACAGAGAACAAACAGTTACAGTGAACTTCTCCTCAGTAACTATGCAAGCCAGAAAGTAATGCAGGAACATCTTTAAAGTATTGAAAGAAAAATCTCTGTTATTTGTTCCCCTGAAAATGCATTCCAAAAAAAAAAAAATAAAGGAAAACAGCATTGCTTTTCTTTTTCAGACAAGAGGAAATGCATCTCTACCTGCTGTATAAGAAGTAGTAACAGATAACCTTTATGCAGAGAGACAATGAGAGAGGACAGCAACTTGGACTTACACAAAGAAATGAACACAGAAAACGGAAGTGATGATGGTAAAGTTAAATTTATTGTTTAAAAATTTAGGGGCACCTGGGTGTCTCAGTCGGTTAAGCATCTGACTTTGGCTCAGGTCACGATCTCACGGCTTCTGAGTTTGAGCCCTGCGTTAGGCTCTGTGCCAACAGCTCAGAGTCTGGAGCCTGCTTTGGATTCTGTGTGTGTCTCTCTCTGTCCTTCCCCCTTCTCAAAAATAAACATTAAAATTTTTTTTTAAATTTAAAAATTGCTCTAAAACAGTGGTTTTCAATCAGGGGAAATCCCTTTTCCTTTCTCATCAGGGACTTGTATTATCTGGAGACATTTTTGGTTGTGCCACTGGGGTGGTGCTACTGTTAATGTGGCTGAGGGGGAGAAACCTGTTCTGAAAGGTAAGTGTCTAAGGCAAAAAAAAATAGTAACACTGTACTGTGTGTTTATAGCATATGTAAGTATAGAAGGTACAATAGCAATAGCACAAATTATGGGGGGGGGGAACTACAGTATTGTCATGTCCTTACAATACACAGGAAATAATGTTTGTTCAGGGTTGACTTTGGTAGTTAAAGAGGTATATTTAAAAAATTATTTAGTGTTTATTTTTGAGAGAGAGAAAGAGCATGGGGGCAGGGAGGGGCAGAGAGAGAGAGGGAGACACTGAATCCAAAGCGGACTCCAGGCTCTGAGCTGTCAGCACAGACCTGGACGCAGGGCTCGAACTCATGAGCCGTGAGATCATGACCTGAGCTGAAGTCGGATGCTTAACTGAGCCACCCAGGCATCCCTAAAAATGTATATTTTAAAACCTATGAAAACCCCTCAAAAATAATGGAGATAAATGGAATAATAAACTACACTCAATTATAAAGGATAAAGCTGAAAAGGAGAGAAAAATTATAGAACACATGATGGGACATGCTTACAAGATGGTAGGTCTGAATCCAGCCATTTCAACAATCCCATAAAACTCATTTTATCGGCCCTTCATTACCTTCATATTAAAACCAAACAAAGACATTACAATGAAAGAAGAACTTTATCTTAAATCTCTCATGAACATAGACACAATTATTCTCAATAAAGTATTAGCAAATTGAACCTAGCAGTATTTAAGAAAATGATACTATATAATCAACTGGGGTTTATCCTGGGCATGCAATACTTGTTCAATACTGAGAAAAAAATCTATGTAACTCATCATGTTACTGACTTAACGAAGAAATCCACATGGTTCTATAAATAGATGCAGAAAAATTATTTGACAAAATTCATCATCTGTTCTCGATAAAAAGTCTCAGCTAACTAGTAATAGGTAAAAGGGCATATATAAAAAACCCTATAGCCAACATTATTCTTAATGATGATAGACTGAATTCTTACCCTGTAAAATCAAGAACAAAGCAAGATTGTCACTCTTACCACTTTTTAAATTTAAAGTACTAGATGACTCAACCTGAACAATAAAGTAATAACAAGAAATAAAAGGGATACAGATTGAAGAAAGAAAGAAAAATCCTATTTGTGGATAACATGCTTCTTTGCAAAAAGGTTTCTAGAACTAATAAGTTTATAAAAATTTCAGGATACAAAGCCAACACACAAAAAATTAGCTATATTTCTATATGCTAGCAATAATCAATTAGGAACCATAATTTTAGAATGCTGTAACCTTCAAGACAGTATGTACTGGCACAAAAAAAGACACATAGAACCATGGAACAGAATAGAAGACCCAGAAGCGAACCTGCAACTATATGATCAATTAATTTTCAACACAGCAGGAAAGTATATCCAATGGGAAAAAGACAGTGTCTAAAACAAATGGTGTTGGGAAAACTGGACAGCAATATGCAAAAGAATGAAACTGGACCACTTTCTCACACCATACACAAAAATAAATTCAAAATGGATGAAAGACTGAAATGTGAGATAGGAAATCATTAAAATCCTAGAGGGAAACACAGGCAGTAACCTCTTTGACATTGGCTGTAGCAACTTCTTACTAGATAGGTCTCCTGAGGCAAGGGAAACAAAAACAAAAATGAACTATTGCGACTTCATCAAAATAAAAAAATTCTGTACAGTGAAGGAAACAGTCAACAAAACCAAAAGGCAACTATGGCCTTGTTAATTTTAATGACCAAAATTAACAACACTGGAAACAACAGGCATTGGTGAGGATGTGGAGAAAGGGGGATCCTCTTGTACTGTTGGTGGGAATGCAAACTGGTGCAGCCACTCTGGAAAAAATACAGAGGTTCCTCAAAAAATTTAAAGTAGAACTACCCTATGTCCCAGCAATTGCACTACTAGGAATTTATCCAAAGGATACAAAAATACTAATTCAAAGGGATACTTGCACCCTGATGTTTATAGCAGCATTATTATCTACAATAGCCAAATTTTGGAAAGAGTCCAAATGTCCATCAATTGATGATCAATAAAGAAGATATAGTGTGTATATATATAATGGAATATTACTCAGACATAATAAAGAAATCTTTCCATTTGCAGTGATGTGGATGGAGCTAGAGATTATCATGCTAAGGGAAACAAGTGAGAGAAAGACAAATACCATATGATTTCACTCATGTGGAATTTAAGACAAAAAACAAATGAGCAAAGGGGGAAAAGGGGGAGAGGCAATTCAAGAAGCAGACACTTAACTGTAGAGAACAACCTGAGGGTATTGGAGTGGTGGCAGACGGGTTTTGGGGGGTGGGGGGGGAAATAGGTAAATGGTGATGGGAAATGAGGGCACTTGTGATGAGCACAGGCTGTTGTATGTAAGTGTTGAATCACTAAATTCTACACCTGAAACTAATAGTGTACTGTATGTTAACTAGCTGGAATTTAAATATAAAATCTTGGAAGAAAAAATAAATAAAAATGGTATCTCTTACTAAAGCTCTAATAAAATGAAATCCTTAGGTATAAATCTAAGAAAACATATAAAATATGTTCTTGAAGCCTATAAAACACTGATGAAAGAAATAAAAGAAAACCAAATAAATGGAGAGACATACTGTGCTCATGATTGGAAGACTCAACATAGTAAAGAAGTCAGTTCTCCCTCAAATGACCTATAGATTTAATGAAATACTAGTCAAAATCCCAGCAGGATTTTTTTCCCCCCAGATATAGACAAGATGATTCTAAAGTTTGTGGGTAAGGGCCCTGGAACTAGAAAAGCTAACACAATTTTGAAAAAGAAGAATAAAATTAGGCGAATCTTATGACCAGATTTTAAGCCTTCTTATAAAGCAAACAATAAAGTGATGTGGGATTGGTAAAGAGACAGATACATAAATCAGTGAAACAGACTAGAGACCCAGAAATAGAGCTACACAAACATGGCTGTTTGATTTTGGTTAAAGTGTAAAAGCAATTCAGTGGAGAAAGGATTGTCTTTTCAACAAATGTTGGAAACATTTTTCATTCACATGCAAGAAAAGGAAATTTTATACCAGAATTAAGTGGATCATAGATATAAAGGTAAACTTAAAACTGTAAAACTTTTAAAAGAAAATACAGGGAGCACCTGGGTGACTCAGTCCGCTAGGCGTCTGACTATGTTCAGGTCATGATCATGCAGTTCGTGAGTTCAAGCCCTGCTCTGTGCTGGCAGCTGAGAGCCTGGAACCTCCTTTAGATTTCTGTCTCTCTCTCTCTCTCCCCCTCTCCCCCTTGTGCTCTGTCTTTCAAAAATAAATATTAAAAAAAATATTAAAAAATTAAAGAAAAAAAGAAAATGTAGGACCACAGGTCCCTTTTTCCCTGTTACTCTTTTCAGAGGGAAGTATTTTCTTTCATATACCATTGCTGCAATGGTCAGGCTAGCCCAAAGAGTACAGCTTCCTGACTGGGGCTTGCCTTAGCACAGGACAGGGAGAATAAAAAGAGGAAGAAATTGGGTATTCCAACATTCTCCATCCGAGAGGGGGCCCTCTGTGTTGGAGGAGGTACCCACTGTTGCAATTAGAGAGAGTTTCTTGTGGAGCTTTTTCTTTCCATACTTGCTGTGCAGTTACTGGACTCAGGTTGCCCTGGGGCCTGAGCTGGGTGATATGGAATGGAAAAAGCCAGGAAATCTGCTGCCGTCTGGGTTGGTATTCAGGATTTGATTTCCCTCACAAGTATGTCTGCTGTTATTTACTTGTCAGAGTCCCAAGAGGCTTGCTTTATGTGTCCTGTCCAAAGACTTATAATTTCTGAGATAGATAGGGTAGGACGTTTTTATTTCATCTCCATGGAACTAGAACCACTAATTCTGCTCTCTGCTTTTTTTTTTTTAACCTAAGAAATCTGTTTCCTTTTGCTGGTGATTTGTTTGAAATGTGAACCAGCACCAAGATCTATATGCCTAGACATAAGGGGGGGGGGGCGCATTTGCTTGAGGCTTCTGGGAGAGTGCTTTCTCCCTGATAGAGTCATGGAGGAATTCCACTCTTGTCTTCCATTGGATGCTCTTGTATAATGGCGTCTGGAATCACGGCTCCTACCTTGCATTTCTGAAAGAAAGGCTAAAGAATTATACAGAAGTCACATTGGAACCAAGACAGAAGTCACATTGGAACCCATGTTGTGGGGCAAATAAGCTGGACCTGGGACTTTTACTTATGTGGGATCATAAATTCCTAATTTTGAGTTGATAGTTACTGATTAAAAGATTTGACATGTAGAAAAGACTGATGTTATATTTTAGAACTGTAAAGCCAAAAAATGAATATATAGCTTCAAAAGAAGTATGGATTATAATAGAATTATTCGTGGTTCTTTTGTGGACTTGGGGATATGTTACAATTCTATTCTTTATGTTCCTTTATTCACCATTCAAAAATATTAATAGGGTACACATTACGTGCCAGAAATTTGTTCTGGATACGTACAGTACTAAGATGAGCTAGAAATAGTTGCTGCTTTTCAATGGCTTACAGTCCATTAGGGGCTATAGATGTATAAAAGCAAATGCTGTGGTTAAAATGCAGAGGGATATAAACTACCACTGTATATGGAAATATATCAAATTATTTAGGAGTATAAAAGAACTATTTTTGTGGTATAGTTTTTCTATTCTCTGATAATGTATTTTTCTCATATTTGAGTGTAGTACATTTATTTCAGTTTTAGATTATTGGGTAGTATACTATGTTTTAGGTTTGATGACATGAAATTTTGAGAGAATATTTGTTCTTGAGAAATGAGCCCATGATGGCCCCTGTATATTGCCTCTTTATAGTGTTTAAGTCTTCACAATGAGTTTGGACTATTAATGCAAAGCTAACTCAAATTCCTATGTATCTAACTGCTTTAAATGGAGCCTGAATAAGCATATTTTCAACCACTTTCAACCTGCTAGCTTTGCGTGCCTGACAAAACTGCACCCAGTGCCTGCTGGCTATAGATAAGGCCAACCATGGAGTTAGAAAAGACCCCAGGCTGCAGATGCCCTTTCGAGCTCTCTGACCCACAGATCTCTCACCTTGCTGCTGGATGGTATCACCTAGTCACATCTGCCCCCTCATTGATTCTCCCCTCTCTTGGGGTTTCCCTGGCCCTGTTCCCTTTCTAGGAAGTGGCCCCACTCTACTGACTTTAGAAGGGTGCCTCAGGTGAGAAACTTCCTTCCCCTGTAATCCGGTCCAAGCCCCAACTAATAAAGCTTGCTGTGCTGTGCAGCACTGTATCTTGTGGTCCTGTTTTTGCCTTGATCAGCCCGCAGATCCTCAAACTCACCACATTTCTCTACTGTTTTTATTTTTGTGTTTCTTTTTAAAGGTGTATTCTTTGCAGTTCTCTTCTTTGCATATCCACTGGGCTAATTCTCTCGTTCTTCCTTTCCTTCTGCCCCTAACTCTCCTCCATGTGTCCTTCCATGACCTCATTTTCTGATAATGCAACCTGCCATCCATCCTCATCTCCCTGCGTTTCCCAATCTCCCTATTTGGTTATATTTCATTACTTCCCTACTACTTGTCACCTTCTAATACACTTTACTCACTTAGGTTTATTGTATGGCACCCTCTGTTAGAATATTAATTCTTCAGAATTTGAAGATTTGTTTCATTGTATTTTTCACTTCTAGTGTTGCTGATGACAGGTCAAGATGATTCTCATTCCCTTTTAGGCAACCTGATTTTGCCCCCTAGTAGCTTAAAATTTTTTTTAATGTGTATTTTTGAGAGAGCAAGAGAGAGAATGAGAGAGAGACAGAGCATGAGCCCGGGAGGGGCATAGAGAGGGGGAGACACAGAATCCGAAGCAGGCTCCAGGCTCTGAGCTGTCAGCACAGAGCCTGATGCAGGGCTCAAACCCACAAACCGTGAGATCGTGACCTGAACCAAAGTCGGACACTTAACCGGCTGAGCCACCCAGGCGCCCCTCCCCTTAGTAGCTTTTAGATTCTTCCATTTATCTAGTGGAGTTCTGAATTACATGGCGTTTTTTTATAGATATAAGTTTTGTTCTTTCTTCCTGCTTGGTACTTAGTAAGCATTTCGTTCTGAAGACTTGAGTCTTTTATCAGTTGTAGAAGTTTTCCATATGTATAGGCATATACCCATAATAATACAGCATACACACACATACGTATCATTCTCTGTAAATACAACGCATAGTATACTTTCATATAATGCATGCATCATTTTCTTTCCATGTGAATATAATATATTTCTACCTCCATATGCCTATCAAATTCTGTGTAGATTATACATACTTCTTTCCTCTCTGCCATTGTAGAGCTGTAGACCTGTTTCCCGTGCAACTCAAGCCTTATCTCATATTTTTCACCTTTTCTAAGTTATTTTTTTAGTGCTTTATGGAAGAATTCTTTAGTTCAGTTTGATTTTATTATACTATTTTGCTTATCTGTTGAGTTTTAAAATATCATATTTTTATTTTCTTGGATCTCTATTTGTGATGGTTTCATAGAAGCCTTGTCTTAGTTCTTTGAGGATATTAACAGTCCTCATATAAAAAATTTCTTTGCCTTTGTGTTTTGGGCTATTTGTTGAGTTTGGCTCTTTCCTTTTATGCGTATTGATTTTCCTCAAATATTCAGATATTCTTATTTGGTTGCTCATATTTTTATTTGATATTCTCCCACTCCCCCCCCCCCCTTTTTTTTTTTTTTTTTTTTTTTTTTTTTTTTTTTTGCCTATTTGTGGTTTTGAGAACAGAAACCTGTGTTCGGGTGTTTGGGGGAAGATGGGTGTTTGTGACCAGGTAGGTTATGTATGGCCATAATCTCAGGTGTTGTCACTCAGGGACTGCGAGTTATGGTGGAGTGTGGTCAGACTGTCTGAGCCATCTTGAGTCCTGAGGCCAGATCTTTTACTCAAACCAGAGCCATTTGCTTCCTTTCCATTTTCTTTTTCCACTGTTGTTAATGTGGAAGTTTAACATTACTTTGGTCTCAGCTCCTCTCTTTTCAGTTCCAGCAATTCTACTCAGACTGTGATTCTCAGCTTTGCACACTGGAATCACCTGGGTAGCTTTATAAAACCCTGAAGACTTTGTCCTACCTCCAGAGATCTTGATTTATTTGGTCTGGGGAGCAGCTTGGGGATGGGGATGTTTTTAAAGTTCCCCGGCTGATTCTAATTTACAGCCAAGATGGCTCACCACAGTGCCGTGAAATGGTGTCCTGCAGATCTTCCACGTAGGTGTAGAAAAGATTCTTAATGTTTACCTTGGGCCAGACACCCTTCTTATCTGTTGCTCACTGAGAAGCAGATAGGAAGGAGACTGTCTGTACGGCACTTTATGACACATCTCTTTAATTCATCATCTTGTTCGTCCCACAGCCCCTTCTTTTTTGGTTTCTGTTGACTTTAACCTAACTTGAAATATTTAGAATTGCTTTATGTCCATAGTTGTTTTTATTTTTTCTTAGTTGTTTTGGGCTAGAGTTTATCTATCCTTTTACTCTGCTTCCTTTCTCAAGATTTTTCAAAATTTCTGGTCAACTGATTAACACTGTGTTTTTCAGTGCTGTTGTAAATTTTTTAAAGTATTATTTATTTTTCTTGTTATTTTGGTGGATTTGAAGAGGACTGGATGGACAATCTGTGCTCAAAATTCTATCAAACGTATTCTGTCTTCCAGTTTCACTCTCTGTGTTTCCCCCCTAATAGATCTATAAAATGAGGAAAGAGATGTTTTACAATCTTGCTCAGCAGTTCTATTTTTGTTTTATATAATTTGATCCTTTTATACGAAGCATAAAGGTTCATGGCTATTACAAATTTTATGTAGATTTTGCCTTTTGTGAATATAAAATGACCCTCTTTTCCATGGAAACCTTTTTTGCCATATATTAAATTTTTTTGAAATAAAAAGGGCCACACTAGCTCTTTTTTATTTTATCTTATAAGCCATTTTATCCTTTAAAAATGTTTCTTGTCAACTTAATATGCTTCTTTAAGCTTAAACAGCATATGACTAGATTTTAAAAATACTTTTTAATGAGGAATTGAAATGATTTAAATTTATTATCATAACTTGTATACTTGGCCTGGCCTCTGTCATCTTGTTTTATATGTTTATATTTTATTCTTTCTCATTTTTCTTCTGGAGTTATGTCTTCTACTTTGAGTCTTATGCTTTGTTTGCTTTTACCTTTTTTAATGTTCTGAGAGATAAACATCCTTCTGAAAATTTTTATCTCTTAGTTTTTGGAAAATGATATTTAATCTGTTATTAATCATTTTTGTTTCAGAGTTTTTATCTGTGAACAATTGAAATGGACTCGGGTTAAATTAGGCAGAAAAGGGATTTTTTCAGAAGGAAAAGGAGGTGTTCACAGAATTTTTTTAATGTTTATTTATTATTGGGAGAGACTAACAGAGCATGAGCCGGGGAGGGATAGAGAGAGAGGAACACGCAGAATCTGAAGCAGGCTCCAGGCTCTGAGCTGTCAGCACAGAACCCCATATGGGGCTCCAACCCATGAGCCAGGAGATCATGGCCTGAGCTGAAGTCGGACGCTTAACTGACTGAGCTATTCAGGTACCCCGAGGTGTTCACAGAACTGATGGGAAGGAGGGCAGGCCCACAGGAAGGATCCATTGGCAGCCAGGCCACACCCCAGAACCAGCAGCTCTCTGAATACCTCTACTGCTGGTACGTTCTCTGTGTTTCGTGAACACTGCCGCCACACGCTTCCTCACTCACCTGTACTGCTACCCTTCTGGACACTGGACTCTCAGCTGCCTCTGCCAGATAACTTCAGGGTGGTCTCTACTTCTGGGCATTGTTTGCTTCACATTATTGTCCCAAAGAGGAGCACATGATGGGCTGGGCTTAACTCTCCAGGCTATCACAGAGCTGAAAGATGTTTGAGAGGAAACGTTCTGGCCTTTTCTGCTCTGTAGAGAGACAAGATCCTGCTTATACCATTCACCACGTCCCAGAAGTCTGGGACGGTAGTCTTCAGTTTTATCAGTATCTCAGTATTTTGTAAAAGATGACCGAACTGAAAAGCTAATTACCTCTGATAAACACTACCTGAAATACTGGGGTAAAAAGAGAGGAAAGGAGGGGGGCCTGGGTGGCTCAGTTGGTTAAGTGGTTAAGCCTTGGACTCTTGATATTGGCCCTGGCTGTGATCTCGTGGATGCAGTCTCGTGGTGGTGAAATTGAGCGCTGCATTGGGATCTGTGCTGAGAGTGAAGTCTGCTTGGGATTCTCTCTCTGCCCTTCCTCTTTCTCACACACACTCTCTCTCTCAAAATAAATAAATAAACTTACAAAAAGAGAGGGAGAGGAAAGGGAAAGGGAGTTGGTTAAAATATGGATAGAGGTTGTGATTTTTATTTCATCGGTTGGGCTTATGGCCGTAGCTCAGCTCTGTCCAATACAAGTTTCTGTAACCGCAGAAGTGCTCTTAAGTGTTGAGTAGGGGAGCCACCAGCCACACGTGGTCAGGGAATGCTTGAAATGTGGCTAATGGAGCTGAGAAACTAATATTTTAATTGTGTTTAATGTAAATTAATTTAAATTTAGATTTAGAGAGCCATATGTGGCTGATGGCTATGACACTGTACAGCACAGCTGTGAATAAAATTATGCTCCCTTCCCCTCAGCCATACCCAAGTGAATTCACTGGGCTCTTTCCCAGTACAGCTCTTTGTCTAATTTCAGGATAACCCTGAAAGCTGGCTAATCTTGTCTGCATAGGGTTTAGTAGTCATCCGTTTAGAACTGACCATGGAGCATGTTAGGAAAGGGTCCAGCCGTGTTCTTCTTATGGAGAAAGAGCATTCTTATTTGCTTTCTTATATTAGTGTCAATTGCCAGGCAATGCTGTAAAAACTTATTTTAGCTGTTTATCCGGTGGCATAGGGAGGACAAATAGCCTGATGGCAATTTCACAGGATGGTTATCTCTTTCCTTGCAAACAAACCTTCAATACTTGTGGATAACAGAGTTATGAGAATGTGTCACGTTTCTGCAAGTATATTATTAGATATAATTCTTGGAGGTATCACAACACTGCCACCCATGCTAGACCCATGTTCTGACTCTAGAACAAACAGAACATTCATGATATCCTTAAGGACTGCACTCTAACCTGGCGAAGTGTTGTCTCTCAGTCTTCCACGGCCCACTACAGTGTTCTGCAAGCCCAGCTGTTTTCAGATTATGAGATACCAGTCGTTGTTTCATTGCTTTTTTCCTTCACTGTAAAGTGAGTTCCTTGGTCTGAAACAGTGTTGTGTGGGACACCATGCTGTATGTAAGGCATTCAGTAGGGGTGGTACTTGTATAAGTATAGTAAGGAGGGAAAGCACACCCAAATCTTAGTAATAAGTAAAATCAAATGGGTACCTTTACCAGGAAGGAAGTTTTACAATATAATTAACCTTGTACTAGGCAACTGGCTGGCCCATGTGTATAGTCTTAGACTGGGGACTCAGGCTTGGTCTTCTAGCAGAACAGCTGAGCAAGTAGTGGTGGTGGTATCTTGGTCAGCCTTTGCAATGGGAAGTCCATGTTGATGGGCCCACCTATAGTTTCATACGGGCCACCATAAACTAGAGGTGCGTTTAGCTGGGAAGAGGGAGCTGGCTGATCTACATGATCATTAAAAGGATCCTTGACAGTGGACGTTCATGCTGAATACAAATACTCTCCCTTTCTGGGCCTTTCCTGAAACCCCTGTAGCATAGCAGATGAAATTAGAGTTACATCTGCTTAAGTTTTGATAATCTAATTCTCTAAGCCCCAGACATCTTCAGCAGGGTCGTCTTTCTCCCTTGCTTCCTAATATTGTTACCATGCCTCTGGAATTTAGTGCCCAATGTGGCCTCTGTCACCCTCAGATCTTCCAATTTTCTTTAAAATTAGGAAACTTTTTTTTTAAGGCATCATCTTCCCACAGTCTCCCTGCCCCATAAAAAAAAATGTGTCTTACATACTTCTCTTATATTCCCTTTGCTTATATTCCCTTTGCTCATGAATATCATGGAGTCTTGGCGAAGGGGTCTTTCTGGGAGCTATCAGGAGAACTAATGATGTGGTGAAACAGCAGGTCACCAGTATAAAGGCATTCAGCATTCCACTCTTCAAGCTCCTTGAATTTCTTCTACATCATACCAAAGAATTTTTGAGGTCTCTCAAATCCATTTGTTGAGGGTCCACATGTGAGCCTAGAGTTTAGTTGACAAACTAGGCAAATAATTATAGAACCATTCAGATGCTCAAGCTATTACCAAGACTACAGAATGCCAGTAATGATAACTATATTAATAAATACAGCCTGATCCAATATCTTCTTCCTTCTTTGTCCAAGTACTGTCTGAAGCCATTTCCACATATATTCCTCATTAAAAAAAATCCATTTAAATAGGCAAAGTCCTGCAGTGTGTGGGTTGTGTTTGGAAGCAAGCAAGTTCCTCCTCAGCTTGATTTTGACTTTGTAATTGGATCCCTAGGACTTACTTAGATATGATTCTTATGAAAGACCTGGGGAACCCGAGGCAAGGGAACTATACCGTTTTTCAAATACTGTGTTCAGAGCTGTATCAAACCAGAGACTTAGGGTTCTTCTGGCTGGCAAAGAAGGGTTGCAGGAAGGGAATGGTTCTGACTATAGAGTTCTCTAAATAGTTTCGCCTATCCCCATTCCACGTCTTGAGACTGCAAAATTTCTTGACCTATGCTTTAATTTTTACATAAGAGAGATGGTGAAACTGAGAATTCAACTGATAACTGTATTTACAGCTTATGGGAGCAAACTGTGTTTTGTGTTTAACTACCTTTATTTATATCACAGCCACAGGAAATAGGAGATTCTTTTAACACAGTAACAGAATATCCCTAACTTTCATAAGGGTCTTAATCCGATAAGTTAAAGATTGTCATTCCCTTTCTTGAACCCATGAGGTGCAACCTGAAGCCATTTTAAACTGTCCCTTCTTTGCATCAGTTTCTGCAGATTTCAAGTTCTGAGAAGGTGCAAATGATTGCCTCAGTCCACAATGTAGCGGCTACATGCTAGAGAGAGCCAGCAACTTGCCTTCACATCTTGTGCGGCGGGAGGTAGACTCCTACTTCTTCCCGCCTATGGATTTCCTAAGCACAGGGAAAATGGCTTAGTTGTTGGGAATCTAAAAAAAATCCAACTACTTTTATTTATGAAAGTTAGGAACAAAACACTATTTCTAGTCTCCCCTGGAAAGCATGAAGAACACAAATTATTACTGTTCTTTACTTTGTCTCCTCCTTTCCTAAATCTGGGTTTAAAATCAAACCAGCTACTACTGAGTGGTTATGTTTTTTTTTTTTTTAACTAATTTCCTTTAAGGATATATTTGGATATTTCTATTAATTTGAAAAACAAATTTAAAGAGTTTCTAAGTGTGTAAGTGGTGACAAAGCATACGGTGATTGTTTCATTACACAACTTCTCTTCTCCAAGCAGTACATTTAATTAACCTTTCAGTCAGTACCAATAGATTTCAAGCAATTATTTTCAAGAAGGGTTTATTTTTCCACTTTTTATTTTTTGAAAACTTTAGTCCCATAGATATGCTGAAAGCATGCTCCAAGTGAATACCTAAATAAATTTCACCTAGATTCACCAAATTACCATATTTGCTTTCTTTCCTTTCCTTTCCTTTCCTTTCCTTTCCTTTTTTTCTTCCTTCCTTTACTTTCCTTTCAAGTTTATTTATTTGTGAGAGAGACAGCACGAATGGGGAAGGGGCAGAGAGAGAGGGAGACTCAGAATCCAAAGCAGGCTCCAGGCTCTAAGCTGTCAGCACAAAGCCTGACATGGGGCTCAAACTCACAAGCCATGAGACCATGACTTGAGACTAAGTCAGATTCTTAAGGGATTGACCCACCCAGGCGCTCATGCATTCTTTCTTACTATGTGTGTATGTTCATAGAGGCACACTGATTTTTTTCTGAGCCATTTGAAAATAAATTGGGTCATCATGATACTTCACTCCTAAATACTTGAGTGTATACATCCAGCTCGTGAGAAATGCAATTCTCCCACCACCATAAAATGATCACATTGGGTGGTATATTTTCTGACCTCTTGGACATGATTCTGTTTGTGGTGTGATAGATTTTGATGTGGATTAAAAAGGGTTTACCAAGGAGACCAACTTTTGACAAATACCATGAGAAGCTCCATGGACCTGAGAAGCTCCATGGACCTGCTCCCAAGGTAAACTGGTGAAAATTATTAAAAAACAACAACAACAACAACAACAACCATTTAAATTTTCTGAAAATGATTGTAAGAACATACAACAAGTGAAGAAATAGCTACTCAATAACGTTCTGTAAAAATTCAGTCAGAAAGGTGAACGTCTATGGTATTTGGACCCAGATCCCTCGCTTCCTCCCTCTCCCAGCCCAGTGAGAGGGAAACTTCACTCTGGACCAGTGCAGCCAAAACATAGGGCTTTCTTTGTCCCCAGCATCCAGTGAGAGGGCCTCTTACTGTGAGGAGCAGAATGTCAGCATTTCTCACCACATCTCTAGCTATCTGTCACTAAGTTCTGAATGAGTGTGGAGAGAGATGGGGGTTCCTTTCTTATGCCAGCCCTAACTTGTGGAACAGAGGCTCTATCATGATTGAGGCACCCCTGAAGCACCGGGGCCTGATTTTCCTGTGTCTTAGTGTGTAAGGCAGCGGTTCTGTGCTTGGAGGGCAAGCGGGAGAATGTCGGGGTCTGCTGCACAGTTGTGCACAGTGTACCTGCCAAATGCTCAGCTCCTAAAGTTGAGTCACTCAGAAACATGCACTGTCCCCACCCCCAGTTCAAGGTCCCTTTGTCAAAGATTTTGCCTGAAGAGAGAAACAGGTCATAAAAGAGATACCTCCTTGTCTTTTCCGAAAGGACCTAATTTCATTTGAAGTAGAGCATGGAGAAGTTGGAGCATAAGGGAACTCTCGAAAACAGTGGAGGTGGTGTTGAAAGGCAGTTGGGAAGACAGTGGTAAATTCCATGAAGATACAGCCTGTGAGATAAATACATTCCTAGGTTAACAAACCCTGAGAACATCTGATGCCAGCACACTCACCCTATAAGATGTACTAAAGGGATTTCTTCTGGCTGAAAGGAAGTGACTCTAGATAGTAATTTGAATTCACATGAAAAAACAAAAAGCTACAGTAAAGGTGAGCAGGTAATTATAAAATACAGTATAAATGCAAATGTCTTCTATTAACTGATTTAAGAAGCAATTGTATAAAATAATATGTGTGTAATGTATTGTTGGGCCTATAACATATAGAAATCTGATATATTTGTAACAGCACAAAAGAGGTGAGTGGGAGAGCAAAGACCTTTTGGGCTAGGGAAATGATTCCAGATGGTAACTTGAACCCAAAATACAACGAAGAAAATCAGAATAAATAATAAATTATTATTATAATATAATAAGACTAAAAATATAGATTTGTTTCCTTCTCTCAGCTCTTTCAAAAGACTCCAAATCATATAAAGTAATAATTATAACATCGTATTGTTGATTTTGTCATATTGACAGATATAATATGTATAGCACTAATACAACCAAAAGTAGGAAAATTCAAAGAGCTGTATAAGAGTAACATTTCTATATTATACTGAAATCAGTATAAATTTGAAGCTGATTCTCATAGGATATATATGGTAAGCCCTATGGCAACCACTAAAGAAATAATTATAGTGAAAAAGTTTTAAAAATTTAAAGGCATCGTTAGAAAATATCTGCTTAATGCAAAAGAAATTAGTAAAGGAAAATTAGAGGAAGAAGAAGACATGAGATTCATTGAAAAGAAAAAATGATGAATGTAAATCTAACCATATAATAACAGTACATGTGAATGGAATAAGTAATACAATCAAAAATAAGACTGGCTAAAAAGTAAGATACAACTATGTACTATCTAAAGCAAACATCCTTCCGATTCAAAGATATGAAGAGATTGAAAGTAAATGGGTAGAAAAAGATATATTATGCAAATAGCAGCCATAAGAAAGGTTGAATAGCCATACTAATATCAGTTAGAATAGACTAAAAAATGTTACTAGAGGTAAAGTGGGAGATTTTATAATGATGAAAGGCTCAATCTATCAGGAAAGTATAATAGTTATCATGTTTCATCAGTTTTGAGAAAAATGTTTTTGCCAATATTTGTTTAAATATGGCTTTTAACCCATTTTCTCTCTTCTGTGTTTTCACTTATTTTATTAGATCTTCATGAGTCCCATTTGTGTCTAATGCTCTTTTCTGTGTTTTCCATTCTTCCACCCCCGCTCCCTGCCCCATTTCTACTTCAGTTTGATTATTATCTATTGATGTGTTTTCCATGTGACAGATCTTATATTCTGCTGTGTCTAATGTGTTATTGAACCTGGCTAATAAGTTCTTAATTTTAGATATCCTTTTTGTGTTTTAATTTTTATATGTGTTTTTTAGTTCTAGAATTTCCGTTTGATCCTTCTTTATAGTTTCAATGTATTGATGAATTACCTGTGTTTTAAACCTCTCCATTTTCCTCTAGTTTCTTGAACATATTAATCATAGTCATTTTCGGGGCACCTGATTGGCTCAATCGGTTGAGCATACAACTTCAGCTGTGGTCGTGATCTCATGGTTCATGAATTAGAGCCCTATGTTGGGCTCCTGCTGTCGGTACAAAGCCCACTTCTAAGCCTCTCTTCCCCTCTCTCTCTCTCTGTCCCTCCCCCACTCACATGTTCTCTCTCAAAAATAAATTAAAAATTAAAAATAAGTAAACACAGTCATTTTAAAGTCCTTGTTGGGGTGCCTGGGTGGCTCAGTCGGTTAAGCGGCCGACTTCATCTCGGGTCATGATCTCGTGTTCGTGAGTTCGAGCTCCACATCAGGTTCTGTGCTGACAGCTCAGAGCCTGGAGCCGGCTTCGGATTCTGTGTCTCCTTTTCTCTCTGCTCTTCCCCTTCTCACGCTCTGTCTCTCTGTCTCGCAAAAATAAATAAATATTTAAAAAAATAATAAAAAATAAAGTCCTTGTTGTCTGACACTAAAATTGGGATCACCCTGTAGGTGTGTTTCTATTAGTCACTTTTCTCTTATTATTCTTTGACAGGTGAAGGAAATATTCTTGAATGAATGGCCGACATTCTTAGGTTAAAAAAAAAATGTAGAGGCTTCAGATTTTTGGGGAGGCTTACCTTTTCCTCTTCTGGACAGAGTGGTGGTCAGTTGCCTTAATTCAACAAAGAAATGTGATGAGTCATGGCTTTGTAAAAGCCAGGTTATCTCTGGCTCAAGCCTGGCCCTGCATATCTTCATCTAGAATTCTGGTATGTTTTGGAGGGGGCATTCTTTTCTGTGTGTCTCAGATTCTAATCTTTGTGTTATGAGACTGACAAAAGAGCTCTGTTTGGCCCTTCAGAGGCTTCCTACTTACATGTTTGTCTGCTGCCACATAATGCTTGAGCATTCAATACCTGTGTAGGAAGAAAACCTGCAATTCCTTGAAACTTCCCCAGTTTCCCTAAAAACTCTTCTGATTTCGCCTTCCTCTGCAGTAGCACTCCTCCAGGTTGCACTAGCATCTGTGAGAACCTTACCTTCTTGCCTGTATTCAAATCCGCCAGAACCCCTAGGCTAAAAGCAACTACAGAAGCCACTCAATTTCTCTGTTCCTTTCTTTCTAGAATATTAGTTCATTTAGTTCTTGTTGCCTCAGAAACTCTCTTCTGCTTTCAAAATACAGTTTTTGTGTTCCATCTGGATTTTCAAGCTCTAGGTGAGAGCACAGGTCTTTGGACAAATGTTATTACCTACCTGGAAGTGGGGGAGTGTTATAGTACATATATTTTTTTAATGTTTATTTTTGAGAGAGAGAGAGCATGAGCGGAGGAGGAGCAGAGAGAGAGGGAGACAGAGGATCCCAAATAGGCTCTGGGCTGTACAGCACAGCATCGTAGAGCCCTACAGGGAGCTTGAACTCATGAACTGTGAGATCAAGACCTGAGCTGAAGTCAGAAGCTTAACCGACTGAGCCAGTCCGGTGCCTCAGTACATATTTTAAGATATCTTTCTGTTTATTCATACTTGAGTTGTAATGTAGCTGATTTTAGAATTTGGGGGATATAATACTTTTGAAGCTATAAAGTATTATTTTGTTACTTTTTTGGCAGTTAGAATTTGATAGTCTGATTTTTATTCCTTTTGTGAATAAACCCATTTAAAAAAATCTGTTTTTAAAGATTTATCTTAGTGAAAATAAAATATACTTTTCTAAGATGTCTCTTGATGTGAGTCTCTTTTCAGACTTCTCTTTTCAACTTTTGAACAGTTTGTGATAAGCTCTTTATACTAAGTTTCCTTGACAGTTGAGTGAAGTGTTCTTCAATTAAGCTTTAGACTTTGGTTTCTTTAGTTGCTGTGGTTATTGTGGGGTCTTCCTAAGAATTCCTGAAACTTTTATCTTCAGTTCCTATTTCCTTTATTCTTATTATCTTCTCCATCAATGTTTTTTTTTTTTTTTTAATTTTGGATCTTTGTGTTGTATTTTGGAAAATTATTTCCATTTGACTAGATTTTCTCACGTTTAGTTTTATGCTTCATTGAATCAATTTTCATTTAAATCCTAATATTGTGATTTTATTTTCATTAATATTATACTAAATTGTCTCCTTTTCCTTCTTTTCTACTGATATTAATTAGTTTTTCATTCTGAGTTTTTTTTCTTTAGCTTGGATTTTTGCTACTGTTTCATAGCTATGACTTCTATGGAAGTCATATTTACTTACTACTTACTGTCATACTTACTTCTAAGTATGACAAACTGATATTTAAATTTTTTCTTTTTCCTTTAGCAAATCATTTTCAGAGATTTGTTTTACTTGTGTATTTTTGAGGTGATCTTTGCTTTCACTGCAGTATTTTAAAAATAAACTTGATCAAGGTATAGTTTACATTAGTTAAAATATATTCATTTTAAATGAACACTTCATTGGCTTCATCGTTGTATATGTCCATATATCCAACACCACAATTAAGAAATGGAATCCTTACGCTTCCCTAAAAAATTCTCTATATTTTTGTTTTGTAGTTGGTACCCTTGACATCGATCTTATGAGATCACTGATTTGATTTATATCACTATAGATTAGTTTTGTTTATTCAAGAATTTCATAAAAATTGAATGTGCTTGTATGTACTTTTCTTCTAGCTACTTTTGCCTAGCCTATCATTTAAAAAATTCATTCCTATTGTTACACCTATCAGTAGTTTGCTTCTTTTTATCACTGAGTATTCACTGTGTGCATGTAATACAATATGTTTATCCGTTCTTGCTATGGACGGAATGTTCACATTCCCCCTCCAAATCTTGGAGGTAGGGCCTGTGGCAGGTAATTAGGTTTAGATGAGGTCATTAGGGTGGGTTCCCATAATGTAAGAAGAGGTAGAGACCAGAACTCTCTATCATGTTAGGATACAGCAAGAAAGTGACTATGGCTATTTGTAAGTGAGTAAGAGGGCCCTCACCAGAAACTGGACCATGCTGGCATTCTGGACTTGGACTTCTCAATCTCCAGAATGCTGAGAAATAAATGCTGTCTAGGCAATCTATCTATACTATCATGTTATACCAGCCTGAGCAGACTAAGACAGTTCTGTCGATGGATGCTTGAGTTGTTTACAGTTTGCAGCCATTATGAATAAAATTGCTACAAGCATTCATACATCAGTCTCCTTTTGTTCATGTTTACTTTGTAAGTCCTTGTATGTATTTATATTCAGTTATTATAAAGTCCCTGCCTGCTTATTTAGTCATTTCTGTCTTTTCCTTGTCTGTTTCTGCTGATTTTTCTCTTGGATAAGGTGGCATTTTTTCTGTTCTGCAGGCAGCATAATTTTCATTTGGATGTTGGACATTATCGAGTGTCTGGACCCCCCACTCTCTGCCTTCCTTTAAAGATTTTGTAATTTTTCTATGTCAAATAGAAAATATGTCTATTTGACATATTCTATGTCAAATAGAATAGTTAATTTACTTTCTAGATCATCTTCATACTCTTTAGATCTGTTTCTAAGTTTCTGTAGCGTATGCACGGTAACCTTTACTCTGGGGCTATTTTAGCCTTGCCCCTACATATGGACTTTCTGGATTCTCTGTGAATGTTCCTGTTGTTTAGCTTTCTGCTTCCCAGGAGTTGTTTTCTCCTGGAATCTGTTCTTTACCCAGCTTCCTGGTATCCCCCTTGTGCATCACAGGTCAGTATGAAGGCAAAGACTCAGGGAAGCTTTCCTGTAGAGGTCTGTAATTCGCTGTCTACAAAATCCCTCTTCACTGCTCCACACCACAAGAATGAACTGCCCCAACCTCCTCCACCTCTCATCTCCATTCCCTCGGCTCACAGACACTGCTCATCTCTGCCTGGTTTTCCTCTCCCTCTTCCAAAGTCCAACAAACATCTCCAGATGGAAAGCTGCAGAATCATAGGGCTCACCTCATCTGTTTCCCTTCCTCCAGAGATGACAGTCCTGGGATGCTCATTATCCAATGTCTGACAATAGTTGTTAATGTATATCACGTCCAGACTTGTAGAGGTTTATGATAGGAAACCTAGTCTGGTACCGGTACTTCATCATGTCTGAAAGCAAAAGTCTTATTGTAGTTTTATCCAGGATGTATTTTGAAATTAAAATTTTTATCTAATTATTTTAAAATGAGAAGAAATGATTCATTTCCACTATTTGTTTTTTAGAGTCCAGGCAAGTGATTTGCTGTGGTATCACTCTTTGTTTTTTTGAAGGATGGCTAAAACCTCTTCTCATATATATAGTTACACAGCAAATTGATTTTACCATCCTTGGTGAAGTCTCAGTTGTTACTTGTCTTGCAGAGAATATTGCTGGACTTGACTACATGAAATGTTATAATCCACAGATCTAGATCTTTGGAATTCCGGATAAATCTCGTGTGAAAGTCTGTGGGTCCCAGAATGTCCTGTAGTCAGGGATCTTCCTCCTTTTATTCAGAGGGAAATTTTCATTACTCTTCTTTGAGAGCTATGAAGTAAGACTTTACCTTTCTCTCTTTCTGGCTAATGTGACTGAAGATGTTACATCCGATATTGCTCCAGCAAGTTTGGCTTCATGACAGTAGGTAGAATGATAGTAGACATTCATCAGTGATGCATCACTGCAAATCACCATTGCACTGAAGAATCAAACTAACCCTGAAATACATCAACTCTTTATATTTTTGCAGTTATGGTAGTCATTTTCCTACCTTTGTTGTTTAAAGCATCTTGAATTTTCTGTTACTTGCTGTTGGGAAAGGCTGTCTTTTGCATATGGTCTTTCAAGCACATGGACATGTAAGAATGGGCTTTGAGACTGAGACACTTACCAGGAGAGAAAGAGCCCATACAGCCTGTGCCGGGCTAATTTCCTTGTGTGGGAATATCTTTCCCTGTTTCTAGCTCCGTATATACTCCTTTGTTCTGTTTAAGCATGTATGTCAATGGCCTTTGGGCATGCCCTTAGCTTCTGTCAGTGTTTCAGTCTCCACAGGGGAAGGGTGAGGTCCTTGCATTGCAGTATGAGAGGGGTACATGTAGGTAAATTGCCCTGCATTAGCTACTGTGTGCGACCCAGGATTAAACCTAGTATTACTCTATCTCTTCTCTATGTAAGTCAAGCATTGTTCCATCCATTGCTTGACTGCATTGGATCTTCCTTGGGAAGTCTGATACAGATACAATGTGTAGAAGTGTTTGAAATCCTCTCCTGAGATTGGTCACTGGGACATGGTGTGCTGTTGGACACGTGCAAGGGCATCCTAACATACAGAATGTTTAGTTGGATTACACATTCATGTTTCAGTTTACTGCTGCTAATTCCCCGTTCTTCTTCTAGTCAAATATTCGTCTGGCTGCTTTTTAAAATATATGACTAGATGAATAAGAATGGCATCTAAAATTTCTGGATCCTTTATTATGTATCAAGTACTTTTCCAACCACTGTACATGTATTGAATCATTCAGTCCTCAAAATAACCTAATAAAGATAATACTACTATTATCCCCCATTTACAGATTAGGAACCTGTGAGCTTTCCCAAAGTTGCATTCATTGCCAGTAGGTGTGGAGTCAGGATTTGAACCTAGGCTGTCTGGTTCCAAAGGCTGAGCTTCTAACCACAACACTATATTGTGGATGTAATCTCACAACAGTATTACCAATTGCTTCAATGCATTCAGTCATTTGGATATTATGCTGTATTTAATTAACAACCCCTTTTTGTGCGTTTTTTTCTATTTTTTTCAATTAGCGACCTGCCATGTGCATCATTATATATTATTTTAGAAAATCTCTGTAATTATTTCTTTAGAAAAATTCCTAGAAGCAGAAAATCTTGAACTAATGGCCAATGTATTTTAAGATTAAGTTGAAAATCACAAAGTTGGACTCCAGAAAATATTTATTAATTTATAATTCTACCAGGAGTATATCTTCTTTGATATTTTAGCACAAAGTTTGGCAAGCATTGCCATTTAAACTAGAAATTCCTTTGATTAATTTTTCATGTGGATTTTTCTGTTCCTAATTACTTTATTTCTTAAGGTGATCTTTTCCCCCCTCTCTTGTATAGTACCTATGAGAATTCTATATTTTAATGTATATTTTGAAGTTTTGATTTGTTTTTTTAGAGAGAGAGAGAGAGAGAGAGAGAGTGTGTGTGTGTGTGTGTGTGGCAGGGGAAGGGCAGAGAGAATCTTAAGCAGGCTCCATGCTCAGCGCGGAGCCCAATGGGGGACTCAATTCCTGAACCGTGAGTTCATGACCTGAGCTGAAATCAAGAGTCAGACACTCAACCAACTGAGCTACCCAGGCGCCCCCATATAATTTGAGTTTTAAAGGGTTATTTTGTGACCTTGTTGTTTATTTAAGTTTTTTTTCCCTGAGACCATAAGACCTCACTAAGATTTTCATTAATGAGGGATATTAATGAGGGAGGTAATTACTTAGATATTGTGGTTGAAAATGTTATTAGAAAGTAAAAAATGTTTTGGGGCTGGAATCAATTTGGCAACTTACTTAGATCTCATTAACTAGTTTCCTGTTTTCTTCTTATTTTTCTTAAGTTTAGGTATCATAGTGACATTTAAACTCATGTTCATAAAGAAAAATAACTTAAAGTCCAAATAGTTTATATTATTAAGAATAATAGCATGGTTTAAATTAAGAGATTTTTTTTTTTTTTTACTGACATTTCATTCTGTTTCACAGATATATCACCATTTAAGGACTTATCTTTCATACCAGTGGTGAAGGTGGGTCACCACAGAATTGATTCTTACCTAAACTAACAAATTTCCCCAAACTGTTTATGGATTACTAAGACAATATTTTCTTCTTTATTTTCAGCTGTTAGAAAGCAAGCATTAGGGTGAAGTTAGAAGCAAAGGTAACTACAAAGTTAATATTGATTATGCCTTTTTCCCTACCTGTCTTTTTAGATTGTTTTCTTTGCATTTCTCATATCTCTTGTCCCTATTTATGCAAGGAGCTCTTGCTCTAGGCTTCTCACTGTTTTTGAAACATAAAAGGGACATCAAAGCCTTTTATCATGTGAGTTTCAGATCTAAGCATACACTGATAATATTGAAAGACTCAGTGTCATACCAAGCTTGTGAGTTTAGTTCAGCAGTGCCCTTCGTTTGTCTGTACTGATCATAACATTTCATCCCTGCCTGAATCTTAGATGGTAGCCACTGAGTGACTTTGAATTCATCGTTGGAGTCAGAAAATCCTGATAGTGTCTTTTCTTGGAGTATTTTATTGTACTTTTTGAAAACATTCTGAACAAACATACTTTTCTGGGAATATAATGCCTAGGAAGGTAGATCATACTGGGAAAAATCGAAACGAATAGTAGAAAGATCTAGTCACCTTGTGCTTTTGTGCTTTTAGATTGTGTGTATCCAGTTATTTACTTGTTAAGGTTAAGAAGTAAGTTTGTCAAAAAATAGCTCTCTGTGTCTCAGACTGATGAACTTTAGGGGCACCTGGGTGGTTCAATCGGTTAAGCATCCAACTTTGGCTCAGGCCATGATCTAACACCTTGTGAGTTCAAGCCCTGCATCAGGCTCTATGTTGATAGCTCAAAGCCTGGAGCCTGCTTCAGAGTCTGTGTCTGTCTCTGTGCCCCTCCCTGACTCACGCTCTGTCTCTTTCTCTCAAAAATAAATAAACATTAAAAAAATTGATAAACTTTAAAATTTGAGATGCTCTAGTTAAATATCTCACTTCAGAAGGTGTTGTTAAATTCCAGTCATTTTTATTTTTATTGTATATATTTCATGTTTTTAGAAATAAAGTGTTATAAGTTATATTCTTACAACACTTACAAACACGGATGCAAAACTAGCCAAGGTGTGATATCTTTACAAATTAAGTTCCAAATTAAAAAAGCAAGATGTCTGTGTTTTTTAACTTTCCCAAGGGAGTATTCTTAGGTAATTTATTCACTTACTGTTCCTTATAAAGGCTGAAAGTTTTCTCTGCTTATAATTTGTGGTTTATGTTTTCATACCTGCAGGATTAGGGGAGTTGCCCACAAACCTTCCCTTACTTCTGACATTAGCTGTAAGTTTGGGGCTCCCCAAGAGCATCTGCAGGATTGATAATTTGCTAGGAAGATTCACAGGACTTACTGGAAGCTGTTATACTCATGGTTAGAGTTTATCACAGTGAAAAGATACTAAACTCAGTCAAGGGAAGAGACACATGGGACAGAGTACAGGAGAGTGCGTAGTGCAGAGCTGCTGGTTGTCCTCTCCCAACAAGGTCATGGCCAGCATTAACTCCTCCTGGGATGATGAATAACAGTAGGCACAGAGCATTGTCAACTATGTGTATGTTGTTAACATGTTCCACTGGAACATTGAGCCTTGGTGTCTAGGCTTTTTAATGGAGCTTGGTTATGTAGACATGGTTGGCTAACCTCAATCTTCAGCCCATCTGGAGGTTGAGCTGATATCATATTACCCAAAGCCTGCACCACAAGTCATCAGGTAGGGTACTGAGCTCCAGACCAACAAGAACACTCTTCTCAGTGAGGACATGCCAGGGGCTTCGAGCTTGCTTCCCAGGAGTCCAAGGCAGAGGCAAGACCACTCTCACTGGGCAAGGTTATTTTTTTACTACACACTCATCAAATTTAACAGCTACATTTCCAAGCACTTGAATGGATGGTGAAGGATGCTTCTCATATAATTTGGGTAGGAACAGTGTGTGTCATTTCTGGAAGGTGACAGGGGTGTGGTTTATGTGTAGGTCAGGATGAGTCAGCCGCTGTTCAGACCTGTAGGTAGTTTTGAGGCCACCAACAGGAAGTCTTTATCCTTTGGTCAATACTCAGGTGGTTGCTATCAGGTGTCAACAGCATTCAATATGCATACGTTATTCATAAGACAATAAAAGAAGCCTTTCTGAGAGCATATTAGAGTAAATTAATTCTATGGATGGAGCAGCATATTTGCTTAAGGATTAAGAAAAAAGTAATATCAATTTTACATTTCACCTAAGTACATTTTCATTTGTTTGAGAAAACGCCTCCATTATTTAGCTAGGAATCAACTTTTTGAGTGAACAGTGAAGGAGCAGATAGACAAGTGTGTTCCTGAAAGCATTTATGGGTAGAATTGTACAATAGAGCCCTATTTGTTCCTCATAGTTTTTTCCAGTTCTGTGAGGATTTTATGTCATTTCCCTCAGAGCTGCCAGTTATTTCTCCTATTGGATGAGAAGATGTGCACCAGGCCTTGTCCTGCCGTCTTCCCCATCTTGGTTCAGCACACCTCCATCCTTCAGTTGTTCAGGCCAAAAACCGTATAGAAATCTGTATTAGTTTTTATTGCTGCATAAGAAATCACTACAGTCTTACTGGGTTAAACAAGATGCACAATTCTATAGATCAGAAATCTGGGCATGGTATGTATGGACTCTCTCCTCAGGGTCTCACAGGGCCAAACTCAAGCTACATTCTCATCCAGAGATTGGGATTTTAATCCTAAACTCATTCAGGTGATTGACAGCATTTAGTTACTTGTGGTTATGGAACCGAAGCTCCCATTTTCTTGCTGGATATTTGTCATAGTTTATTCACTCTGAGCTCATAGAGGCTCTTTGCAGGTCCTAACCATGTGGTGCTCTCACAACATGGCAGTTTACTTCTTCTGCCATTGCAACCTAATCAAAGGAGTAATTGTTATATTCATAGTTCCTGTTCACACTCAAGATGTGGAGATTATATCAGGGTTTATACATCAGGAGGTGGGAATCTGAGTCATCTTAGAATTCTGCTCATTTTCTCATTTTTGTATTGTATTATTTAATTAAATAATCACATATTGCTGGAAGACCAACTTTGAAAGAATAAAATTTAGAAAGAAAAAATAAGCCAGAGACTTTAAGTATCCAAAATTTGTAGAGGAAAGAAAATGTTAACATTCAATATATCCAAAAAGTTAGGAAAGGAGAAAACAGAAAACAAATTGCATGGTTAAAAATAAAATAAGATGGTTGAAATAAATTCATATTTATCAATAACACCACAATGTTCATTATCAAACCTGTTACTAATAGGAAGAGATTTTTTCACAGGATAAAAGAATGCAGTTCATGGGCACCTGGGTGGCTCAGTAGGTTGAATGTCTGACTTTGGCTCAGGTCATGATCTCATGATTCATGAGTTTGAACCCCACATTGGGCTCACTGCTGCCAGCACAGAGCCTGCTGCAGATCCTCTGTCCCCTCTGCTCTCTATCCCTCCCCTGCTCACACTATCTCTCTCTCTCTCTCTCTCTCTCTCTCTCTCTCTCTCTCAAACATAAATAAAACATTAAAAAAATGCAGTCCAACTACATGCAGTTTAAAGAATGCTCCTGCAGTGTAGTGATAGGAAAAGGCTTATCCACTAATTAATTGAGCTAATGTTTGTGCCAGATAGTTTCTAAAGAGTTTTAGTGAGGAAATCTGAGTCCCTGCCCTCAAGAAGTTCACGTTATAGTGGGGAGTGTTGATAATAAACAAATATACCATATAATATGTTAGGGAGTGATAAGTACTACTAAGCATAGAGCAGAATGAAAGGATATAGTGTAGTTTGGCAGGTGGGAGGGCCCTCATCTTTCATATGGGCTGTTCAGGGATACCTGTTTGAGAAAATGGGATCTGAATGGATTGAGAAAATGAGCCATATGGGCTGAAATCAAGAGTCAGATACTCAACTGACTGAACTACCCAGGCATTCTGAAAGAGAGAGAATCTTAGGCAGGCTCTAAGGTCAGCACAGAGCCTGATGCAGGGCTCGATCTTATGACCTTGGGATTATGACCTGAGCTTCAGTCAAGAGTTGGATGCTTAAATGATTGAGCCACCCAGTTGCCCTTATTGGTAGATTTTTGATTGCTGATTCAATCTCCTTACAAATCTTAGTTACAAATCTGTTCAGATTTCCTATTTCTTCATGATTTAGTCTTGGAAGATTGTATGTTTCTAAGAATTTCCATTTTTTCTAGGTTGTTCATAATGTTGGTATATAATTATTCATAGTAGTCTCTTATGATCCTTAGTATTTCTGTGCTATCAGATGTTACTTTTCTTTCATTTCTGATTTTATTTGAATCCTGTCTCTTTTTCTTGATGAGTCTAGATAAAGGTTTGTCAATGTTGTTCTTTTCAAAAAATGTTTCTTTTCAAAAAACTAACTCTTAATTTTATTTTTTTCTATATAATTTTTAGTCTCAATTTCTATTTTTTTCCACTCTAATCTTTGTTATTCCCTTTCTTCTTCTAACTTCGGGCTTCATTTGTTCTTCTTTTTATGGTTTTAAGGTATAAAGTTAATTTGTTTATATGAGACTTTTGTTTCTTGAGGTAGGCATTTATTACTATGAACTTCTCTTTCGAACTACTTTTGCTGCATTCCATAGATTGTTGTATGTTGCATTTCCTTTAAAAGATGTATATGTTTTATTTAGAGAGAGAGAGAGCATGAGTGGAGGAGAGGGGCAGGAGGAGAGAGAGAGAATCTTAAGCAGGCTTCATGCTCAGCACAGAGCCCAATGTGGGGCTTGATCTCATGACTGTGAGATCATGACCTGAGCCAAAATCAACCATCAGAAACTTAACTGACTGAGCCACCCAGCCACCTTAGTATGTTGCATTTCCATTTTTGTTTGTCTCAAGGTATTTTTTGATCCCATCATTGATAAATTAGTTGTTTGGTAGCTGTTGATTAATCTCCACATATTTGTGATTTTTCCAGTTAATTGAAGTATATTAGTATATTAGTTCCAGGTGTACAAAATAACGATTCAACAGTTCCATGTATTACTCAGTGCTTAGCACAATAACTGTTCTCTTAGTCTCCTTTATCTAATTCAGCATCTCCCTTCTTCCACCTCCCCTCTAACAACTACCAGCTTGTTCTCTGTATTTAAGAATCTGTTTTTTTGTTTCTTTTTTCTTCCTTCATTTATTTTGTTTCTTAAATTCCATATATGAGTGAAATCATATGGTATTTGCTTTGTGTGACTGACTTAATTCACTTAGCATTATACCCTCTAGGTCCACTCATGTATGCAAACGGCAAGATATTATTTTTTATGGCTGAGTAATGTTCTGTTGCATATATACACACCAAATCTTCTTTGTTCAATCATGTATGGATGGCCACTTAGGTTGTATACACATCTTGGCTATTGTAAATAATGCTGCAGTAAACATAGGGATGGATATATCTTTTTGAATTAGTGTTTCCAGGTTTGTTGCGTATAAATACCCAGTAGCGAATTTACTGGATCATATCGTAATTCTTTTTTTTATACTGTTTTCCACAGTGGTTGTACCAATTTACATTTCCACCAACAGTGCGTGAGAGTTCATTTTTCTCCACATTCTTGCCAACATTTGTTAATCGTTATAGTTTGATTGTAGCCACTCTGACAGGTGAAAAGTGATATTTCATAGTGGCTTCTTCTTGTAATTGATTTCTAATTTCATATCATTGTGGTTGGGAAAGATGGTTGATGTGATTTCAGTCTTCTTAAATGTATGAAGACTTATTTTGTGGCCTAACATATGATCTATCCCACGGAATTCATAGACACTTGAGAAGAATGTGTATTCTGCTTTTGGATGGAATATTCTGTGTATATGTATTAAGTCCATGTGTTTTAATGTGTCCTTTCAGGCCAGTGTTTTCTAATTGATTTTCTGTCTGGATGATCTATCTATTGATGAAAGTGGGTATTATAATCTGCTACTATTATTGTATTACTGTCAATTTCTCACTTTTGTTCTGTTCATATTTGCTTTATATATTTAGGTGCTCTTATGTTGGGGGCATAAATATTTACAAATTTTGTATCATTTTGTTGGATTAGCCTCTTTATAATTATGCAATATCCTTCCTTGTCTTTTATTACAGTCTTGGTTTTAAAGTGTGTATTGTCTGATCTAAGTGTAGCGACTTCAGTTTTCTTTTGGTTTCCATTTACATGCAACATCTTTTTCCATCCCTTCACTTACAGTCTGTGTGACTTCGGTTTGATACTTTTGTATATTTTTTCTTTGTTGAGCTTCTCACTGTGTTCATTCTTCTCCCAAGTTTGGTGAGCATCTTTATAACCATTACTTTGAACTTTTTGAACTCTTTTTCAGATATGTTTCATGAAGTTATTTTCCTGAGTTTTCAATCTTACTCTTTCATTTGGAACATCTTCCTCTGTTTTCTCATTTTGCTTGACTCTCTGTTTGTTTCTATGTATTAAGTGTGCTACCTATCTCTCCAGTCTTAGGGGAGTGGTTTCGCATAGGAGATGAAGTTGTTGTTCAACATTTTTGGTTGTTTCTTGACCTTTTGTGGTTGTCTAAGCCGTCTGATTTATTTTTGATCTGTCCTGGGTGTTGAGAGTGTGCCAAGATCTGTCAGTGTTTCAAAGGGAGGGTCTTAGCACCTAGTTTCAGGCTGATTGGAAGCCATAAACTCAGATTGCAGCTTTTAAAATATGCCAATCTATATAGTCCTGCAGGACTGCAGTTATAAACCCTGTTGGCCTTCCCTCCAGATTATCTGGAGGTGTCCCTTCTGTGACAGTTGCAAAAATCAGAGCTCCAGAGGATTGTATATAAGCTCCTTTCTGGGAGGTACCATCTAGCTGTAGTGAGGCGGAAGGAAAGCACAAAGATGACATACCCAGGCCTACATTCCCTGAGGGAACCTCTGTAGGTTCTGGAGATGTGGCAAACCTGAAGCCTGCTTCTCAGGGTAAAGCTCCAGGCAGATCCGCGGGAGAGTGAGTGAACTGTGTGCACCTGCTGGTGCTAATAAGGTACAGAAAGAGTGCAGAAATGATGCCAGCCAGCTCCTCCATTCTCGGGGTCCTGACAGGCTCTTGACCCTCTGGCAGACACTTTAAGATCAGCAAATGGATCTCCTTCACAAATAGGCTAGGGACTTTTCAAACTGCTGCTTTGTGCTGAGCCCCAAGGCAAGTGAGTCTGCATGTAAGCACCTTACGAAAGGTCTATTATTTCCCTACAGTATTTTGGGCTTCCTGGATGTAAGCCCCAGTGTTTTTCAAAGTTAGGTGTTTTGGGGACTTATCACCCTGGTGCAGGTCCCAAGGGTTGGGGTGACTGGTTGGTGGCACAAATCTCTTGTTCCTTATGAAGAGGATCCCACTTTGTGAGATCCCTTCTGACCATGAGTCCCAGCACTGGGGTACGGGGATCCTGGCAAGACTGCGTCTCTGCCTTTCCAACCCCTCCCCCTGTGGCCCTTTGGTCCTTTGTTGTTGGGGAGCTGTTCCTTACGTAGCTGTCGATTTGGTGGGTCCATGGGAGGAGATAAGTTTAGGATCTTCCTAAACTTGCCAACTTGGACCATCCCCTCAAGAATTAAATTTGGAATATTTCATGGCTGGGCAATTTTTGGTCTGTCTTTTATGATGAATCACTGACCATTCAACCATACAGCAACTTCTGGCTGTTTTGTGTTCCCCAGCGGCAAGTTTGCCAAAGCACGACAAACCACATTTTATCTCTGTGCATCTGAGCTTTCTAAATAATCTTTGCAAGGCATTTATTTATACCACAAAGTTTCCAAATGTTTGTTTCAATTGTTGAGGGGTAAAGTATTGGTTTGGAGGGCAGTAGAATTGGTCATTTTCCCTACCCATTCTGCATGTGTTTCACTCCATTAAGTCTAGGCTTGTGACATTTAGAAAAGGATTTATTTGTCACAATTCAACTGCAAATAGGACATTCCCTTGTGAGTGTGTTTGAAAATGTATGGCAGCCCCTTCAGTGCATCATTTGGCTGTGTAGAGATTGCCAAAACTCATTGCTTTCAGATTTTTGCTGAATGCATTGTGGAGGACGCCTCCTCTTTATTACTGAGCATTTAAATCTCCTGAGAAAAAATGGCAAGTCCTGGAGTGGAGGCTCTATGCAGGTGTGGGGAGGAGGCCCTAGATAGAAGCAACATTCATCCTCTCAATTTGGGGTCAAAACAAGTGACAACTAAGAAGGCAGAAAACATATTTATGCTTGCTATCCTAGGTTTGATCTATGATTTATTGAATCATGTTTGTAAGTAGGCAGAGAAAAATCAAGCTGTGTGTGTGTGTGTGTGTGTGTGTGTGTGTGTACCTGGAGGTAGCTTTTGTAATGGGGACTGTCCTCATTCTTCCTCTTAAGTAACTGGTAGAGGGGACTGCTGCTTCTCTGATTCTGAAGTTGTTTTTTGTTTTATTTCGTTTGTTTGTTTTCCCCATAGAATTCAATTAGGTTAACTTTGCCCTTCCCTCATTTTGTCCTGATTAGTAAATTAGATTAAGTAGGTCAATTGTGTATGTTCTTTTCAACTCATCTTCTTCTTGGGAGAGAGGAAGGCCTGATGGGGCAAATGTTCTCCTCTGTTCTTTCTTCCCACCAGATTATGAGGACCCTATGTGATGGGGTCACATGTGTGTCTGATGCTGGAATTCAGTGAACATGTCTTCCAACCCAGCTATTTCCCTATAAAGGTTGATATTTTCGTTTCCATCTGTAGTCTCTTATTTTTTCAAATTGTTCAGAACCCTGTTTGGGAAGAAGGTTGATATTTATTGATGTCACCCCAGAGACTTCAACAGCAATCCAAAGGGTGGTTCTGTGGATGTAGAATGCAGAAATACAGTTATGCACCATCACTACATGAGAGAGACTCAAGGTCAAGCCAATCAGCTAGAATGACAAACTGCAATAATGATTTATCACTGAAAACAGTGTCTGGATAAGAGTCTGGCAATATTAATGTAACAAAAAAAGAACGCTTAAACCTACAGAAATGTCTCAGCAAAAGATAGGGACTCTGACCTCTTTCTGAGAAAAAACAGACTAATGTGTCTCTTCATTTTAAACGATTTACTATGATATTGCCTCAGCAATGAACAGTCCCAGGTAACAGTTGTCCTCTTAGCTTTCAACTTCCAGAACAGTAGTTGTAATCATTAAGCCTTACTCTGTGTGTATGTGTGTGTGTTTGTGTGTGTGTGTTTTAATTTTAATTCCAATATAATTAATGTACAGTGTTATATTAGTGTCAGGTATACAATATTAGTGGTGCTTCAACAATTCTATACATTATTCAGTGCTCATCACGATAAGTATACTCTTAATCCCCTTCACCTATTTCACCCATCTCCCTCCCCTCCTCCCCTCTGGTAACTATCGGCTTGTTCCCTGTAGTTAATCATTGCAGTTTTGATGTGCATTTCCCTGATGATGAGTGATATGGGGCGTCTTTTCATGTGTCTGTTGGCCTTTTGTATGTCTTCTTTGGAGAAATGTCTGTTCATGTCTTTTGCTCATTTTAATCAGATTATTTGTGTTGTGGGATTTTCCGTTGTGTAAGTTCTTTATATATTTTGGACTATCACCTTATTGGATGTATTGTTTGTAAATATTTTCTCCCATTCAGTAGGTTATCTTTTTGTTTCATTGATTGTTTTCTTTGCTGTGTGGAAGGTTTTATTTTGATGTGCCAATTGTTTATTTTTGCAGTTAAGCCTTACTCTTAAGCATTAGTCTGTATGCTAAGTTTTAGCCTGGCTGAATGTTATAATGGGTAGCTGCTGGGACCTATGAGGTGAGTTCTCATAATACAGGTGTATGTACATCATAAACAGTTTTATTCCCAATTAGTAGATGACATGATGTCACATACAGAAAGTCCTAAGGAATCCACTAAAAAACTATTAAAACTACATGAGTCAGCACTGTTGCGGGATAGAAGATCAATATAAAAATAGCAATTGCATTTTTATACACTTGCAATGAACAAATTGAATTAAAATTATGAAAACCATTCCAATTTACAATAATATCAGAAATAATAAAATACTGAGAAATAAATTTAATAAAAGAAGTACAAAATGTATATTCTGACACTTTAAAGCATTGGTGAAAGAAGTTAAAGTGGAGCTATATAAATGGAAAAACATCTCATTTTCGTGGATCAGAGGACTTAACATCGGTAAGATGGTAATATACTCCAAACTAATCATAGAGATTTAAGGCAGTGCCTTTCAGAATTTTAGCTGACTTTTTTTTTGGTAGAAATTGATAAGCTAATTCTAAAATTCATCTGAGTTACAAGGGAGTCAGAATAGCCAAAACACTTCTGAAAAAGAACAAAGTAGGAGGACTCATAGTTCTAGATTCAAAAATTTTTTTAAATTTTATTTATTTTTGAGAGAGACACACACAGAGTGTGAGTGGAGGGAGGGTCAGAGAGAGAAGGAGACACAGAATCTGAAGCAGGCTCCAGGCTCTGTGCTTTTCAGCACAGAGCCTGGTGCAGGGCTCAAACCCATGAACTGTGACATCATGACCTGAGCCGAAGTCAGCCACTTAACCAACTGAGCCACCCAGATACCCCCATACTTCATGATTTTAAAACTTACTACAAAAGCAGTAATCAAGATCGTGCGGTATTGACATAAGTAAAGAAATATAAATCAATGTAATAGAATTGGTATTGGCACAAGGATAGATATATAGATCATTAGAGTACCATTGAGTGCAAAAAGTAAACTCCTACATCTATGGTCATCTTATTCAGAACAAGAGTGTCAAGATCATTCAATGGGGAAAGGAAGGTCTTTTCAACAAATGGTGTTGGAGCAACTTCATATCCACACATAAAGTTATGAAATTGGACCCTTACCTCACACCGTATGCAAAAATTAACTCAAATTGGTTCAAAGACCTAAGTGTAAAATTATGAAACTCTTAGAAGAAAATAATAGGAGTAAATCTTCATAATCTTGGATTTAGCAAGGGATTTTGATATATGGCAAAAGCATGAGCAACAAAAGAAAATTTAGATATATTTGATCTTATCAAGAACTTGTGCTTCAAAGTACACACTCAAGAGAGCAGAATGAAAATCTACAGAATGGGAGAAAATCATATATCTGATAAGGGGCTTCTATGTAGAATACATAAAGGGCTTTTAGAACTCCATAATAAAAATAACCCAACTGAAAAATGGACACAGACTATGAATAGACATTTCTCCAAAGAAAATATACAAGTGACCAATAAACACATGGAAAAGTGCTTAGCATCTTCAGTCATCAGGGAAGTACAAAGCAGTACAATGAGATACCACTTCACAGACATTAGAAGGGCTAGAATTGAAAAGCCAGATAACAAGTATTAACGAGGATATGGACAGATTGGAATCCTTATATTTTGCTGGTGGGGATATAAAACATTGTAGCCTCTTTGTAAGCAGTGTGACACTTTCTCAAGTGATTAAACATAGAGATGCCTACCAAATACACTCCTAGATATATACGTAAGAAAAACAAAAATATGTCTACACAAAACTTGTATGTCATTGTTTATAGCAGCATTCATCATAATAGCCAGTTCCTCAAATAAAGGTGCAAAAATCCCAGTGTCCATCAAGGGATGTGAATAGGTAAACAAAATGTGTAACACATATATATTATATATATCCAAATATACCCACTTATGATCTTATCAAACATTAAATAATTAGTGCTTTAAATACCTTAAAATTCTGGTGTATTTCTCTATAGTTGTTTAAGAATATTTTAGTAATACTTGAGGAATATATTTTGTATATTACACATATATAGTATATATTCATAAAAGATATTATTTGGACATAAAAAGCAATAAAGTATTGATACATATGGATGAACATTGAAAACATTATGCTACGTGAAAGAAGCCATTCACAAAATTCTACATGTTATTTGATTCCAGTTATATTAAATGTCCAGAAAAGGGAGATACAGAAAACGGAAATGCAGGTTAGTGGTTGCTTCAGGGAGATGGAGGGTTAGCTAAAGGTTATTGAGCTTCTTTTTGAGGTGATGAAAATGTCCAAAAATGGACCGTGGCGATGGTTGTATATACCTGTGAGTATACTAAAAAAACTATTCAATTTAACATTTCAGATGGGCAAATTATGTAATATGTGAATTTTATCTTAATAAAGTTTTTCTTAAAAATTATTAAATCAATTTTGGCTCCAACCAGCAGTGTGCAAGAATTCTGTGGCCCCACTCCTTTACCACCACTTGACATTGTCAGACTTTATTGTTTATTAAAATTTTTTTTTTAATATTTGCCTATTTTGAGGGGGGAGGGACAGAGAGAGAGGGAGACACAGAATCCGAAGCAGGCTCCAGGCTCTGAGCTGTAAGATAGCACAGACCCTCATGCAGGGCTCAAACTCATGGACAAGGAGATCATGACCTGAGTTGAAGTTGGACACTTAGCCAGCTGAGCCACCCAGGGGCCCCTCACATTGTCAGACTTTAAATTTTTGCCTCTGTGATGGGTATAAAATGTTATTATTTTTGTACCTTCCTGATATTAAGGTTGAGCATCCTTTTATGTTTATTAGCTATATGGGTTTTCCTCTTGGGTAAGTTCCTTTGAACTATTTTTGTTTGTGGGTTATCTTTTTCTAATTGAGTTTTTGGAATATTCGGAGACTACAGGCACTCACACCTCCCTGCTTGTTCTTGTCTCCAGTCTTTTCCATGAACAGAATAGAATTTATACTCATGCTTAAAATTTAAATCCAGGGGTAGAGTTTTTATGTAAATATGTTAAACTTACATTTCCAGCTCCTTTCCCTCATACTCGCAATATTTTCAGAATAACAATGCCATATGTACTACTCACAATATGAAAAGTGAAAATCATTTAAGAGCTTTTGGCCTATACATTTAAAAATCCTGGTTTTCTAATTCTAAAGGAAATGCATATTTAATTTGGGAGAGTTGTAAAATAGAGAAGTCACAAAGAACACAAATTATTTATAATTTGGCAACTTGTATATTACCAATATGAACATTTTGGAATATCTCATTCTTAAAAATGGTTTAGATAGTAAATTTTTGGACACCAGGAGTGCACATCCCATTATTTTAAATGGAAAAGTAATAATGTATTCTTATCCTGTAGAAAAGCCCCAAGAAATTACTCAAATATTACTAAATATTCTTAAATAACTATAGAGAAACAGACCAGAATTTTAAGGTATTTAAAGCACTGACTACCATTTAACACTTGATAAGATCATAAGTGGGTATATTTGTATGTTTTGTGAAACAATGCTCTATAGTGCTGGATAGAAATTAAATATTTCTCCTCTATTGCAAAGAAGGTGTGCTGTAATGTAAATCAAACAGTTAAATATGTTGAGGATACATAGGAATGAAAATAATACCTAATAAAATGAAATAAACCAACAAGGCAGTTTTTTACAGAATATATAGTTGTCAGTTGAATGGCTGCCTGAATGAGGTTGAGTGGTAAAGAGAGATGGAGGCCATAGTGAATGACCCAAGGCCAGTGGGTGAAGACTTGGGTGTTGGTGGTTAAGAGATGTGACATGTGAGTGAATTGGTCATGGGGTGAGTAAAACAGTAAATATATGAGTTTTCTTCTTATCTAAATTCAGGAAGTTTTGTGTTCGGTTTTCTTTTGTTGTGCTCAAGACATCAGAAATTGGTCTGTTTTCCCCAATCCATCGAAGAATACTGTTTACATTTGCAGTATCTTTATTCTAGATGGTTCTATTCCCTTGATCAAGATACACATTTATGATTTCTCCCTTGTTCAGCCTGTGAAATTAGAGTCAGCCAGGGCATCAACATGACTTATTTTCCTCATTATACAAGTAGCATTAACAGAAATGAATGTCTAGCCTTTCAGTTTATGTAGTACAGATGTTGGCTAGTTATGCTTGCCTATAAGTCATATGTTATCCACAAACTCAAGCACATTCTATTTAGAGTAAGAAACTAATAAATACAGTTAAACTCTTAATATGCATTAAATCTAGGGTGGTTTCGATTTTTAGCCTTATCAGAGTTTTATCTTTATCTTAATGGCTTAATTGAAGCACAGACAGATATTGAGAAATTCTATTTGCTTTATAAAAATGAACATTCCAAAAGAGTTCTGATTTGCTGAATGCAAACAGCATAAATAAAGACTTGGCTCATTAGATAGCAGCCTTCCGTTTTGAACAATGCTTAGAGTGAAGTGATACAAAATAAATGGATATGTATCCAGACTGTGTGGTTTAATATTCTAATTCTTACTTAACTCTTGGTTTGGAGTCCTATTGAATTTTGAAGTGTTGATGGGGAAATGGTATTGATGCATCTTGGAATGAACAGGTGCAGAAAAAGTTTTAATAGGATGGACTTCTATCTGTATTTCTGTAAAAACATACCCCCAGGAAAAAGGATCAGAGTCTATTAACCTAATCACCATTTCCAGACTGTGAGAAGAAAATAGGCCATTATTTTTTAATTTTTTTTTTTTTTTTTTTTTTTGCCACAATGATTAGTTTAAGCTCTCACACTCTCGGTTTCTGAGATGTGGTGTCTGTTTCCATGGGAACAGCAGTGGCAGGCAGCCCCTGAGATGTCAGGTTCTTCTAATAACCTGGGGGAGCTCCTGTCTGAGTGCTGAGTGCTGGCCAACTTCTTCCTCTAGGATCTTTGGTAATTTAGGCACAAGTGACTTCTGAGTCTGTAGAGATACCTCGAGATATAGGTAGTTGAAGTATTTAAGTTCTATTGAAATGAGTTGTATTGAAATAGTGTGTGTGTATATATACATATACATGTATGTGTACATATATATCATACATATAAAAATGGTATACATATAGCATACATATATAAAATATATAGCATATATAAATAGTATATATAGCATATACAAATAGTATAGAATATATATAAATTATATATTATATATAAATAATATATATAGCATATATATAATATATATCGCATTTATAGAAATAGTATATATAAAATATAATATATAATATGTTATATAAATATGTAATTTTTTATGAGACTAAGACATGACTTGGAAAAAAAGATTTAAGGAAGACCATAGGGTTCAGAGCTCCTGCTCCTTGAGAAACTTAAAATTTATTCAGATGGTCAAGCTTTCTATATTCCATGCTCAAAATATAGGATCTTAGAATATATAGGGAATATTCTAATCACATGCACTTTCTTTATTCCTGTTGTGAGCTCCTGCTCTGAACTCTTTTTCCTCTACTGTGAACTGGGATATATAAGCTAGAAAGAAACGTATATATCTCTGCTTTAAGTCCTTATGTGTTTCAAGTCTGGGAAAACCCTTGAGGGGCTAGATCGTTGACTTATGTCCTCTCATCCTTACCCTCGGCACTCCTGTTGCTTAGAGTGCCCCTCAAACACATTTCTACCCCAAAGAGCCTCTCAGAACTCCTCATCAAAAGCCCTGCTAACACTTTGTGCTGCAAAGACTCTTTAGATTTTACAGTACTCTCATTTAGAACCCTCACACATCTATTTCGATATTAGTTAATAGTGAGGACCTGCTATGTGCCGGGCTGTGTGCTAAGAGTGTCGTAGAGACAAAGTCTGCCTTCATGAAGTTTATAGTTTAGTGGGGGAAAAGCTATCACAGAAGCAGACACACAACTCCTTACACAGTAAAGGGCCCCAGTGTATTAGGAGATTTCTGTGAGAAAGAATAGACATGAGATCTGATTTATCGTGGGCGTAAGGTTCAGAGGAACTATTTCCTACAACCAAGATACAAATACTGAGTCTGAAATGTGTGGGTAGAACGGATTAGGGAGATGATGTCTCTTGGTTTATGGCCTTTCCCCAACTTATCTCCTCTCTTTCTGCCTTCACTGTCACCTCTGTTGGACATTTGTATGGTGGCCCTTTAGTGCTCTTTCATCACTTTTTGTCATTAATTGCTTAATGGATTCCTCTCTGAGGAAGGTGAGGTCAGTGGGGAGGGTCTGGCAGTAGCATATAGGCACCCAGCAAAAAATAATAACCTAAGGGCATGTACACATTAAAGGAACAGTACAGCTGGCAAGGGTATATGAGATCAATAGGTTGAGGTGGCTAAGGAGGGTTCATGGAGAGAAGGAATTGGCCTGGGCCAAGAAATTTCTTCTGTCCCCAGCTTCATGCTCTGAGCCAGCAGCTGCCAAGCCCAGAGCCCTTCTAGCTGAACTCTCTTCCCTCCCATGTGGAAAGGCAAATGTGGTATTGAGGGTGACCTCTGGCAGGTGCATAGCAAGTAATACACTTCATCACATTTCTCAGTGGTAAGTCATTGCATGTGCCGCTAGAGAGGATTAGCTCAGCCTGGGAAATGGCCAGTGCCCCCCACTTGTCCGGACTGATTAACAATATATGCTGGGTAAGGAGAAACTAATTTTGACCTCATTCACTTTATTGCTTATGAAATCATGGCAGTGACTGTGGACTTTTTGTTTAAACATTTATATTTGTAGGTATTTTTATGTTATCACAAACTCTATTAAATGAACAGGGACATTTTAAATGCTAACATACAATCGTTGATGAATTAATAATCCTGTGTCTCCGGAAGCCAGATATCTGTTAGAATTAGCTGTATAAACACATGACTCATGAATCCAGGTATTCAGTATTACAGCTTGGGAATCATCATTTCTACTGGGCTGAGGATTAACATTGGGAACAAAATTTTCCTTTTTTCCTTCTACGTATTTATTTATTTAATCATGTGCCCTACTAAATGCCAGGGTACTTGAAGGACTTGCAGGATATATTTTATATGTCAAGTATATAAAATAATTGGAGATATACCTATATGTATATATGTATATGTGTATCTCCAATTATTTTATATACATGATATCTCTATATATAACGTATTTATAGCATAATATCTCAATATATGTAACATAAGTATACATTATATTAGTTGTAATAGATATCTATCCTATCATCTATTTATAGAAAGACATCTATATTAACAAGTTAATAAGCAGTAGTGATTCAGTGTGGTAAGTGTTATGACAGGAGCACACACAAGGCGTATAGGGGTATAGGAAGGAACGGTTCCCCGGGATCATGCCATTGAAGCTGAGTGCAGAGGGAGATGTCGGTTTTAGCTGATAAGTTCTGTGTATGAAGAGTCTGGAGAAGACATGAAGTAGATGGTATTTGGGCTGGGGGAGAATTACGTGACAAGTGTCAAAGACAAAGTATATATTCTTTAACTGTTTATCAGTCAGGATTGAGTTAGGAAACAGACTATAATGAGTATTTTAAACAGAGGATACTTGGCATAGAGAGTTGGTTTCACAGGTATTAGAGTTCTAAAAGAGCAAAAATGTGACATTGAGGTAGTGCAGAATTAGAAATCACAACCTCTAAGGTTGGTACAAAAGAGTGAAGTAAGCCAGAGCCTAGAACAGAGAGAGAGAGGGCTGCAGTAGGAGGGGTCCACTGGTCCCGATGTGTTACCTGTTTTATATGTTGCCGGATTCACTTTGCTAATAATTTATAGAGGATATTTTATTGGTATTCCTGAGGGATATTAGCTTGTAATTTACTTTCCTTGTCAGAGTTTGAATGAGGTTAAGCTGGTTTCATAAAATGAGTTGGGAACTTTTTCCTGTTTTTGGAAAGCGTGTATAGGAATGGTATTATTTCTTTCTTAAATGTATTACAGAATTCATCAGTGAAGTCATATGGACCTCGGATTTTCTTTGTGGGAATGCTTTTGATTAATAACTCAATTTTGTTAGTAGATATCAAATTAATATAGTTATTATCTATAAGTTTTGGTAAATATTGCTTTTCAAAGAATTTACCCATTTTTAAAAATAATCTTTAAATGTTTATTTATCCTTGAGAGAGAGAGAGAGAGAGAGAGAAAGCGAGCGAGCGTGAGCGAGCGCATGAGCAGGGGAGGGACAAGAAAGAGAGTGTGACAGAGAATCTGAAGCAGACTCCAGGCTCTTAGACTAAGTCTAAGCAGGCTCCAGACTCCTGATGCAGGACTGGAACTCATGAGCAGTGAGATCATGACCTGAGCCAAAGTCAATGCTTAACTGACTGAGCCACCCAGGTGCTCAAGAATTTACACATTTAATCTGTGTTGTCAAATTTATTAGCATGATGTTGCTCCCAATATTTCCTTATTATACTTTTAATAGCTAATATTTGTAATGAAGTCCCTTCTTTTATTTCTAATGGTGATTTGTATTCTTTCCCTTTGTTTTTCCTTAACTGATCTTACTAGGGTTGTATCATTTTTATTAATCTTTTCAAAGAAGCAACTTCTGGCTTTGTTTTTCCTCTATTGTGTGTCTGATTTCTACTGATTTTTGCTTTTACTTTTACTACTTGCTTCCCTCTACATCCTATAGGTTTAATACTGCTATCTTTAGCTACATTCTTGAATTAGATGCTTAGATCATTCATTCTCAATTTTTCCCCTAAAATGTCTATTTAAAGATAAAAAGTTTTCTGTAAGTACTGCTTTAGCTGCATGGCACATGCTATTATTGCCCCTACTTCATTTTAATTCAGTTTAATTCCAGTGTGCTCAGAGAATATATTTGGTATGATTTCAGTTCTTTGAAATTTGTTAAAACTTACTTTAGGACCCAGTATCTATTCTGGTAAATGTCCATATGCATTTGAAAAGCATTCATTTCTTATCCAGCTTTATTGAGATATAACTGACACATAACATCGTGTAAGTTAGGGTATACAACTTGCTGATTTGATAAACTCATATACTGCAATAATGATGACCCCCATAGTGTTAGCTCCATAATGTCACATAATTACCACTTCTTCTTCTTTTCTTTCTTTCCTTTTTTTTTTTTTTTGTAGTGAGAACATTTAAAATCTGGTCTCTTAGCAACTTTCAAGTATATAACACAGTATTATTAACTATAATCACCATGCTATACATTAGATCCACAGAACTTAGTCATCTTGTACATGGAAGTTGGTACCCTTTTACCAATATTTGATCTCCTCATTTCCAACATGGCCCAACTCCTGGTAACCACCATTCTATTATCTGTTTCTATGAGTTTGGCCTTTTTGGATTCCATATTTGGATTTCTTTGTCTAACTGATTTCACTTGGCACAATGCCTTCAAGCTCCATCCTTGTCACAAATAGCAGGATTTTCTTCTTTCTCATGGCTAATATTCCATTGTGAATATACCACATCTTCTTCATCCACTTATTGACAAATACAGGTTGTTTTGACATGTTTCTTGGCTATAGTGAAAAATACTGCAGTGAACATGGGAATACTGGTATCTCTTCAAGATTGTGTTTTCATTTTCTTTGGATATATGCCTAGAAGTAGAATTGCTGAATCTTATAGTAGTTCTATTTTAAAATTTTGGAGGAACTTCTATACTGTTTTCCATAGTGGCTACACCAATTTATATTCTCACCAATAGGTCACAAAGGTTTTCTTTGTCCACATCCTCTCAAGCACTTGTTATTTCTTGTCTTTTTGATGATAGCCATTCTAACAGGTTAGAGGTGATTTCTTACTGTGATTTTGATTTGCCTTTTCCTAATGATTAGTGCAGTCAAGTGTCTTTTCCAGTTTGGGATGGCTCTCAGTCATATTTCTTTAAATATACTTTCTGCCTCCTTTTGCCTTTTCCTAATGATTAGTGCAGTCAAGTGTCTTTTCCAGTTTGGGATGGCTCTCAGTCATATTTCTTTAAATATACTTTTTGCCTCCTTTTGCCCTGTTCTCCTTCTGGGAGTACAGTAATTTGTACATGTTTGTTTTGATGGTATCCCATAGATCATGTAGGCTTTCTTCACTCTTTTATTCTTTTTTTGTTTTTGTTGCTCTGATGAGATATTTTAAATTGATCTGTCTTCAAGCTCACTTGTTTTTCCTCTGCTTGATCAGTCTGGTACTGAAACTCTGTTGAATTTTTCTGTTTGGTCATTTTATTCTTCAGCTCCAAGATTTCTGGGTATTTTTTCCCCCAACATTTTCTATGTTTTTGTTGAACTTCTTATTTTGTTTTTGTATTATTTTCCTGATACCATTAAATTATTTGTGTTTTCTTATAGCTCTTTGAGCATCAGTAGAACAATTATTTTGAATAATTTGTCAGGCAATTTCCTGTAGCTTCATTTCTTTGGGGTCAGCTACTGCAAGTTAATTCTATTCATGGAGTCATTCTTCTCTGATTCTTAATAATCTGTATAGCCTTGCTTTGGTGTTTTACACATTTGAAGAAGCAGTCTTCCAGACTTCAAGGACTCACTTAGGTAAGGGAAGATTTTCACTTGTGGGTGGAAACATGTGGGATGATGCTGTGATATTGAGTCTAGTGACTCAGGGCACTCAGTGTGGGTGTGTGTGGTGGCACTGGATCAGAGATGCAAGATGTCTCTCTTTTTAAAAATATTTATTTATTTTGAGAGAGAAAAAGAGCATAAGCATGAGTGAGCTAGGGAGAGGCAGAGAGAGAGGGAGAGAGAGAATCCCAAGCAGGCTTCATGCTCCATGTGGAGCCCAACACAGGGCTTGATCTTATGACTGTGAGATCACAACTTGAGCTGATACCAAGAGTCAAACATTCAACCAACTGAGCCATCCAGTTGCCCTTGGCATGACATCTCTTTAGCTCAGGCCACTGAGGTCTACAGCATCAACAACTCTGTATTCCTTTGTGAGTACTTTGTGGTGTTTGCCACAGCACTGCAAGTGCTGTGGTCTCCTTAGTGGTGCCTTCAGGTCCAGTAGGTAGGGACCAGAGCAAGTAGCAATAGTGGCCAGATCCTGTGGTGAGCACATATTTTGCTGTAGAGCCAGCATGTAACCTGTGTAGAGGCAGGGGCCATTTGTAGATGGGGGCCAGGGCAGGCAGCAAGGGCCAGGGCCAACTATGGGTGGATTGAGAGCTGTGCGTGGCAGTTGCCCCCTGGGCATGTACACTGTGAGGAGCCTCAGGCCAGTGACCTACAAACACACAGCCCTCTAGTGCTGAGTGCTTGCACAGTGATACGGGTCTAGGATGATGTCAGCTTGTGCAGGTACAGGGGCTGGGGCATTTCTGGGGTTGCAGCAAGGACTAGTGGGAGGGAATAAGGAAGGCTGGCATCAGCAAAAGAGAATACCTGGTGAAATCTGGAGGGGGTCCATGGCAGCTGTGCTGGTTGTTGTGTTTTTCAGTGGCAAAAGTTGCTATATGTGTTTATAGAGCAAGGTCATTGTGAACCTTGATTGTTCCTGCTGCATGGCTGCTACTGGTAGTCGCTGCTTTTCTTCCTTATTCTTAGACATGTCTATACATCTCAGGATTTCTGGTCTGGGTGGTTAAAACTGAGCTTGGTGCCCCACAAGGTTGGGGAACCTGATTGCTCAGTATGCTCTTCCTCTCCCGTTAGGGGATCTCTTTCTAGCTGGGGAGTTCCTTTTTGCTGCTAAGCAGTGCTGGCCTGGGGGAGGGGATGGTGCAGGCAAAATGAAGCTGCCCTCCTCCTCCTTTTGTGTGCTTATTCTCAGATTTTTCATTCTCTTGTGCATCCAAAATTTCTTGAGTGGAGTCCAGAGCTCTGTTTTTTCTCATTATTAGCTGTTTAATTGTTGATCTTTGTTGGGGGTCGGGGGCTGGGGTCCCTACCACCTTGATAATGTCACTTGAAAGTATTCACTTTTCAATTGTGAGATTATCTATTATCTTAGGTCAAATTGGCTAATTATATTGTTTAAACCTTTTATGTTCTTGCTGAATTTTTTGTATTTATGTATTTTGGAGCTACATTCATGTATATATGTTTTCTTTTTTTTTATGTTTATTTTTTAGAGAGAGAGAGAGTGAGAGAGCGAGGGAGACAGAGTGAGAGAGAGCAGGGGAGGGACAGAGAGAGAGGGAGACACAGAATCCGAAGCAGACTCCAAGCTCTGAGCTGTCAGCACAGAGCCCATGCGGAGCTCCAACACACCACTGTGAGGCCATGACCTGGGCCAAAGTCGGCCAATTAACCAACTGAGCCACCCAGGTGCCCCTAAATTCATGTGTATTTAAACAGTGTTATTAACTGTGTACAAATTCAGGATTGTGCTTTCCTTTTTAATTTATCCTGTGTCATAAAAATCTTGCTTTTTCTCTAGCATTACTTCTTTCTTTTTTTCTATTTTGACTGACACAAAAATATAACTTTAATGAACCAAAAACTCATAGATGTCTTACATACCAGGGATTAACAAATGATATAGCCCACGAGCTGGGCAAATCTGGCCAGTTTTTGCCAGTAAGTTTTATTGGATCACTGTTATACCCATTTGTTTACCTGTGGTTCTTGTTGCTGGTTTAAAGTAGAGTTGAGTAGTTCCTTAGTTGCAAAAAACAACAAAGCCAAAAACATTTACCACCTGACCCCCAATTCAAAACGTCAATAGACCGTTGCTATATACAAAGAAAAAGCTTAGTAGATTTTTTTTCCATTTAAGTTCATTTATTTATTTATTTTGAGGGAGACAGAGAATGCAAGAGAGAGGGAGGGGCAGAGAGAGACAGAGAGAGAGACTCCCAAGCAGACTCCTCACTGTCAGCGTAGAGGCTGATGCGGAGCTTGAACTCATGTACTGTGAGACCATGGCCTGAGCTGAAGTCAGCCACTTAACCAACTGAGTCACCCTGATACTCCGTCATTATGGATTTTTAAAAGCATGTAGCTAGGTTTTGATTTACTGTGGTTTTTAAAATATCTGTGGGTGATATTTTTTCATCAGTTTTTAGTATTTACAGCTATTTTTATTCTGCTTCATTCTTGTTCTCCTCTCTTAGGCTTTCCTTATCTCTTTTTTTTACCTGATTCCCACACATTATTCTTATGCTTCCCCTTCTCCCTTTTCTTTCTACTATTTTCTTTCTCTCTTTTTCAGCTTGGATTTTTTCTCTTGATTTGTCCTGCAATTCATTAATATCTTCTTCAGGTGCCATTGAGCACAAAAAATGAAATTTAAATATCAGATATTGTATTTTTTAGTTCAAGAAATATGTGTCTACTTGTTTATTTTTTATAGATTCAAATTCTTCATATTTTTGTCATATTTTTATCTCTTCTTTATATTCTTTCACATTTCCATAAAAGATTAAAAGAATTTTCCCAGCTTTATTGGGATGTAATTTTGTAAGTTTAAGATGTACAACATGGTGATTTGATACATTTATATGTTGCAAAATGATTAGCTCCATAACATTAGCTAATACCTTTATCACATCATATAGTTATCATTACTTTTTTGTGGTAAGAACACTTAAATTTTATTCTCTTAACAACTTTCATGTATATAATACATTATTAATTATAATCACAATGGTGTGCATTAGACTCTTAGAAGTTATACATCTTCTAATCTGAAGTTTGTACCCTTTGACAAACATCTCTCCATCCCTCTCCCTTCCACCCAGCTGCTGGTAACTACCATTCTATTATTTCTATAAGTTCATTATTTTTAGATTCCACATATAAGTGAGATAATACAGTATTTGTCTTTCTTTGTGTGACTTATTTCACTTATCATAATGCCCTCACTGTTTATCCATATTGTCACAAATGGCAGGATATCCTTTTTTTTCACTGCTGAATAATATTCCAGTGTGTGTCTGTGTGTATGTGTGTCTGTCTCTCATTTTCTTTATCCATTCATCCACAGATAGACACCTTGTTACCTTATCTTAACTATTGTGAATAATGCTGTAAAAACATGGAATGCAAATATCTCTTTGAGATTCTGCTTCCAAATTATTCCTTACTGGTTGCATCAGTTTGCATTCCCTTCAGCAGTATACGAGAACCCTTTTTTCTCCTCATCCTTATCAACACTTGTTACCTCCTGTCTTCTGGATGACATCAGTTCTGACAGGTATGAGGTGACATCTGATTGTGGTTTTGATTTTCATTTCTCTGCTGATTGGTGGTGATGAACATCTCATGTACCTGTTGGCCATTTATATCTTTTCTTTGGGGAAAATATCTATTTAGTTCCTATGCCCATTTTTTAATTGAATTTTTTTTTGTTATTAAGTTGTGTGAGTTCTTTATGTGTTTTGCATATGAATCTCTTATCAGAAATGTGGCTTGCTGTGGCTACCCCTCAGAACAACTTGAACCAAAAGAAGTAGCTATGGAGAAAAACAATACACAGAACTATGCAGTGATTAATAAATGATTAATATAGCTTTAAGAAAATAATCATTGTAATGTCTCTCTGGGAAAGTGGTTGATTTATGATATGGGAGCTGGGCAGCCGGAAACGCCTGGCCCACCCTGGGCGAATGCCGCCTGTTCCTTTTGTGTCGACTTCTCCACTTCCTCAGAGACCACCTGTTTATATGAAACTTATTGATTATACCTGATCAACCATAACGTACCTGCCTGAACAAGTTCTGTTTTCCCATGAGATCACTCTCTGATCACTGAAAACAATCTTGGCATTGATTATCATATTCTCAAGAAATAGGGAACTGCGGAGTTGTTCGGGGCGACAGTTGTCATAAGCTGTCATCCCCTGCTCCCTTTCTCTTTTACAGCTGACTTGTTTGTGCCTAATTCCTCTTCCGTGCGCCGTCACGGAAAGTGGCAAGTGGCGCCCGAATAGGAACCTGAATAAAAAGCAGGAGAAGAAGCCCCAACATGGTTTTCTGCACGGCTGTGCCTTTTTCCCGCTGGTGAGTTGTGGGTACTTATCGCAGGGTATGGGAAATATTGAAAGCACAGACGAATATCGCTGTTTCGTATGTTTATTAAGACAGCTCCTGAAGGTGGGTGGAGCAAGAGTCAGCGAGGGGAAACTTTTGAGCTCTTACAGCTCCAAAGAACATTAAAGAACATTGCTCCTGGTTCCCTACATTAGGGACTTTAGATCTGCAGACCTGGGAAAAAGTGGGACATGAGCTTAAAACGCTGCATGCCAAAGGAAAACAGGTTCCAATTACAATATGGTCTACTTGGTCGCTTATTCACTCCATATTGGAGCCCTTACAGACACCTGAGGCAGATAGCGACGATGAATCTGATACTAATTTAGAGACAGATGGCCCGGAACAGGCAGTCCCAGAAAGTATTGATATGCATAAACTTACTTTAAAAGAAATTCAAGATGAGGAATCTCCTCCTCTGCTGTGACAGGCAGAAAAAATGGAAACATTTTTTACTATGCCAAAGCCGTCAGCTCCGCCTTTGTATGAAAAACGGAGGACGCCCATCCTATCTCCCATACGGAAAGGACTCTTAGAGGCACAGAGAAATGGGGATTTGGATGCCTTGCATTTTGCATTTCCAGTCACTATTTGAGAGCATATTGCTCTGGGTCAGGATCCTAATCACCCTGACGGTGTCTTTGAGGCTATACATGAACCTTTTCCATTCAAAATATTAAAAGAACTTAAGCAGGCAATACAAAATTATGGCGCTAATTCACCATTCACACATGGCATTATTCAAGGCATGACAGAAGGCAATCGTCTTATACCTACTGACTGGTCTTTGTTGGCAAAACTGTATTGTCGCCTAGTGAATTTTTACAATTTAGAATCTGGTGGCAGGATCACGCAGAAACAGCTGCAGACTTTAATAAAGCCAGCAACATCCCTATATCCTTAGATCAACTTATGGGGTTTGGTGCCTGGGCTAGAGTACAAGATCAAATACAAGTGAATGATCAAACAATTAAACAACTGAGACACTGCTGTCTGCGTGCCTGGGAAAAATAGAATCTAAGAGCTCAGCCAAGAGCAAATACAAAAGACATATTGAGGAATCTCTTGGTCCTTGGAATTCACCTATGTTTGTTATTAAAAAAAATCAAGAAAATGGAGATTACTCACAGACTTGCGTATGGTTAATGCTGCTATTCAGCCCATGGGTACATTACAACTTGGGTTGCCTTCTCCAAATATGGTTCCCCGAGAATGGCCTATGATTATTATAGATTTGCAAGATCGTTTTTACACTATTCCTTTAGCTAAGGAAGATTGTCTTCGTTTTGCATTTACTGTCCCTAGTATCAATTTAAAAGAGCCTTCTAAATGCTATCAATGGAAGGTTTTACCTCAATTAATGTTGAATAGCCCCACTATATGCCAAGAATATGTGGCTAACGTAATTCAACCAGTTAGAGAAACATATCCACAAATATATTTCATCCACTATATGGATGACATTTTATGCTCAGCATCAAATACTAAACAATTACAAAAAGCCTTTATCATGCTTAAATCACAGTTTGATAAATATAACTTGATTATCTCTCCAGAAAAAATACAAGCATCTTCTCCATTCTCATATCTGGGACATATAATGGATAGAATTCATATTAGGCCTCAGAAAATTCAAATACATAAAGATAATATTAAAACTTTAAATGATCTTCAAAAATTGTAAGGAGATATTAGTTGGATTAGACCCAAGATTGGAATTCCTACTTATGCACTGCAACATTTGTTTGCAACCTTAAAAGGAGATCCTAATCTCCATAGTCCTCGGACTTTGTACAAGGAAGCTTTACAGGAATTACAATTTGTAGAATATCAAATCCAATCAATGCAAATGGATAGAATTTTGCCTGATGTTTTATAACTCTTCTTATTTTCCATATGCCTCATACCCCTACAGAATTACTTATACAAGAAAAATTAATAGTAGAATGGATATTCTTACCAAATAATACAGTCGAAACCTTGACTACTTATCTGGACCATATGGGACATTTAATTCAGGTCAGAAGAAAAAGAACCCGACAAATTCAAGGGTTTGATCCTAAGACTATAGTCTTACCTTTAAATAAGACACAAATAGAAAATGCTTTTCAAAATAATATAAATTGGCAAATTGCTCACATTATCCCTCCCTGTTATCTCTTTTCTTAAACGAACGGCATTTATCTTGCCAAAGATTACTTCCACTGTCCCTCTTTCTGATGCTCCTACTGATTTTTCTGATGGATCAATAAAAGTAAGACATGTTATCATGGACCTGTATCAAAAATTATATCAACTGGAGGATTAGCACAAAAATCAGAATTAATGGCAGTCATAACTCTTTTTCGAGATGTTTCTTCAGCTTTTAACTTACTCTCTGATTCATTATATACTGTCTATATTTTAAATCATATTGAAACTGCTACTATTTCTATGTCTGACAATTCTTTACAAACCTTATTTCAAAAACTACAATGGCTTATTCGTTCTTGATCTTCTCCCTTCTATGCTACCCATATTCGTAGTCATTCAGGCCTTCCAGGCCCATTGTCAGAAGGCAGTGCAATTGCTGATTCACTCATTTGTTCTATATTTCAACAGGCTTCAGATTTTCATTCATTAACTCATGTCAATAACAAAGGATTGCGACATCGCTTTCCTATCACCAAAGAACAAGCTAATGAAATTTTACAATCATGTCCATCATGTGCCGCAATTAACACCCCACCTCAGCCTGCTGGGGTAAAGCCAAGGGGGTTAGCTCCTAATGAATTATGACAGATGGATGTCACTCATGTTCCTTCTTTTGGACGACCATCATTTGTTCATGTTACTATTGATACCCATTCCAGATTCATTTGGGCCACAGCTCAACCTGGCGAAACAGCTGCACATGTTATCAGACATCTCCATGCTGCGATGGCAGTAATGGGACTGCTATTAGCCATTAAAACAGATAATGCTCCAGCTTACATGTCTACAAAATTACAGTCATTTTTACAATTATGAAATATTAAACATATAACAGGTATTCCTTATAATCCTCAAGGACAAGGAATTGTTGAAAGAGCAAATCAAATCCTAAAATTACAACTGCAAAAACAAAAAGGGGGAATACAAAGTCCTCCTCAAGAAATATTATCACAAGTTTTGTTCACTCTAAATTTTTTGAATCATGATGATAAAGACCCTGCAGCAACAGAGTGACACTTTGTCTTTAAAAATAAAAATAAAACATATCCACCTATTTGGTGGAAAGGTATCACTTCTAATCAATGGCTATCAGGTAATCTAATAACATGGGGAAAAGGTTATGCCTGTGTCCTACCTAACGGGGCTGTCAAGCCCATTTGGGTTCCTTCTCATTTTATTAAGGTTCGGCATGAGCAAATGGAGGAGATTCGAGCCAGTACCTACGATCATCAGCTTCGAGGATCTGTCCATAAGGAGCACCCGGATCACGATCCCAGGGACAGATGGAGCGAAAATTCCAACTTGGAGACAGATCAAGAAACTCACCAAGAAGGCAGAAGAAATTCTGGAGAATGAGCAGCACCCTTTTACTCCCAGTAACATGGCTGTCACTATGATGTCCCTCCTCACGGAAGCTGTAAGTCTCCCAGGTTGTCAGGCTCAAACAGATTTCACTTACTGGGCCTACATACCTAATCCACCCTTACAATGCCCAACTGAATGGGGGGATGATATAGTTCCCATTTATCTTAATGCTTCAAAATGGATGCCTGGAATGATTGATCCCCGATTACCTTTAATCCCTCAAGAAGAAGGTTTCTTTATTATAACTTTGGGATATCAAGTTAGACCTATATGCATAGGTAATCATTCTAGTTGTTTTATACCCCCAGATCAAAGATGGCTCCTAGTTACTCCTGATAATAGTTCAAACAAATCTCTGTTTCACTTAATTGTATCCAAGGGTTTTCAATCTAAAGAAAATTGGAATATTAATTTTAACACGGCAGCACTTCCCATTCCAAAATGTGAAAAAGCACAGACTTGGTCTGATGAAGGAATTTGCTCATTCTGGGAGGATTGTAGAACTCCCATTCCCAGTGTTTTGGTTAATGATTTCCATGGAATTGTATGGGAGTGGGCCCGTAAGGGGATGGCAGTCACCGATTGCACTGGGAAAAATTGCTCCTTTCATCAGCCTCTTAAATGGTCTTCATATAAAAATTCTATTATTACCCAGCTGTCTATACTGAGTGAAAAGCCTATCCTATGGCATGGAGGCGGACTTTCAACGCCCGCCCCTTTTGTGGAATATAATAAAAAATGGAAAAATTTATGGAAAATAACTGCTGCCCTAGATCATGTTACCATTTGGAATGGTTCTTATTCTATTTATTCTAACCCTGAAAGACATTATCTAGATTTTTTGCTTATGAAACAAGAATGGTTAAAAGCATGTGTTCGTGACCCTTGTGTGCTTATAGTGGGAAAAGTAACATTTGAACATTCAAAAAGAAAATTATATTGCCCTCATGGTCAAATGTTTACCTGTGTTGATGGAAATTTAACTCTTAATGACAATATTCTTCCTATAACTCGAAGAAGATTAGGCATCTGGCTACCTGCAAAACACCCCTGAGTGTGGGAAAGTTCTCCAGACATGCATGTAATTTTAATAGTTTTATAGGCTTGCTGATTGCAGCCATCTTGGGAATTACAGCCATCACTGCTACTGCTACCACTGCTGGAATGGCTTTACATCAAACAGTACAAACCACACATTTTGTTCAAATATGGCATGAAAATGCAAGTAAAGCTTGGAATCAACAGAGTATTATTGATCAAAAATTAAATGAAAGAGTATCTGATTTAGAATCAGCTATGATTTCTGTTGGGGACGAAGTTCAAAATATAAAACTAAGATGACTTCTTCTATGTGATTGGAATGTAACAAACTTTTGCATCACCCCTTATCCCTATAACCAATCAGAGATTCCTTGGGATACTATCCGACGCCATTTAACTAATCTTTATGGTGATAATTTAATGTTAGATATTAGACAACTGCAAGATACTATTCAAGGTATAACACACTCTTCTTTACAGATGACACAAGGAATCAGTTTTGCTCAACAAATTGATAATGTTACGTCTTCTCTTAACCCTTTCACTTGGATCAAACAAACAGGTTTGGGACTCATAGGAGGAATAATTATACTTTTTATTGCTGTAATCTTTTTATGGTTAGTCTTCAGATGCGCGCAAGAATCGTTCCATCGATTGATGAATCAAGAAATCGCAAAATCAACGTTCCTGCTTCTATATAAACAGAAAGCGGGAAATGTGGCGACCCCTCAGAACAACTTGACTCAAAAGAAGTGGTTATGGAGAAAAAAGTACACAGAACTATGCGATGATTAATAAATGATTAATATAGCTTTAAGAGAATAATCATTGTAATGTCTCTCTGGGAAAGAGGTTGATTTATGATATGGGAGCCGGGCAGCCGGAAATGCCTGGCCCACCCTGGGTGGAACGCCGCCTGTTCCTTTTGTGTCGACTTTTCCACTTCCTTAGAGACCACCTGTTTATATGAAACTTAGTGATTATGCCTAATCAACCATAACGTACCTGCCTGAGCAAGTTCTGTGTTCCTCACGAGATCACTCGCTGATCACCAACAACAGTCTTGCCATTGATTATCATATTCTCAATAAATTTGGGACCGTGGAGTTGTTCGGAGCGACAGTTATTATAAGCTGTCATCCCCTGCTCTCTTTCTCACTTACAGGCTGACTTGTTTGTGCCTAATTCTTCTCCCGTGCACTGTCACGGAAAGCGACAGCTTGCAAATATTTTCTCCCATTCTGTAGGTTGCCTTTACAGTTTGTTGACAGTCTCATAAAGCATCTTTTAAGTTTTTGTTTATTGTGATTAATATCTGAATTATCTTCTCTTTAATGTTTTTTCTGTTGACTTGAAGTTACATTTTTCTAACTCTTCCTGTACCTAGCAAATGTTTATAATATGACAATGTGAGTTAAAGAGCCATGGAGGCTGTAGATGATGCTATTTTCCATTAAAGAAAGTGCTCACTTTATTCTGTTAGGGAAATAGTTTGAAGGGCATGTCACTTCAGTCTAGTCATGGATGATCTATGTTGGGACTGGGTTAGAGTTCTTCTCAGATCTGGTTTACCTGTCGTTTATCCCTGGGTTAAGTTGTTTATGGGTGTCTCTCTCCTTGGTGTTAACATATTGGGAAGGTTCAGTTTTGACCACTGGGGGTTTTGAGCATAGCTCTTTAAAAGGTTCTTGCCATCTACAGCTTCAAAATCTGGTAAATGTCTTAAGGGCAACAAGTTAAGTCATAAAATATATTCTTATGATGCTTTTGATCCAAACAACCAAGAAATTGTGAAAGATTTTCCTCTGCCTTTCCAACTTAGCCCCTCCAGACTTGTGTGCTGCCTCAGAACTCCAGAACTGAGGCTTCGTAAAAACCGATCTTCTATCTAGGGCTTCTCTAGTTTCTAAAACAGGGGAAGCCTCGAAATTTGCAACTTCTTTCTGTTTTTCCTTGGTAGAATTCCTCTCCAAGGGCCAGCCTTGATCCTCATGCCTGTTTTGGAATGGTTAAATACCCCAGGAAAGAAAATGGCTGGTGGTTGCTGCCTCTCCGAGGAAAGGCTCTTTGGATTCTGAACTTTTAGGTCCAGTCCTTATTGACTCCACACTTTTATGATATTCTTATTTAAAAATTTTTTAAAGTTTGTTTATTTATTTTGAGAGAGAGAGAATGCACAAGTGGGGGAGGAGCAGAGAAAAGGAGAGACAAAATCCCATGCAGGCTCCATGCCGTCAATGCAGAGCCCTAAGTGGGCTCAAACTCAGGAGCTGTGAGACCATTACCCCAGCTGAGATTAAGAGTGGGACACTTAACCAATTGTACCACCCAGGCATCCCTATGATATTTTAAACATACAATTTTTTGTAATTTATTTGTTATTTCTTCCCTAGTTGCAAGGGGGAACACTGATCTGCCACAACCTAGTGCATCTTTCCTGGAGGTGAAGATCACTTTCTGTCAAAGAGAAAAGGACAAGTAAATTCCATGACCTATAAACCGGTAAGTTTATCTTGGATACCAAGCAAAACTCTAGAACTTCCTATTTATAAGGCAGATGGAGAAGTTATTATAAAGGGGTCACCATAAAATATATCTAATATAGGGTCCTTGAGAATATATTATCACTAAGTAGTTCCATTTCTTCTTTTTGTCAGGGTTACAGGAAAAATAGATACAGTCTATCTGAAATTTAGGAAGACATTTGACAAAGTTCTTTATGATATCCTTGCTGTCAAGATGAAGAAATGTGAGGTTGATGCTAATACATTTAGATGCATTTGCACAGTCAAAGGATCATACCCTATGACTCTGAATGACTTTCTGGAGAGATCAGTGTGAGTTCGAAGAAATATGTCTGTGAGTACAGCACAAAGCTTGTTATCAAGACCATGCTAGATTAAAAACAAATGTTTTTTTCAACATGTATTTATTTATGAGAGATAGAGACAGAGTGTGAGGAGGGGAGGGGCAGAGAGAGAGGGAGACACAGAATCCAAAGTAGGCTTCAGGCTCTTAGCTGTCAGCACAGATCTCAATGCAGGGCTCAAACAAACCCACAAGCCATGAGATCACGACCTGAGCCAAAGTCTAGCACTTAAACAGCCGAGCCACCCGGGTGCCCCTCTAATAGATTAAAACATTTTTTCTTTTAAGGTTTATTTATTTTTGAGAGAGCATCAGTGGGGGAGGGTCAGAGAGATAGGGGGAGATACAGAATCTGAAGCAGGCTTCAGGCTCTGAGCTGTCAGCACAGAGCCCAATGCGGGCAAGATCACGACCTGAGGCAAAGTCAGACAGACGCTTAACCGACTGAGCCATCCAGCCTCCCCAAGATCACTTGGTAGATTTTAATCAATGAATTTGATGAAGACAAAGATAGCACACAGATCCTGTAAAATCCGAGTGAATTCCAGTAAACTGGGAGAACCAAAATAATTTCAGCAGGCTGCAACAAATAAAGCCTAATGGGTACAACTATAATATCCTACATTTGAATAAAATAAAAGCCATTAAAATGAAGGCTAAGAGAGACATGGTTTAACAGAAATACATGTTTAAAAATCACTTGGGAATTATTGTTGGCATGAGCTCCGAATGAGTCAACGGTGTGATATGCTGCCAAAAAGGCCAGTGTGATTTAGGGCAGCATTTAGTAGAGTATCAGGTACAGAATGAGGCAGCTGATGAATCCATTGTACTGAATATTCCTTGGACATATGCTGTTGCAATATGTTCTGAGCATCATACTTTCAGAGGGGAGCATATCTGAAGCTCACCCAGAGGAGAGGAGTCAGGATATAAAGACGGAGAACATGAAGACAAAAACAGTTGAAAGATAGAAGAGTGTTTAATTGGGGAAGAGAAGGTTAGGGGAGATATGAGAGTTGTCTTCAGATGCATAGAAGACTGTTTTGTCTTTGAGGTTAGAAGTAGAACAGAAATAGAGAAAAGTCTTGTATGTCTAACACTAAGCACTTTTTCCAAAACAGTTTTACAGGTGTCTGAAGTTTGAATCAGGCTGCTTAGTGTAGTTGTGACTATCTAAGACTTGTGAATCAGGAAGAAAACACTGTGTCATTTGAAAGTTCTGTGATTTTTTTTTTAATAAGCTCTGTGATTTTACCTCATCTTTCAGACTCTGTTTCTTTAATTCTAGAATGGAGACAATAATAATATAATAGTAATAATACCATGTTTATAGCTATTATAAAGATTCGGGGAAATAATTAAGATGAAGTGCTTGCCGTGGTATATGGCACGTTTTACATGCCCAGTATATGTGATGTATATTCAGGTACTGAGATGTGGTAAGAAACAGAAGAAAAAAAGCACCTGCTTCTTATATTGGCCATGGTTTTACTTCAGTAAGTAGGAAACCAAGTCCCAACTCAGAAATTAGACTTAATGCCTGAAATGTAGGTGCCAGGAAAACAGACTTAATCTGATGTTACCAGTAAGTCTACAGACCATGAAAACTAATTCTAGAAAACTTTTCAGGTGTTGTTTTTATGTAGGTCTTCTCCTTGGATAAATCCTTACAGTGAATAGATGAAACATCACTTTATTCCTTCTAGGTGGCCAGTGTTTACAGAATAGCACACATGTATGCAAAACTTGCATCCTGTATTTTGAGTGTACACCCCATTTAAAATAACTTACTCCGTTTTTTTACTCAAAGGACATCATTACACACATACACACATATATAAGATGTGGTTAGAAAATACAAGCAGAGTTTATCTATGTCACACAGTCATGCTGAGACCACACAATCACTTTCTGTAAGAAGCATGGCTCAAAAATACCGTGAGGTACCATTTTATACTCGTCAGCAAAGATTAATATAATCTTATATCCTCTGAAAAGGATACAGAGCAGTGGTTAGGTTGAAATTCCGGTGGGAGTGTCAACTGATATTGATATAACCCCTGTGGACATTCATTTTGTAATTTCTATTAAAATTGGAGAGAAACACACTCTCTGACTCAGCAAAGTGTGTGTGCAGAAGGAGAAACATACAGAATGTCCCTCATAACACTTAATCTAAATGTTCAACAGGTGGAGAAAGAATAAGTTATGGTTTAGTCATCTGAATGAAGGCTATGCCACAACTATGCTGAGTAAACTAGAAATACATTTGTAAACATGGATAAATAAAAAAAACATAACATTGAGTGAAAATACCCTTTGTGGAATGATGTGTACAATATGATTCCACTTATACACAGATTTAACCATGAAAGCATTATTAAATGTGTATGGTTATAAATATGGAACAAATATATAGAACCACTCACAATGAGGTTTATTTTGGAGGAAAGTAAGTAGAAGAAGGGGGAGGTATCAAGGGGGGGGTTAATTCTTTTTGTAATATTTTCTAAAAGAGGTAATTCTGAAGCAAATGTGGAATAAAGTTAATATTTGATAAATCAGGGTACTAAGTACATAGGGGTTCATTATATTGTTCTTTTCTTATTTGTATGTTTAATATATTTCACAAAACTTTTTTTTAGAGGAACAAAAAGGCTCTTTTTTCCATGTCCTTGCTCACTTTTTCTTGAAATGGCTATGAAAAGTCCTAGGGGCCCATTGGGTGGGCCAAGAAAAAGAAAGAAAGGAAAATTGAGGTCAAAGTGCTAGCTAGCAGTTATAAGTACTCAGAGATCACTTATATATCAAGTGTGGTTTTAAGTAGTACAATCATCATGTGTTAAGATTCAGAAAGCCTGGGGTGCCTGGGTGGCTCAGTCGGTTGAGTGTCCTACTTCAGCTGAGGTCACGATCTCACCATTCGTGAATTCGAGCCCCATGTCGGGCTCTGTGCTCACAGCTCAGAGCCTGGAACCTACTTTGGATTCTGTGTCTACCCCTCTCCCTCTCACACTCTGTCTCTCTCTCTCAAAAACAAATATTTAAAAAAATTAAGAAAAAAGATTCAGAAAGCCTGATGCTGTTCACATGGCGAGGTTTAACTAAGAATACGTTTCTGTTGGGGAAGGGCATGAATGATACCTACAGACAAAGAAAGGCACAAGGAATGTCTTGTTGAGGTGGTAGGAGCTTCTGAGGAGGGCCCTGACCAGTGGGGGTCAGTGTAGAGACCCTGTGCACTTAGGGAGGTGAATAAAGGTGGTATTAAAGAATTGCATGAGAAAGAATGAAATCTGGCCATTTGTAGCAACGTGGATGGAACTCGAGGGTGTCATGCTAAGTGAAATAAGTCAGGCAGAGAAGAACAGGTACCATATGTTTTCACTCATATGTGAAACAGGAGAAACTTAACAGAGGACCATGGGGGAAGGGAAGGGGAAAAATAGTTGGGGAGAGGGAGGGAGGCAAACCACGAGAGACTCTTGAATACTGAGAACAAACTGAGGGCTGCTGGGGGTGGGGGAGAGGGGAAGGGGAGTGATGGGCATGGAGGAGGGCACTTGTGGGATGAGCACTGGGTGTTACATGGAAACCAACTTGACAACAAACTACAAGAGAAAAAAATAAAGTTAATAAAAGCAAAAAAAAAAAAAAAAAAGCAATTGTAGATGAGAAAGGGAGGAAGGCTCAGTTTGGCAACTTCACACTTTTGCTTGGGGTAATCCGATAAAAACTACTCTAGAAAATCCAACTACCAAAAACACTTGGAAGTGTGGCTTAATGTTTCACAAAGCCCATGCTACTTTGATCAGTAGAATTGGACTTGCCCAGATGTCCAGATAGCAGCTTGGTCTTTCTCCCCAGGGCCCTACGGAGCAGAAAGGGCATCCTACTCTGCTCCCTCAGGCAGCTAGTGGAGTGAATGGATTCCCAACTCAGGGGCTGCAGTTGTAATTAGAATCCTCCTTCTGGCTCTTAGTGAGTGGCCTTCATTCACTTCCTAGTGTCATGGGGGAATAATGTTCCATATTGGGGAAGAATTTGCCCTCGTTTACATGTATGAAAGGTTTTTGTATTTGAAACAACCGGTCTTGTATGTTTGTGTGTGTGAAGCAGAGTGGTCTTGAGGGCTCGTGGTAAGTAGATCTTGTCATATAAAAGCATCATGAGCTCTTAAAAAACGCTTTCAAAAAATTAAACTTTTCCTTGGGGTGCCTGGGTGGCTCAGTCGGTTAAGCGTCACCTCTTGGTTTTAGCTCAGGTCATGATCCTACAATTTGTGAGTTTGAGCCCCACGTTGGAGTGGAGCCTGCTTGGGATTCTCTGTCTCCCTCTCTGCTCCTCCCCCACTGTCTCTTCTGTCTCTCTGTCTCTCAAAAATAAAGAAACATTAAAAAAATACAAATTAGAATTAAACTTTGCCTTAAGTGGTAATGGTAGAGAAAGAAGCTTAAGAATTTAGATGTTTCTCCGGTTTTTATACTGTATGTATTTTAATGTTTAAGGAGGAATGGAAGAATTAGTAGGAGAACATGAAGAGCTACAGAGGTGAGGAGGAGCGAGGCTGTGCCCACAGTGATAGTGTTGGAAAAGGCTCCTTTATTCCCTGACTTGGACAGATGTTTATGCTATAAAGAATCCCCATCAGATTATTTCTTTTTCCACTTTAAAGAAAATTTAAAGCTTCTGTTGTTTAGCCTGTACTGCCTTCTCCTGGTTGGTCTTGGATTAGCAGCAAGACATAACCAAAGTCAAGCCTGTGTGAATGGATCCACGTGTAACACAGAGGCTGTGTGCCAGATGACACTGCCTGCCCTTCGCTGTTTGCTGCAGCGCTGGTAAATATAATCCAGGCACCAAGGTGCTGCCTTAGAACCATGGTGGCCTTGTTTCATGACTCTTGTCTTTGTGATCCCATGCACATATTAATAAAATGTCTAAGTAGAACACTTAAGATATTGCAAAATTGAGGAGGGCACATGTGTGCAGACTGAGGTGTCTATGAGTTGCTTCTAAATTTTTAAAAAATGTTTATTTTTGAGAGAGAGAGAGAGAGAATGAGAGCGGGCGAGGGGCAGTGACTGAGGGAAACCTAGAATCTGAAGCAGGCTCCAGGCTCTGAGCTGTCAGCACAGAGCCTGACGTGGGGCTCAGATCCACAAACCGTGAGATCATGACCTGAGCTGAAGTCCGGCGCTAAACTGACTGAGCCACTGAGGCGCCTCTGAGTTGCTTGCTTCTAAATGAGAGGTGTTATACAGAATGTTAAGCTCTACTAATATACTGAATAGTCTCCAGAATATATATATATATAGTACCATGTAGGCAATCTACCTGTGAGGAACTAAAAAGATGGAAAAGGATTAGGAAATGCTGACACAAAAATACTGGTGCTGAGAAGCGGGGTTGAGGTTGTGTCTAGCCTGCTGTTGGAGCCCCCATGCAGTCGCAAGTGCAGTAGAGGGAATGCATGGATGTGGCTGGGCCATGAATGAAAGTCTGTGTCCCAACAGTGGCAGCTTGAGCCAAGCCAAGAATTACAAAGCAGGTTGTGGCCAACTATACAAACTGAGGTAGAATAGGAGCTAAGTAAACACCAGGAAAAACTGAAGTGGAAGTCAGAAAGCCAGTGCGCTGTCATATGGGAAGAAGCCAGTGGAACAGCAGAGAAATCAATCTGGGTCAGATCCCCAAGAAGACTTGAAGTCACAATGGGAGGACAAAGTGCATGCACTGGGGTTAGGCAGAATTTAATTTCATAGTTGCTTGTATTTCCAAGTGACTGTTAATTTCTAGTCCCTTCATGCACAAATGTCCCACTCCTGGAGAGCCTAAGGCAGCCAATGGCTCCAAAGAAATGTTGTAGGTAAGATATTAGCTGTCCTCCTGAGGCAAGATTGCTGATAAATATGTGTACATTATATTGTAGGAGTGTGTGTGTATAAAATCATTATGTCCAAGTAAAAGGTTGGATCACTTTTGTTTGTTTTGGTTTCTTTTAACTAGTTATTTTGTATTTAAAGTCTCATAAAAGAACTCTGCTCATGTACTTTTAAACCAGAAATAAAGATTGACTTAGGTAAATGAGGAACAAACAATAGAGACATAATAAGATAAGGTCCCCAGGGTCAAACCTCAAACCTGGTGGCCCAACAATCTGATATCTTTGCTAAAATTGGTTTATGATTAGGGGCTATTTCCACCAAATAAATGATAAGGACAAAAAGATCACCAAAGACACTCTACAGCAACATGACTATCTCTTCTTTAGAATACGAAGATATAGGGAAGACTCATCTGTAGTGTGCTATAACAAAGCCTAGAACTCAGTAAATATTAACTGACAGTGATCACATGAAAATCCTTTTGATTGTTCCAGACATAACAAACCAAACCTCATAGGCGCCTTTCCTAGACACACAATGAAAACTACAATAACTAATAAAGAAAATGAAGGAAAGCCAAGCCAAACCATGGGAAAATGATCCCAGTTAAAGTACATGACCAAGCAGGTGGCTTCAGCTTGAGTAGGAATATTTGGTAGCTAGGAGCAAGATGAAAATGGAGTATTAGCAATTGTCATTTTCCTTCATAGTTAAGATATGAGAAACCAATGAGATATTCCATAACCTGAGAAGGCACAGCCTCTAATTCTAATAGCCAATTTATTTTACTCTAATTGGAGAGGTTGGAAAGCCTTGAGATTGTTATTTTAAATGTCTTTTGCTATTAAACTGTGGTTAGGAAATCTGCTCAGCCAAAGTGATGCTAAAAGAGCATTAAGTTTATGAGTCACGAAAACCAGAATGATTCCAATTAGTTTCCTGCACTTTAGCACAATAGAAGTCTTTAATATACAATGGGACACTGCTTTAAAATTGATACAAGACCGGAGATCAGAATCTTGGCTTCTCTCCCCACCTTGATTATCTACCAAGTAAAGGTTAGGTGAGCTATTGTGTTGATTCATTTGAAAGACTCCTCTTCTGTAGAATGAGGTTAACAATGGGCACATTTGGGTCTTGCAGGGCCACAGAGCAGGTCATTGTCTCTTCAGAGTAAAATCTTTTATGTAGAAGCAGCAGGATGAAAGCAATGCAGGTCTGACTTCCTCTTAGGCCCTTATTCAACTTTTCCTCTTCCCTCCCTCCCACCCTTCCTTTCTTCCTCCCTCCCCTCCCCAATGTTCCTCCTCCTCCTCCTCTTCCTCCTCTTCCTTCTCCCAGTTGTACCTTTCAGAATTCTCTACAAAATTCAGTTTAACCTAATTCCATCTGGTCCCAATATTTTAAGTGGGAAATGGCATCATAGGCTATGGAAGGCTATTGCCTTAAAGGATTAATTTGCGCAAATTAAATACCGACATGCATGGATTTCTGGGAGTCCTGGAGGTTATTAACAGTCTGTACTCTCAAGGTTTTTCAGGTGTTTTTTTCTTCTGTCCCATATATTATTCTATAGCGTTCGGAAAAGAGCCTTGTATACTTGGGATGCATCACTCAAATATTAAGGAGAGTTTTACATAGTACTTCTCTTAACAGAAAATTTAAAAGGAAACAGTAAAGAATTTTCTTAGATCTCTGTCATAAGAGTGGAGGAAATGCAATTTTTTTTTAAAAAAATTTAACATTTATTTATTTTTGAGGGGGAGAGAGAGAGAGGGAGGGTGGAAGGGAGAGAGAGAGCGGGGGGGGGGGGGGAGGCACAGAATCTGAAGCAGGCTCCAGGCTCTGAGCTGTCAGCATAGAGCCTACAAAGCCCAGTGCAGGGCTTGAACTCATGAACTATGAGATCATGACCTGAGCTGAAGTTGGATGCTTAACTCACTGAGTCACCCAGGAGCTCTGGAAATGCAACTTTTAATGTGCATTTTGCCCTAACTGTAAAAGCAATATATGTTCATTTAATGAAACTTGTACAATGCAAAATAGTACAAAAAAAGCAGAAAAGATCATTATGATCTCACAACCAAGGTAAATCCCTTCTTGATCTTATGTCATGTTTTCTTCCAGTTTTTAAAATCATTTTCATCTTTTGGGGGCACCTGGGTGGCTCAGTCAGTTGAGTGTCTGACTCTTGGTTTCGGCTCAGGTTGTGATCTCACTGTTCATGGGTTCGAGCCCCATGTTGGGCTCTGCACTGACAGTGAGAAGTCTGCTTGGGATTCCCTCTTTCCCCCACCCCTCTCTAAATAAACAAATAAAATCATTTTCATCTTTTGGATGGAATCATACACTACACACTTTGTATTATATAATCAAACATTTTTCCTGTTACTAAAAAGTTTTAGTAGATTTTATTTTTAGAGATAGTAAATAATTCCATCATGTAAATGGTTCATCATTTACTTATCCATTTTCTAATTCTGGATGTTTAGATAGTTTTTATTTTTATATTATAAAAACTATTAAGCATTTTTATACATACATCTCTTGACATTACTGAGATTCCTATTTGCAAATGCAGATTTACTTGAATCAAAATTTATGAATATTAAGACTTTTGAGACATGTTACCAAGCTGCTCTTGAGAAAGGTAGAAACAGTTTACCCTCCCAATATCTATTTGAGATCTATATTAACACCATGGTTTTTCACTGGTGTATTAATTTACAATTTTATCATTTCTAAAGTTGAATGTACTTTTTTGTTTTCATATATTTATTGGATCTTTCCATTTCTTCTTTTGTGAATTGCTTATTTGCATTTCTGACCCACTTATCCTTTGGGTGTTCAATATGTTCTTATTAATTTTGTAAGAGTCATTTATTTATCAAAGATATTATGGTTGTCTCTAATACAGATTTCCTCAGTTTGCTATAACTTTGATTGTTTTGGGTCTTTAAGATAGTTTTTGTAATTGCCTATAGGCAAATAAAAATTTACATATGTATGTAGTAGGCCTTAGAAAACCTTCCTCCAGCCCAGTGTTTGGCAATCATTCATCTAAAACTATTGACTTTTAAAAAAATGTTCATTTTGAGAGAGTAAGAGTGGCATGTGCATGCCTGTGCGTGCATGTTAATAGGGGAGGGGCAGAGAGAGAGGGAGAGATACTCAGAGGTAGAGAGAGAATCCCAAGCAGGCTCTGCACTCTCAGTGCGGAGCCCCATATGGGGCTCAATCTCACGAATTGTGAGATCATGACTAATATTGGCCAAATCAAGAGCCAGATGGTTAACAGACTGAGCCACCAGAGCACCCCAAAGAGTACTGGCTTTTGAGAAAAATGTTATGGCTTGATGTTTTAGATGGATATTCTTTATATTACTAAAGTATTAATCAGTACTTAGTTTTCAAGAATTTTATTAGGAAAAGAGATAATTGGGCCCCATGGCTTCCTCGCATATTTGGAGATGTTTATACAGTTTTTGTTTTTTTTTTCACTTAATGATGTGATGATTCGAGGTAATAGATTTCTCTATGTTGAAACATCTCAGCATTCTTAGAGTATACCTTTGCTTAATCACGATGCTTTATTCTTTTAATATTCTTTGGATTTGATTTGCCAATATTTTAATCTAAGATTTTCCTAGATATCCACAAGGAAATTGATTTGTAGTTGCTTTGTCAGGTTTTAATATCTGGATAAGGAATATGTTTGTTCCATAAAGTGATATGAGAAGACAGTCACATTTTTCTATGGTCTATAATTATTTTCTCCTTAAAAATTTTGATTGATGAAATAATTAGTTCAGGTATCCTTGGAGGGATGGATCAGGGGACAATTTTATACTGTTTTCACACCTTCCAGTTTCTTCTGCAGATAATAGTTTCAAGCTTCCATATCTTTTGGAGTAGGTTTTGTTAATTATATTTCCTTCCTCGCCCTACTTTATTTATTGGTGTTTTCAGCAATGTTGATTACCTATTTTGTACCAGATGCTATTTGTGGTCTGAATAGCAGGAAGAACAAAGGAAGACAGAGGTGAACTGGACATACAGAGTTTTCCATTGTAGTTCTGGTTCCTTGGGACATGGACTAAGAAGAACCTTTGAGATTGTGTGTGGAGTACACTGTGATTGTGGAGGACAGCAGCTGGGCAGAGGGAGGAATGAACTGTGATATAGCAGCAGCAGAGGCTTCAGCTGATACTCCAGGGTGCTCGAGGGCTGGGATGGCTCTGCAGAGTTTTCCCCAGTTGGCCAGTAATCACATGCATACACTGCCCCCAAGAAGGAAAGTGTGACTTTGGGTGAGGAGGCTCCCTTGGGCCTCACACAATTCCCATTGCTGGAGATGGCCTCCATATGCATTCATATTCCTGGCAGTGGGTGAGAAGGGTACCCCACTCCTGAAGGGGGGTCTCCTCCTCGATTCTATATTGATTGACGGTTACAACTGCAGTATTATTTGTACTGTTTAAGTACCATCCTGTTTACTGTGATTATATCCCATTAACCATCCAATGTTTTGTTGTCTTTTCAGCCGTTCTTTCTTTCTCTTTCCCTCCCCACCCCTAGCCCTACCCCCTGCTTATCCTGCTTGGAGGTTTGTCTGTTTTATCAGTATTTTTGAAGAACTGTCATTTAGATTTATTTATCAATTTTACTAGTTACTGTATCTTTAAAATCTTCTTTTGTCTTTGTTATTTCTTCTTCCTACTTCCTTTTATTACTTCCCTCATATCTAGAGTTGAAAGCTTAGCTTATTTAATCACTTCATTTTTAATAAGAAATACATTGAAAACAATTTTCTTCTGAGTGCATTTTAGACAGTATTCTTTACATTTCTATAAGTATAGTTTTCACCATTATTTTTACATTGTGTACCCATCTCATTTCCTTCTCAGCTTTGAGAGTACTTTGGAGAAAATTCTGAAATGTCAAAGTAATTCTTTCCCTGTTTTATTTTGTCACAGCCAGAGGAAGTGATCTGTAATATTTCCAAAGTTGGAGATTTCTGGAGATTTTCTCTATAGCATAGTGTGCTGGATTGACTACTGTCCTCTCAAAATTCATGTCTTTTAGAGACCTCAGAATGTTATCTTCTTTGGAAACAAGGTCTTCACAGGTATAATTAGTTAATATGAACTCAGATTAGGATAAGCCCCAAAATCCAATGACTACTGTCCTTGTAAACAGGCCAGTGAACACAGAGACACGGGGGTAAGAAGGCCAGGTGAAGACAGAGGTAGAGATTGGAATGATGTAACTAATAGCTATGGGATTCCAGGGAATGTCACAGATGCTGGCAACCACCAGAAGCTAGGAGAAGGCAAGGCAGAATACTTCCCTAGAGCCTTCAGAGATACGCTAAAGGCTCTTGCTAATATTATTTTTTAATACTTCCCTTAAATGTGCAGTAATTTTTTCTTATGCACAATGGTACAATATTATGTTGGCACTTAACACTTATGGAAATTGTATTTTTATTAGTAGTTATTATAGTTAATAGTGGTATATGATAGTTGTATTATTTTACATACTATCATTATCCTATACTTGATTTTATCTCATGTAATATTTACTTAGAATTACTTTTATCTGCTTTTAATATTTGACCATAGCTAGATTTTTTGACTGAAGTGCTCTGCACATTCTTAAAAAATATCATCTTATATCAGTATGTATTGGTTGCTTCTATTTTATATTTAAGAGTTCACTCCCCATCTCCCTAATTTTGTAATCAAATAGGAGGTTATTTGTCTCTTTATTGGGAAACTCATGTAATGTTCATTTACCTAATATCAAGGTCATAGCTGACATATTTGCTATAGTTGGTGTTAATTCTGTTTGTTTTTTGATGCTTTAATAGAAATGCCTCCCTAGACTTTGTCATTTTCTATCTATTTTCCTTGCTTTTATACTGTCAAATATTTTGAGAAATCTGTTCCATTCCATGAAATTCAGAAGTTTCTTCAAATTGTGTTTAATACGTGATTCTTGAAGGGTTTTCTTTTGGGTCCTCCTCTTTGACCTCTGAAGTCTAGGACACCTTTCCTTTCTCCAATCCCACAGCATCCACCATCCTCTCTGAGTTCTCATTCTTTTATACTGATGCTCCCGTATTTTAGACATCAGCAATTGTACTCACATTATTTTTTTAATATCATATGTCTTCTCTTTGAGGACATATTTTGCTTTACATTCAACTTTATATCCAGACTTAAAATTTATTCTTAGACTTATTTTTAACAGTCCTTAAGGGACCAGGGACCCTGTTAGCTCTGTTCTCTTGGTCAGTTGCAGTGGTTGAAGGAATTTCCTTAAACAGATGTGTGTTTTCTGAGCCTTTTTGCATGGCTGAAATGCTTTATACTTTGAACTTCATGATAGCTTGAATTTTGTGTAATTTAGTTCTGACATTTAATATTGCAGAAAGAAGTTAGAGGTCAGGCTGACTTTTATTTTTCTGTAAGTAACCATTTGGAAAGTGAGGAAGAAGTAAGAAGTGGTTAAATGAATTCTATCATCATTATTATTCTTGTTGTTTGAATGCTATCGCAAAGTTGTTAGGTGTAACATTACTTTGATTTTTCTTGGAAAATAGTAGCCTCTTTTGATTTGTATACACTGGACTTCTGTATGTTTAGAAAGATTTCCTTCCACTGGTTTGCTGACTATTTCATTTCTTCCTTCTGCTTGAGGTTATTCTCCAGAAACAACTATTTCTGACATCTCTCATACAAACTATGATATGATGTCTCCTTTCTCTTCATCTTCTATATCGTCCATATTCTCTACAATTATTTTAATCTGCTTATAGTTTCCTTTTGCATGCTGACATGTCTTTTTGAGTTTGGCTTTCACCTTTTTACTCTGAATTTCTCCATCTATTCTTAGTCCACTACCATCCATCTATAATTTCTTGAATCTTTCTGATTGTCTTTTATAATGTTTTATTTATTTTTGAGAGAGGAAGAGAGAGAGAGAGAGAGCAAGAGAGCGAGTGAGTGCAAGCAGGGGAGGGACAAAGAGAGAGGGGAAGAGAGGATCTGAAGCAGGCTCTGCCCTGACAGCAATGAGCCCGATGCAGGGCTCGAACCCAAGAACCATAGACCATGACCTGAGCCAAAGTTGGATGCTTAACCAACTGAGCCATCCAGGTGCCCCTCTGATTGTTTATTGAAAAATCTATCCCTCAGTAAATCCTTACCATGGGTCTATGAAAAAATATATAAATTATTCTCATTTATAGATGAGGAAACTGAGGAACAGACTAGTTAGGTAAAGTGCCCTCGGTCACATAGATAGTACTTGATAAGAGTAGGGATTAAATTCAGAGCAGTCTGACTACAGAGCCCTTGTCTCATCCACTGTCTGATTTTGCTTCTTGACTATTAGAAATATAACACATACTTAAGTATAAGTTATATGGAGATTTCCTTTACATGTGAATGTGTGGTTCTTTGAAGACAGAATGGGCGTAAACGTAGGTCTACAAAAGAGTTTAAAAGTTTTGAACATAATACAGTGATTGAATTTGTTAAATGTCCAGAGCATAAATGTAAAAATTGATGGAATATTCAAGATAGGGAAATGTTGGAATTAAGATTCAAAAGTCTTTGAAACAAATGTTTCACCTTTAATTTTCCTGGTGGGCCTGTGTTTCCTACATACTAGATGTTTTATGTTTCTGGAGCCCAAATGGAAAAATGGAAAAGTCATTAATGCCTCTGGACCCTGTGTGTGTGTGTGTGTGTGTGTGTGTGTGTGTGTGTGTGTGTCTGTCTGTTAAGCAGTGGTGGGAACCCAAGAAGAAAGCTTTGTTTGTGGGGTATTTTATTTCACCCTATTCTATGTATTAAAAAATATAGAGAGGGCTACAAGCATGTTTTATCTTATAGATAATAACAATGTAATTCCCTTTGAGTGATTTTTGGCATGAGGAATACTTAAAAAAGAAATATATAGTCTATTGGAGCCCATAATCTGATTAGGACTAATTATATTATCAGCATAAATATGAACAATCACATTCTTAGAAACTATAATTGCCTAATTATGACCTATACTCACACAGTGATTTTTGTTAAATCTGAATTCCATCTATAGGATTATTCTGCCACATCTGGAGACAGAATTTAGAGTCAATTCTAGTCAAGTCAGTGGCTTTTATTTTTTGTTGGTCCTGAGCAAATTTACCAGTACCATTTCTCCATGAATAGGGGACCCTGGGTTCCTGGCTTTCTTCTGCTATGTATATTTTATATCAGCCCACTAAAAATTTAGACACTTGCTCATTCAAATTAGGCTATCCATAGATGAGTTCTAAAGGGAAATGACAATAGAGGTATATTAACATGGAAATGAGATTATTCTTCAAAATTTTCATAAGGGCCAATTAAAAGAAACTTTTTGCAGATTGAAATTAATCCCCTCACCACCTCAGTAACATAAAAGAAAAAAACAGGGGCAGGATATTTTTTTTAGCAATCCCTCACAAAACTAACAGAGGCACCGAATGTCCTGACAACTTTCTAGCAAGCTCCTCATTATCATGCTGCTCCCGCAAGAAGTCTTTTATCTCACCTGACTTTATTTTTTTATTTGTATGTTTCCTGGAAGAAAGTCTTACAGATTTTATTTGGGAGAACATATGTACGGGGCATTTATTCCTCAGGAATGAGTTGTTCGATAGTACAAGAAGCAGAGGGAATAGTGAATTTCTCTCTGTCTTTGGAAAATTTGATGGCTAGCAGCCAATCCTTGTAGAGAGGAAACAATGATGGATAATAAGTTCAGTTTGGAAGACTGCAATTCTCCCATTTTCCTGGTCTATTTATAATATTTTAGTGCTTCCACAGTGACCAAAATGAGACTGGGTCCATAGGAGCCTGACTGCTTGGAGGCATTCTTTGTTCCCAAGTTTTAGGTGTGTGTTGTTAAAAGAAGACTCCCTGAGGATCTTCCATAATAAGCCCAATTTGGAGGACATTCAGGATTAACCCATACATAGAATTATGAATTATAATGGGTAACATTATAGCAGAACTCCAGAGTATTTTTCTCTGTGTCCTAGAACATTAAATATTTTTGTCTGGCACTCACATCAGCAAAACCCCAATCTCATTCCAGCCTGATAAAGCTATTTTTGCAGTTGATTAGCATGCCAAATGTTTCCATTCCTACATGCTCAGTTCCCTTCCTTCCCCACTGTTTGTAAACTGCTGGGGAGGTGTGTTAACAACATTGGATTTCAGCGTCACATGAAGTGTAAGTAAGCATGGTAGGAGGCAGGGGTGGGGGGAAGGTTGCTTTGTGTATACACTTTTTAAACTCCACTTTTACTTTTTAAAAAATTATTTTTGTTTATTTATTTTTAAATGTTTATTTTTGGGGAGAGAGCGAGAGCAGGGAGGGGCAGAGAGAGAATCTCCAGCAGGCTCCACACTTAGTACGGAACTTGTCATGGGGCTTAATCCCACGATTGTGAGATCATGACCTGAGCAGATATCAAGAGTCAGACACTTAACGAACTGAGCCACCCAGGCACCCCTAAAATGCTTTTTAAAGAGATCAAAACATGTGTGTGAGTGTTGGCTCAGAGTTAAATACAGTTTGAATTACCATGATTCTATGGTTGTGTTTTATCAGGTAAATGGTGAATTTGTTACCAAGGGTTGCTGTAATGAAGTACCACCAACTAGGTAGCTTAAAACAACAGACAGTTATCCTCTCACAGTTTTGGAGGCCAGAAGTGTGAAATCAGGGTGGCCAGGGCCATGCTCTTTCTGAAGGCTCTAGGGGAGAAGCCTTCCTTGCCTCCTTCTAGCTTTCAGTGGCTGCCAGCAATCTTTGATGTACCTTGGCTTGTAGATACATCACTCAGTCTTGCCTGTGTCTTCACATGGCTGTTTTCTTAGTGTCTCTGTGTCCAGACTTCTCTCTTTATATAAGGACACTGGTCACAAGTTGGGACTCATCCTAATCCAGTATGGTGCCATCTTCACGTGATGACATCTGCTTTGATCCTATTTCCAAATAAGGTCACATTCTAAGAGATTGGAGTTTAGGACTTTGACATATTTTTGAGGAGGGGGGAGGGATACAATTCAACCTGTAACAAATGGCAAAAGAGAATGTTTTAGGTTTGCATTTGCTCAGAAAAGGGTCCCTCAGGGTGTGGGATAGTTGTCTACCATATTTGGCACTTGTCCCTAGAAGCCTTGGAGAGGTCAGGAGGGATGGGCCTCTTTCACCTTTAAGGTAGGCCACTGCCCTCTCATATCATTAAATCGAACACTTCCTGGTTGAGAAATGTGTTAGCCCAGAGCTTTCACTAAGTTTGCACAGTTCACACAGCTGATGGAGAATGGCTGAGAGTGGAGTCCAGTGGTGCTTGACTCCTGGCCTCTGGCTCCTCTGCTAATGCTGAGCATGTGAGCACTGGGTGCACAACAGTCATCTGTCGATGACCCAGCAAAGCAATGACAGCTTGGGATGCTTCTCATCGCACTGTGAATTGATTAAATTTCTCCTAGTTCAGTTTGTGGCTAGGCACTTCACATGCTTCTCTGAAAGAGGTCCCTAACAAATAAAACAAACAAAACAAGAGCTCAAGCTGTTCTCTATCCTTTGGGATATGTGCATTTTTTTAAAATTTATAGTTCATTGTCAAGTTGGTTTCCATATAACACCCAGTGCTCATCCCCACAAGTGCTCTCCTCCATGACCATCATCCCCCTTGCCCTTTCCCCCTCCCCCTTCAGCCCTCAGTTTCTTTTCAGTATTTAAGAGTCTCTCATGATTTGCCTCCCTGCCTCTCTTTCCCCCTTCCCCTCCCCATGGTCCTCTGTTAGGTTTCTCCTGTTAGACCTATGAGTGAAAACATATGGTATCTTTCCTTCTCTGCCTGACTTATTTCGCTTAGCATGACACCCTGGAGGTCCATCCACGTTGCTATGAATGGCCAGATTTCATTCCTTCTCACTGCCATGTAGTATTCCATTGTATATATAAACCACATCTTCTTGATCCATTCAACAGTTGTTGGACATTTAGGCTCTTTCCAGGATTTGGCTATTGTTGAAAGTGCTGCTATGAATATTGGGGTACATGGACCCCTATGCATCATGTATCCCTTGGCTAAATCCCTAGCTTCTGTATCCCTTGGCTAAATCCCTAGCAGTGCTATTGCTGGGTCATAGGGGAGTTCTATTGTTAATTTTTTGAGGAACCTCCACAGTGTTTTCCAGAGTGGCTGTACCAGTTTACATTCCCACCAACAGTGTAGGAGGGTGCCCGTTTCTCCACATCCTCGCCAGCACCTATAGTCTCTTGAGTTGTTCCTTTGAGCCACTCTGACTGGCATGAGGTGGTATCTCAGTGTGGTTTTGATTTGTATTTCCCTGATGATGAGTGACGCTGAGCATCGTTTCATGTGTCTGTTGGCCATCTGGATGTCCTCTTTGGAGAAGTGTCTATTCATGTCTTCTGCCCATTTCTTCACTGGATTATTTGTTTTTCAGGTGTGGAGTTTGGTGACTTCCTTGTAGATTTTGGACACTAGCCCTTTATCCAATATATCATTTGCTACTATCTTTTCCCATTCTGTCGGTTGCCT
>CM053567.1:27099032-27130264 GCA_028646485.1 Cryptoprocta ferox
TATTCGGGGTCTTTTGTGGTTCCATATGAATTTTAGGATAGTTTGTTCTAGCTTTGTGAAGAATGCTGGTGCAATTTTGATTGGGATTGCATTGAATGTGTAGATTGCTTTGGGCAATAATGACATTTTAATGATGTTTATTCTTCCAATCCATGAGCATGGAATGTTTTTCCATTTCTTTGATTCTTCTTCAATTTCTTTCATAAGTTTTCTATAGTTTTCATCGTACAGATCTTTTACGTCTTTGGTTAGGTTTATTCCTAGGTATTTTATGGTTTTTCATGCAATTGTGAATGGGATCAGTTTCTTGATTTCTCTTTCTGTTGCTTCATTATTGGTGTAGAAAAATGCAACTGATTTCTGTACGTTGATTTTGTACCCTGCGACTTTGCTGAATTCATGGATCAGTTCTGGTATGCTTCTGGTGGAGTCTGTCAAGTTTTCCACGTAGAGTATTATGTCATCTGCAAAAAGTGAAAGTTTGACTTCATCCTTGCCAATTCTGATGCGTTTTATTTCCTTTTGTTGTCTGATTGTTGAGGCTAGGACTTCCAGCACTATGTAGAACAACAGTAGTGAGAGTGGACATCCTTGTCGTGTTCCTAATCTCAGGGGGAAAGCTCTCAGTTTTTCCCCATTGAGGATGATATTAGCTGTGGTCTTTTCATAAATGGCTTTTATGATGTTTAAGTAAGTTCCTTCTATCCCGACTTTCTCGAGGGTTTTTATTAAGAAAGATGCTGTATTTTGTCAAATGCTTTTTCTGCATCTATCGAAAGGATCGTAAGGTTCTTTTCTTTTGTTAATGTGATGTATCACATTGATGGATTTGCTAATATTGAACCAGCCCAGTAACCCAGGAATGAATCCCACCTGATCATGGTGGATAATTCTTTTTATATGCTGTTGAATTCGATTTGCTAGTATCTTGTTGAGTATTTTTGCATCTGTATTCATCAAGGATATTGGCCTGTAGTTCTCTTTTTTTGTTGGGTCTCTGTCTGGTTTGGGAGGGACATGTGCATTTTAACGGAACAGCCTGGGTTCCATCCCAGGCCTGTGGAATCACTCTCCAAAGGAAAGTCTTGAGAGAATATATATTTTAGAGCACACCAGTAACTCACATGATAAAGCATGTTTGGGAAACATTGGAATAGAGGATTCCTGACTTCTGAAACCTGACTTCTGGAACAGTATTTAGTGCAGGGATTTTAGGTTAAGAATCAGGTGGGGTGTTGGTGGCAAGAGTGGGGAAAACAGAAAATTAATTACTCAATGCCCTCCGAGGATTGCCAGAGTCAGTTGCATAATTCTCTATTCTTTGTGCCGAGTGTGACGCGTGGTGTCTGCCTTTGGAGGGATCCAAAGGAAGCAAGTTCTCTGGACTCACAGTTCTTACATTCCTCTTAGGGAAGCAGAATATATTTAGGATTGCTTATTAAGTACAGAGTCTGGGGTTTTTTGGAAATTGGAGGACCAATTTCACATTGAGGGAGGTTATCAGAGAAAATTCTAGCCTGCCTTGTCTCCTTAGTTATATTACAAGCAGTCAGTGGTTATGCACTCTCTTTTTGTAAAGAGTTACTCATTATTTGTTTTGTACCTAAAGTTATAATCTAGTGTCTGTGACAGCACATTTGATTGCTTTTAAATTAAAGTGAAAGGAAAGGCAAAGAAATGACTAGGGAAAAAATCTGGAGAACAGATGACAAGATAACAGTGTTTTTGATTCTCTCAAAATAAACTTAGTATTGAAAAATGATCCAAAATCGTTTGCTTGAAAACCACACTTACTTTTGAGTAATATTTTTGTGAGATATTTTAAAATCTATTTTTCTCTGAAGGCTGGTGTTCTGAAATTGAAATTGAAGCCTACTTAATACCAAAAGATGACATATTTTCTTTTTCCAGGTTTTCTTATATTTTCTCTTCTGTTTAGTTTTTAAAAATTTAATTTTCATTATTCCTGCATCTTCAAGATAGAAATCCCGTGTGGTTTCTATCTGAGTGGGATCCCTAGTAAATAGTGGTGCCTTTTCCTTTATTGTTTCCTTTTCTTTATATCTGCTGCCCTTCTTCAGTTTCATCCCATTTAATAACATTTATTAAGGGTCTCCTATGTGCCAGCACTGAGCTGGGGCTGAGGCACAAGGTGCTCTGCGAAGGAGCACCAGGTCATGAGTGAGAAGGACCTGGAAAGGAATCATGTCAATGTATTATGAAAGTGACATGTTGTACCCTTTGTCAGGATGCTAGGGGAGCACAGATAAGACCAGTTGGCCATACGTGGCACGTGGGTGGCTCAGTCGGTTAAGCATCTAACTTCAGCTCGGGTCATGAGCTCAAGGTCTGTGAGTTTGAGCCCCATGTCAGGGAGCCTGGAGCTTGTTTTGGATTCTGTGTCTCCCTCACTCTTTGTGCCTCCCCTGCTATATTCTCTCTCTCTCTCTCTCTCTCTCTCTCTCTCTCTCTCTCTCTCTCAAACATAAACAAACTTAAAAAAAAAAACAGTTGGCCATAGTAGGGGGGCTCAGGAATGCTTACTGGAACCAATTACACTTGAACTGAAACAGGAAGTATGGGTGTGGGTTAGGTAGACAAGTGGTCGAATGGAGCATTTCACTTATACCCACTGTAGGGAAGAAAAAAACTTCCTCTACCTTCTGAGGTTCAGTGGCTGGGCCTGCAAAAAAACAAAAACAAAAACTCAAAACAAAATCCCCACACAAACTAAAAAAGACAGATTAACAGGACATAAATAGAATTTATTAACATGTGCACTGTGCTTACATGTGGGAGGACTCGATGAGAAACTCAAAGGAGCAGTTAGAATTTGGGCTTATACAGAATCTTCACAAAGAACAATTTGTAGAGAAGTGATGAGACAAAGGAAGAACGTTCTATGCGACCAGGGGCAGCAAACTGTGGGAAGGTTACTACATGGGGGAGACTAATGAAGTAAGATTTGTGTCTGTCCATGTCCCTGCTGACATTCTGTCTTCTTCATGGCCATGAAACTTCCCTGTGACTGGGGAGTTAAGGCAATCCTCATTTGGCGGAAGTTTCTGTTCTTAGATAAGGGAAGCTCTGGGAAGACTTCTTTCTGTACCTGTCAAGTCTTTTATTATTATTATTATCATTATCATTATTATTATTATTTTAATGTTTATTTATTTTTGAGACCGAGAGAGACAGAGTGTGAGCAAGGAAGGGGCAGAGAGAGAAGGAGACACAGAATCTGAAACAGGTTTCAGGCTCTGAGCTGTCAGCACAGAACCCAATGCAGGGCTTGAACCTATGAACTGTCTGATCATGATCTGAGCTGAAGTCGGATGCTTAACCGACTGAGCCACCCAGGTGCCCCTTTTGTCATTTTTTAAAGTTTATTTTTTATTTGTTTTGAGAGAGTGAGAGAGAGCGAGCACACAAGCAGGGGAGGGGCAGAGAAAGAGGGCGGGAAGAGAGAATCCCAAGCAGACCCCGCTCTGTCAGTGTGGAGCCTGATGAGGGCTCAAACTCACAAACCGTGCAAGCATGACCTAAGCCGAAACCAAGAGTTGGATGCTTAACCAACTGAGCCACCCAGGTGCCCCTGTATCTGTCTATTCTCATTTGCCTCCTGTTCAAAATAATTCTTATACCCAGGTGGCATATTTTGGGGTGGCATATTCTGATTTCCTACATCACATATTCCATCTTGGAATTCATGTTGCGATGGATTATCTGTTTCTGTTCCTGAATAAGCCACACCCTCCACTGATTACACTCCATCCCATCCTCTTACTTTTTCAGAGACTTCGCTCCTGCCAATGGTCCTTCTCTATCCTACAGTAGCAACTTATATTACCTGCTGGGTCTTCTGCATAAGAATGCAAATATGGCACTGTATCTCCTTTCTTTGAAAACAAAACGTTCTTGACCCACATCTGCTTCTAGCTACTGTCTCATTTCTGCTTCTTTTTGCAGAACTCCTACTTATACTTAATACTTATTATACATATCCTTTTCTACTTATAGAGGGTCACCAACTATCTCCTGTAAGTCTAAACTGAATGGTCAATTCTCAGTGTCAACTTACTTAGCATCAGCAGTTGCTGTAGTAGATCACATTCTGTATATGTATTTTTCCCTCATCTTCCAGGACATCATGTACTTCTGGCTTTTTATCCTGAGAATCAGGATGACCTCTGAAACTCAGTCTTTTTTTTCTGATTTTTCTTTCTCTCCTGACATCTGAATGTGCAGTCCTGGCCTGGTCTACTCTTTATTTTATGTATTTATTTTTTAAGTGAAGAATTTTAAAAATTTAAATGTGTATTCATTTATGAGAGAGGGAGTATGAGTCAGGGAGGGACAAAGAGAGGAGGTCAGAGGATCCAAAGCTGGCTCTATACTGACAGCAGAAATCCCGATGTGGGGCTTCAACTCACAAACCATGAGATCATGACCTGAGCCAAAGTCGGACACTCATCTGACTGAGCCACCCATGTGCCCCTTGTCTACTCTATTTATGCTCAACTCAGTAATAATGGAATAATAATGGAATAAATACTATCTCTGATGACAAACAAATATATATCTCCAGATGGCAGTATGCTAGTTAATAGTTAGTAACCAGCTCTCTAGGGAAAATAAAGCTCAAATTTGAAGCATTCGCCAATGACCATGGTGTAAATACTCCCACCACGACAGATTTCAAGCTCCCTCTGTGATCACGTTAAATGGGGATTTGGGAAGAGATGTGCAGACACACAGATGTAAGAAATCTCAAGAGCGTGGATCATAGAAAATGTAGCAAAGTAACTAGAAAGCCACGAGTTTTGAGTGTTTATTACCTATCTTTTTAATATAATTTATTTAATTTTTAAATTTAAATTTAACTTTTGTAAAATTTTTTTATATTTATTTTTTGAGAGAGAGAGAGACAGTGTGAGCAGGGGAGGGGCAGAGAGAGAAAGGGAGAGACAGAATCCAAAGACAGACTCTAGGCTCTGAACTAGCTATAAGCACAGAGCCCCACACGCAGCTCGAACCAACAAACTGTGAGATCATGACCTGAGCCGAAGTCGGACATTCAACCGACTGAGCCACCAGGCGCCCCAAATTTATTTTTTATTTAAATCCAAGTTATTAATATACAGCGTAGTCTTGATTTCAGGAGTAGAACCCAGTGACACCCAGTCTCATCCCAAGTGCCCTCCTTAATGCCCATCACCCATTTACCCCATCCCCCTACCCACCTCCCCTCCAGCAACTCTTAGTGTGTTCTCTGTATTTAAGAGTCTCTTATGGTTTGCCTCCCTCTCTGTTTTTATCTTATTTTTCATTCCCTTCCCCTATGTTCATCTGTTGTGTTTCTTAAATTCCACATAGGAGTGAAATCACATGAAAGTTGTCTTTCTCTGACTGACTTATTTTGCTTAGCATAATACACTCAAGTTCCATTCACGTTATTGCAAATGGCAGGATTTCATTCATTATTTTGGTTTCTCTTCAGATCATATAAATCTTTTGCCTTTTAATTTAATTTTTAATAGTGGTTGTGTTTAACACTTGGTTTACAAAGTTCTTTGAGAATCAGCATGAATAAGCTTCTACACACCATTGTTTCCAGCCTAGGGTTTTTGTGGGCTCATCTTCTGTGAGGTGCTGTCACCTACTGCCTGCTTTATGTGACCACCATGGCTCTACCGTAGGCTTCTCGGAATTAAAATGTCACAAGTAAACCTCTGGGTTTAAAACCCCAATTTTTCCTTTCCTAGGGTCCTCCCTCAATTAATAGTACCTACTACATCCTCCTATTTACAACAAATCAAAAGCTTAGAAGTCATCCTTGAAATTTCTTTCTCACTTATAAGGTAATTCCCATGGGTATTACTTTAAAATATACCCCAGGTATGACTTTGCATCACAGCCACAGCTGCCATTCCAGTTAGTCACCCTCCTCCCCTTCCCAGAGTACTAATAAAGGCTTTGGAGTGCCTTGCTTCAGAACTCTTCCCCTACAGCCTCATCACTTCACAGGGGAGAGAATATAAATGTGATCATGGTATTCCAGTGCTAAAACCTCTTCCAACTACCTAGCTCTGCATTATATGGTGTTCTTGCCCTCCTGTTGCTATAGATGAACACATCAGGCTCCCATGTGAAGCCGGTCTCTCTCCTATTGTATTGGAACCCTTCCCTGTTCACTTACCCAAGCACAGTCCTCTGGTAATTATGTGATGTCTAATATTGTCATTTTTCCTCTCTACTGCATTAGCTTCACCAGCCTACAAACAAACAAACAAAATAACATAAAGCAAAAGCAAGCAGTGGCCAACTTTCTTCTTTATTTCAGTGTTGCCATAGGAACTGGCAGGGATCCCTGGGACTATGTTTCCCTTCAGCTCATGTAGACAAGGTTCCCAACACTTCTGTTATCTGGGGAAAATGACTTGGGAGTTTGTGCCTGAATGGAATTGTCCCTGGGATTGGGCCCCAGAGTGGAATTGTGACTTCAAACACCATAATGGCCTTTGTGGCAGTGCCATCTCTGGGGGAAAATTTGCTAATGTGAGCCTTATTTTAGAGACTAGACCCTGGTATCTTGTCCAAGCTATAGCTTTGGGCTCCCAGCCTTTTCATTTGCACTTTTAAGATGATTGGTTGAAAGGCAAGGATATGGTCTTTGGCAAGGTGTAGGGTGCCAGGTAGCAGGCTGGGTCTAGGAAAGGCAAAACCAGCAAGATCATCATTGCAGAGGATGGGCAAGTGTGATCAATTTGCTATTATTTTCAGTCTTAACTCACAAAACCATTCCATTTGGTGGCTAAGTAGAGCTTCTCAATCTTGTTCATTGTAATCTTTATTAGGTATTTGATACAATTCTTTGGATTCCACATTTCCTTTCCCTTCTTAAAATCTAGTTAGATTTCAGAGTTCTTGAAGCTGCTCTGGAAAACAGTGTGGAGGTTCCTCAAACAATTAACAACCTATTTACTCCCCTATGACCCAGCAATAGCCCTGCTAGGAATTTACCCAAGGGATACCGGAGTGCTGATGCATAGGGGCACACGTACCCCAATGTTTATAGCAGCACTTTCAACAGTAGTCAAATTATGGAAAGAGCCTAAATGTCCATCAACTGACTAATGGATAAAGAAGATGTGATTTATATATATACAATGGAATACTTGGCAATGAGAAAGAATGAAATCTTGCCATTTGCAGCAACATGGATGGAACTGGAGGGTATTATGCTAAGTGAAATAAGTTAGCCAGAGAAAGACAGATACCATATGTTTTCACTCATATATGGATCTTGAGAAACTTAAGAGAAGACCATGGAGAAGGGAAGAGGGAAAAAAGTCACAGAGAAGGAGGGAGGCAAACCATAAGAGACTCTTAAATACAGAGAACGAACTGAGGGTTGATGGGGAGTGGGGGAGAGGGGAAAGTGGGTGATGGGCATTGAGGAGGGCACTTGTTGGGTGTTGTATATAAGCCAGTTTAACAATAAATTATATGAAAAAAGACTTCAAAGTTTAGGTTATAATTATGAAATAAAAGCTAAGCGACACCACCTCCAAACTGTATTTCTCTTTCTCAAAGCCTGGACTTCTGTATCCATCTGCGTACCAGACTTCTCCACCTGAATATCTAACAGACTCATCTGAACTTTGACTTGAACTCCCTCCCCCTCAAACCTGCTCCAAACCTTTGTTCTTTCCCATATTAGTGAATGAGGACTCTATAGCTCTACTGGTCTTTCTGCTGTCCCTCAGACATGCCACATATCCTTCCTTAGGCCTGGAGGCATGGTTGTTCTCTTAGTCTGGAATGCTCTCTATCCAGATTTTATCATGGCTCATTCTCTCCATTCCTCCCAGTTTTTGTCAAATATCACCTTCTTGGCAAGGCCTACCCTGACCACTCTATTTAAGGTCACAGCTATTCCACACTCAAATTTTTTCCAGTTTTTTTTACCCTATTTCTTTCAACACACTACATAATTTACTTTATCATTTATTTTCTTGTCTCCCATAGAACGGACGCTCAGTGAGGAAAGGAATTTTTTTCATTTTTTGCTCTTTGATGTATCTCCAGTGCACAGAAAAAGTAGGCACAGAGCAAATATTTGTTGAGATGAATGAATGAATGAGTGATTTTTCTTATAAACTAAAATATAATTCAAATACTTATTACAAAGACCTACATGATCTGACTTTGACAGTCTCTGACCTCATCTCCTACACTCCTCCATTGGCTCACTTCTGTCCTTTTTGCTGTTCTCTGTTTTATTAAGGTAGTTCCTGCCTCAACTTTTACACTGGCTTTTGCTTTTGACTATGACTGGTATATTACCTCCTCAAAGTGGCCTTCTCCAATATTCCCATCTAAAATGCAGCCCCTCCTCTTCATTAAATGCTGTCTAACCCTGCTTCATTTTTCTTCAGTGGACTTAGCACTTACTGAAATTACATTATTTATTTATATGTTTACTCATTTGTATATTTGTTTTTACTTTTTTCTCTAATTGTAAATGTAGTAAGGTCAGAGATTTTGTCTTTCGTACACATGACATCTGACACAAAGTATACTTAGTATTAGTGAAAGTGTGAATGCATTAATACGTAAATTAATACATAAACACAGAAAATAGAACTACAGAGAAATGGATGTAATAAGTTAGAACAGTCTGTTACGGACTGAACGTTTGTGTCCCCTCCAAATTCATATGTTGACACTGTGCCCCACAATGCAATGGTGTTAGGAAATGGGGCCTTTGGGATGTGATCTGGATTAGATGAGGTCATGAGCAGGGAGCCCTCATGAGTGGGATGAGAGCCCACTTACGAGTCATGGGAAAGCTTGCCTCTTCTCTGTGCTCTCTGCCATCTGGGGATACAACGTGAAGTTGGCAGTCTGCAACCTGGAAAAGGCTCTCCCAGGAAGCTTGACTATGCTTGGCACCCTGATCTTGATTTCTAGCCTCTGAAACTGTGAGAAATAAATTCCTTTCCTGTCATTCATAAGCCAGCCATTCTGTGGTACTTCATCATCACAGCCTGAGCTGTCTGGGACACAATCTATGAGGGGCAGTGCAAAGAAGTGCGTGTTGTATTCCTCAGCACGTGGGGACAACTGATTACTGCTAAAGAGAAAATGGACATGGCCAAATATATAACTTAGTTATGTACTGTGACAAAGACAAGACTGAAAGCAGGAAGGACACTGCACCATTTCATTGCCAGGGAAATAAGAGCTTAGATTAAGGCAGAGTGTTTTCGTGGAAATGAAGAGTGGCTAGCGTTGAGGAGTAGTTAGGAATTGAATGACAGAAGTTAGGAGGATATGGAGGATGAGGAAGCAGGAGAGGTCCAGAGGAACAACAAATTCTGATATGGTAACTATGTTTATAGCTGGGCGATTAACTGAGGTAAAGAGTAGAGTAGGGGACAGAAGATGGTGAACTGGACTTTAGAAATATTGAGTTGTTGGGGTGCCTGCATGGTTCAGTCAGTTAAGCATCTGACTTTGGCTCAGGTCATGATTTCACAGTTCGTGGGATTGAGCCCCTTGTCGGACTCTGTGCTGACAGCTCAGAGCCTGGAGCCTGCTTCAGATTCTGTGTCTCCCTCTCTCTCTGCCCCTCTCATGTTCTGTCTCTCTCTTCCTCTCTCTCTCTCAAAAATAAACATTAAAAAATTAAAAAAAAATATTGAGTTGTAGGTGCCCAATTATTATTTCTGTGGTAATGTAGCTCAGGAAATAGGCTAGGGTTTAGTCATCAGCATTTATAGGTGGTTTCTTAACCCATAAAAATGTATACAATTATCTATAGAAAGATGTGAAGAAAGGGTATTCAGCCTTTGTTATTGTGGCACATTTTCAACAATTAAAATTGCTGGCAGTATACATATATTTTTAAAAAGAGATATTGGCCTGTAGCCCTCTTTTCTTGTGGTGTCTTTATCTGGTTTTGGTACCAGGATAATGCTGGCCTCGTGGAATGAATTTGGAAGCTTTCCTGCCTGTTCCATTTGTTGCAATAGCTTGAGAAGAATAGGTATTAATTCTTGTTTGGTAGAATGTTTGGTAGAATTCACCTGTGAATTCTAAGAGGAGGTGGGTCTAATGGAGAATGAGGGGGTGGGGCACGTGGTGTTAGCAAGGTTTTTGCAAGTTTGCTGTGGGAGGGGACCTGCAGCGGCCTGGGAAAACTCCTGCCCAGGGTGGGTTAGAGGGCGGGGTGGGGGGCTGGGGGGGTGGTTCACAGATGAGGGCAGGGGGAGGGGTGCACTGTTAGGAAGTTAGGTGGAGTGTTTGCACTGCTCTGCTTCCTACAAGTGTCCCTGAATCTAAGCTGGGGCATGGGAGAGGTGAGTGGTGCCTGTCAGCTCTTTCGTTCTTGGAGTAGTGTTCCCAAGATCTGTCTCTCCAGTGCGTGTTTTGAGATTAGTAAATGGATCTTGCTGTGTACCTCAGGGGGTGTCAAACCGCTGCTTCTACCTTGTATCTCCAAGGGGGTGTTTAGTTGTGCTCCTCTTTAAGGGTGGGGACGCATTTTCCTGTCCCCTTCATGCTCTCCCACAGCCACCAGGCCTGTTGATTTCTAAAGTTCTAGATGTTAAGGCACATGATGTAGAAACTCTCAAAGTGAAACTCCTTCTGTTTTTTTTTTTTTTCAATGTTTATTTTTGAGAGACAGAGACAGAGAATGAGGTGGGAAGGGGCAGAGAGGGGGGGGGGAGACAGGGTTTGAAGCAGGGTCCAGGCTCTGAACTGTCAGGATAGAGCCCTACGCGTGGGGCTCAAACCCACGAACTGTGAGATCATGACCTGAGCCAAAGTCAGACGCTTAACTGACTGAGCCACTGAAGCGTGCCCCGAAACCCCTTCTGTTTTTAAGTCTAAATATTATGGGGGTTTGTCTTCCTAGTTCAGGTCCCCATGTTTGAGGTACTGGGCATGGAATGTTCTCTTCTCCCCTCTCTGTGCCCATGGCATCCCTCCCTCCCATGGATGGTCCCGTGGGTCACTTTGGCTCCTGACCATGTCTCCACCCTTCCTACCTTTTTAATGTGGCCTCTTTTCTACATTTAGCTGTGGAGAGTCTGTTCTGCCCATCTGTGGGTCATTTTCTGGGTTATTTATACTGATAGGGGTGTTAACCAGGTGTATCTATGGGATGAAGTGAGCTTGGGATTCTCTTTCCCTGCCATTTGCCCCAGAAGTCCTCAGAATTTATCTTTAAACAACACATTTTTTTACAGACGTGTAAGAACCTTCCAACATTGTACTTCTCAGTTCCTTCCCACTTTTTGTGATCTTGGTTTTTGTCTTTTACTTACATAAACCCCACAAATAGATTGCTCTTATTGTTTGAAATGGTCACCTTTTAGAAAAGGCAGCATGCAAGTTTTAGTGATGTCTTAAGCTTTAGTAACATAATATAACCACTTCAAATTGACAAAAAAGACATTTCAAAGATGATTTAAGAATTTAAAGTGTCAATGTGATTCTTATTAAAGTTCAATATAACCATCATCTTATGCTACTCATTATTTTAGCTTGATTTGGATTTTGAAAAAAATTTTACTATTTGCTGCTCACTAATCAAAATGGTGGTGACCATTTGTAATCTCAGACTCAAGATCAATCAAAGAAAATGTTTTGATGTCTACATGATATCTACGTGGTAATTGTGGAGTGATCTAATGAAATGATCTTTTCTTTATGTGACCTAAAGAAAAAGTCTAATGGAGATTAGTCAGGTGATTGAGATGGTCGAACAGGACACCTCTTCTACCCATGTATCTAGAAATGGTCACCAACAAAAAATTAAAAATAAAAAATTCACCAAACTAAATAAGCATTCAAATTTAAATCAATTAACTTTCAAAGGAATCTTGTAAGTTTGTAACATTTATACTTGTGAAATTATTGAAGCTTAAAACTGCCCTAAGAATTTTGTGATGCCATGTATATGCAATAAAGATACTATTTTATAATTTTTTTTAACATTTATTTATTTTTGAAAGAGAGACAGAGCATGAGCCTGGGAGGATCAGAGAAAGAGGAAGACAGAATCTGAAACAGGCTCCAGGCTCTGAGCTGTCAGCACAGAGCCCAACATAGGGCTCGAACTCCTGAGCCATGAGATCATGACCTGAGCCAAAGTCAGATGCTTAACTGACTGAACCACCCAGGAGGCCCAATAAAGATACTATTTTAAATGGTATAAAACAACCCCCCCCCAAAAAAAACCCCCCAACTTTCTGGGGGGATTTCAAATCTTTATAATATCAGTATAAGCTTGAAAGTCACAGAAGTGGTGGCTTCCCATTCAGTTTGCCTGTTTGGTCTATGCAGAAGACAGTCTTAAAGGATAAAAGTGGATTATCTTAAACTTAGGTATTAGCCTGCATTGTAGGTATATATACAGTTACGGTTTTGTTGCTGGAGTAAATCAACACATCTCTAAGCACCTGGTATATGGCTATTGATCTAGTGAATGCTTTGGTTTATTTATTCCTATTAGTTAACAGTATACCCTCACTGTCGTATACCTTAGGGCTACTCTCCAGCCCTATGGCACTGTTCAGTCTTCAGTGGCCTTGATCCCCTCTTCATTCTGTAGGATATCATGCTGCTCTAGAGGGAAAATATTTCTCCAAGAAAAAATATTGCTATCAGGAGATAAAGCATAGTTGTTGTTGTTTTTAATTTATAGGCAAAGAATTGGTTACTACAAAGAATGGCTGGGATGATTGATAATGATTATCAGGGAAAAATTGGATTGTGGCTACATTACAGGGGTAAGGAGGAAAATGTCTGAGAGGAGATCTCTCGGGGTGCTTCTTAGTACTCTCAAACCCTGGGATTAAGGTCAATATAAAACTATAGCAATGAATACTTGGCATTATTACTAAGGTCCAGAACCTTCCAGGATTAAAAGTTTGGGTCACCCTATTGGGCAGTGGACCACAGTTAGCTGAGGTGCTTACTAATGGGCAAAGAGGATATGGAATGGATAGTGGAAGAAAGAAGTTATAAATATCAGCTATGGCTAATTGCAGAAATGGGAACTATAACAATTATGTGCATTTCTTTCTATTTTTAAAAAAAATTTAAAAAAAATTTATTCATTTATTATTTCTGAGAGAGAAAGCACAAGCCGGGTAGGGGCAGAGAGAGAGAGGGAGACACAGAATCCAAACCAGGCTCCAGGCTCTGAGCTGTCAGCACAGAGCCCAACGCGGAGCTCGACCTCACAAATTACGAGATCATGACCTGAGCAAAAGTCGGATGCTTAATCAACTCAGCCACCCAGGTGCCCCTCCTTCTACTTTTGATATAAATATCAAGTACGTTTCTTTTTTCTTCTTACTTCTATCTGACATAAAGTATGTTAATAATAACATATCTCATATAGTAATTATATGCAATGGAATATTACTTAGCCATCAAGAAGAATGAAATCTTTCCATTTGCAGCAACGTGGATGAAACTAGAATGTATTATGCTAAGCAAAATAAATAAGTCAGAGAAAGACAAATACCAAATTATTTCACTCATAAGTGAAATTTAGGAAACAAAACAGATGAACACATAGGAAGGGGAAAACGTGCGAGAGAAGGAAGTAAATCATAAGAGACTGAGAGGTGAGAACAAACTGAGGGTTGATTGAGGAAGGTAGGGAGGGGATGGGCCCAATGGGTGATGGGTTAAGGAGGGCACTTGGGATGAGGACTGGATGCTGTATGTAAGCGATGAATCACCAAATTCTACTCCTGAAACCAATACTACACTATATGTTACCTAACTAGAATTTTAATAAAAATTTGAGAAAAAAATTAAAAACAAGACATGAAAGATTCTCTTAGAGAAAAAAAAATAGTAACTTATATCTCAGTTTTAAGTTACAAAAGATCAGGGCCCCTGGGTGGCTCAGTCGGTTAAGCGTCCGATTTCAGCTCAGGTCATGATCTCATGGTCTGTGAGTTTGAGCCCCGTGTCGGGCTCTGTGCTGACAGCTCAGAGCCTGGAGCCTGCAGCCTGCTTCGAATTCTGTGTCTGCCCCTCCCCTACTGATGCTCTGTCTCTCTCAAAAATGAATAAACCTTAAAAAAAATTAAAAAAAGACAAAAAAAATCAAAGGGGGAGAGGGGGTGTGACTTTGAAGAGGAATAGCTCTCATCCAAAGATGGATAAAGGACTTTGCATCCTCTTTTGGAGAGAGAATCGGTGTGGCTTTCCTTTGTATAAGGTACAGTTGCATTATGTTTTGCATATGTTGCTGTTGGGTTTTTTTGTTTTTGTTTTTTTGTTTTTTTTTACTTGAAAGTTAAGTATGATTGAAAGAGGTATATGTGGACAAGGAATGGATTGTGTTCATTTCAGAATTTCCTTCAGTTCTTAAATAACTTGGGCCACAAAAGACATTTTGCATTTGAATTGGAAAAATAGAGGTAAAAGGAGAGCCATCTGAATTAATTTTTTAAATGTTTAAGCAGTTGGTTATAGGGTAAGATGTACTATTGTGGTTCACCTGTGCTGTTGCTTGTCTTCCCGCTCACCTGTGTGGTGTGTGACAGCAGTGGGGCCCAGGGTCATGGTTTCTTTTGCTCCTACTGTATCCTCCTCAAGCTTTTTGACCAGGTGCACATTTAGCCCATGATGCGGGCACCTGTTTGTCCTGCAACGCACTCCCACCATCAGAATGGAAGGTTGCAGGTCAGCCTCATAGCTTGCCTTCTGGCTTTATGTTCATCCTCATTTTTCTTCTTAATGCTGATATCACAGACTTCATACTCCAGCGGAAGACACACGAGCAACTTACTGTGGAACCAGCCTCCATAATTGCACGTGGTCACATCTCTCTAATAAAGTACACTTTTCTGATCACACTCTGACTGATAACATTGCTGTTTGATGTGTTGCCCAAAACGTATTTTCATGGGAAGACATTCACATTTTCTTTGACATGCACATCATTTATAAACTGATTTCTGAACCTCCAGTACTGAAAATAGTAACTTGTAGCATTCCTTGTTTGTTTGTTTTTTTTTAACCTTATTGCAACAAGAGACGCTTAGGGTTTGAGATTATGTGACTTCACTATAGGACATACTGCCAAATGGTCTTGGGATAAAGAAGTTGGTAGGGCCAACAAGGCTCAGAGGATTAAGAGTAAAAATTTAGAAGTTAACAGGGAGAAGGGTAATGTGAAAGGATATGGATGTTTCATTTCATCTTCTCTCCATATTTAAAAAAAAATCCCTCTTACTGTACCAGTTTCTTTTCACTGGCCTTTGGCAGGTGGAGTTGGCAGGGGTGCTAGGATCACCTGGTGTAAGTCCATAATTTTTAGGTGAGGGCCTTGAGGTCCAGGACACTAAAGGGCCTGTGGTCACACACGCCATGGTGAGGAGTCCTATCAACTCTCCATGTCACTAACAGGACAGGAAGCACCAAAACTTAAGCATCGGAAGCCCACACTTTACCAAAATACAATTTGAGTTTTCGGTGACAAGAATAATAAATAGTGATTTCATAAAGGTAAAGTAGAGAATGCTGACTCCCATCAATGATATATTTAATAGACATTCACCCACAAGGCATGCCTTTTGTAGGCTGATGGGTCATGAGAGAAACGATAGGAGATCATAAGGGAAGGTAAAAAAGCCAAATTTTAGATGAAAAATCAGGAGTATTCTTTTAACTTTTTCCTTTAAAAAATATTAGGTTTTCTGTTTCATGTGCTCACATGCTAATCTATATTCTAAACTATCTTTCCTTGTGTACATACATAGGAAATGGCTTAAGGATTCATATCCCCTGTAGTTTTACCAAGAATTTGAAAATCAGATTTTGAGATCACTTTTATTTCAGCTCATAGTTCACAATTTTGAACTCTCTTTCAGAGTTTTTATTCTGATTTTTTAAGTAAGGGCTTTAATTGGTCATACTCTGTTTTGTTTTATTAACTTTGATTTTAATGTCTATAGAAATGTATTATTGTATAGTATTTTCAAATGCTAAGTTTATTACATATCAGTTCGGTAGGAGATTTACCTAATGACTCCAGAAACACCCGGCAGCAAATTCTTCATTCACTGGCAACCTTAAATGTAAATTTATTGGGCCAAAATAATAATTCCTTATCTGATCTTAAGGCTTGGCTCTGAATACCAAGGTGCTTGTAGCCCATCCAACTGGGATCTTTCCAAGTATAGGAAAGAAGTTAATATAGGAATGTAGATTGTAGTCATGAATAGGAAAGAAAAAGTAGGCTGCAAAACAGGGCATCCTAAAAGAACAGAGTATGATATGTTCATGGTGGTGGAGAGGGGAGAGCAATAGTAACTTTTGGATGAATCACCGAACATTAATTGTATGTAAAACAATATATTGTTTCATATATAGAAGTATAGTTGTAAATAGCATGTTACTAGGTTGAATTTAATGACGGGACTTAATGGAAGAATTTAACTAGAAAATATATATTAAGTATGATTTATGTGTCAGACATTATGCTAGTTACATATTTCACAAATCATTATAAAAATGTGATACATTACTGTGGACTGGAAGTAGTCATTACCTGATGAATAATAGTTTAATGAAAAGACTAGAAGAATGGAATCAGATGGGGTATTCAGAGAAGAAAAACTGCCTGGAATAACTTAAGTGGTAATTCAAAGGAAGAAGATAAAATAGTTTTCCAAAGAGAAAATATAAGGAAATCTCGAATAAGGTAAATCAAAATCTGGAAAGCAGAGACTTTGCTTTATTTATTTATTTATTTATTTAAATTTTTAAAAATGTTTACTTATTTTTGAGAGAGAGAGACAGAGTGCAAGCAGGGGAGGGGCAGAGAGAGAGAGGGAGACACAGAATCTGAAGCAGGCTCCAGACTCTGAGCTCTCAGTGCAGAGCCCAACACAGAGCTCGAACCCATGAACCATGAGATCATGACCTGAGCCCAAGTCAGATGCTTAACCAACTAAGCCACCCAGGTGTTCCCACCGCCACCCAGGTGTTCCCACCACCGCCCCCTTTCTTTCTTTCTTTTCTTTCTTTTCTCTTTCTTTCTTTCTTTCTTTCTTTCTTTCTTTCTTTCTTTCCTTCCTTCCTTCCTTCCTTCCTTCCTTCCTTCCTTCGTTCCTTCCTTCTTTCTTTCCTTCTTTCTTTCTTTCAATTGCAGAGACTTTGTTTCAGTAAGGAGAAGTAAATAGATATGTATTTAAGGATTATGGCTGGTAGAATATACACTGTGACCAGAGCAGAGCTGCAAGAGGGAGGTACAGGTACTTGTGGGATGTTTGAACAGATGCAGAAATACGAGCTCTTTCTCAAATTTTCCTGGTCAAACAATCCTATATTTATAAACTTACATTACTCTTGTAAAATAACCAAACTCTATAGGATTATTTTTTAAGTTTATTTATTTATTTTGAGAGAGAGAGGAGAGAGGCTCTCAAGCAGGCTCCATGCTGTCCGTACAGAGCCCGATGTTGGGCTCAATCCCATGAACCATGAGATCATGACCTGAGCCAAAGTCAAGAGTCAGATGCTTAACTGACTGAGCCACTCAGGCACCCCACTGTAAGATTACTTCTTAAGCAAATTATTGAGGGTTATTATAAATTGGTGTTCACTTAAAAATTAGCCTATTTCACAATTTCTTGAGGTTTTTGAGTTTTCACCTAGGTTTCATGAGATTGCTACGCATCATTGAAAAACTACTAGTGTATATGAATACATACTTACTGCTTGAATTCCCATAAAAGCATAAAATCATCAAAATGTTGGGTTAATTTAGCATCAAATATAATCTATCACTTAAAATTAAATGAGAGAAATCTTACAATTATCTTAGTAGGGAGAAAGACTTCTCCATTCACTAATGATAGAAATTCTTAGCAAGTTCAAAGCTTAGAAGGAAACTTGCTCAACCTGAAAAAGATTTTTATGGAAAACCCATAGCAAATGTTACAATTAATAAGTAAATAGTATGAACATTCCTTTTAAAAGTAAAACAAGACACAGATGCCTACCACATGCATTTTTCTTTCTCCTCTTCCTACCCTTCTTTTCTATTCCTCTCCTTCCCTCCTATTACTCATTTCCTTCTTTTTTCTCGCTCTTTCTAGCTCTCCAAGTCTTTCTCTTTTTTCTTTTTCAGTATTGTATTGGAGGTCTGAGATTGCCTAAGAAGACAAGAAAACAAAAGCCACTGGAATATGAAAATAAAACATATTTGTAATTATTTATAGATGATATAATTAACTAAATAGAAAATCCCTAATAATATATAAATTATTACAAACATACAATAAGTCCCTTGAGAGCAATTCATTATTTATTTGGAAAAAAATATAATTGGATATCCACCTCATGCTGTATATGAAATTCAGTTCCAGGCATCATTAGAATTTAAACATGAAAAACAAAACTTAAAAAATATTAGAGAATATATATCTAAGATTATTTGAGGAGGGGGAATTTCTTCAGCAATCACATATAGCACTATCTCAAAATGAAAAGATTCATACATTTTACTCAATAAAGACCTTCTCTTCATCCAAAGACACCTTAAATAATGTCTAAAAGATGAGCACCAAATTGGAAGATGAAATTTGTAATACTTTTAACTAACAAAGGATTAGTATCCAGAATATATAAGTAACTCCTACATTTCAATAGAAAAAGACAGGGACATACAGAGGATATGGCAGACATATTAATCTTCCAAAACTGGTTGCTTTTTGGACCATATGTATATTATTTTTATCCCTTAAAAATGCTTTATTGAGATACAATTCATATAACATGCAATTCACTCATTTGAAGCATATAATTCAGTGGTTTTAGTGTATTCACAGTTTTGTAACCATTGCCACAATATATTTTAGAACGTTTTTATCCCCTCAGAAAGAAAGCTGGTATTTATCAGCGGCCACTCTCATTTCTCCTGTCTCCATCTCCAGTGCCCCCAGCCTGGTGCAACCACAATTCTTTCTGTCTCTATAGATTTGCCTGTTCGGGAAATTTCATATGAAAAGGACCATATAATATATATGTGGTCTTTTGTGCCTGATTCCTTTAATTTAGCATAATATTTTCACCAAGTTGTACATATCAGTAGTTCATTCCTTTTTATTGATGAAAAATATTCCCTTGTATAGATATATCACATTTTATTTTTCCATTCATCCCTTGACGGACCCTTGATTGGTTCCACATTTTGGCCGCTATTATACATTACATGTACAAATTTCTGTGTGAATATTTCCTTTTATTTCTATTGGGTCTATACCTATATGGAGAAGTAGAGATCATATGGTAACTCTGTGTTTATTCTGAGGAGCTGCCAGAGTGTTTTCCAAAATGGCTTCACCGTTTTATATTCCCTCGAGCAGGGCTCTGATTTCTCCACATCCTCATGCATCCTTCTCATGATGGCCATCCTAGGAGATGTAAAGTGGTGTCTCAGTAGGGTTTTGATTTGCATTTCCCTGGTGGCTAAGAATGTTGAACATCTTTTCATGGATTTTTTTGGCCATTTGTGTATCGTCTTTGGTGAAATATACATTCTTTTCAAATACAGACTATTTACTAACAATATAAATTTTAAGACAGTAAATATGAGGAAAAGAAATTTTTAAAGTTCATGAAGACAGTTCCTTATCTTCGTATGAATGGCAATAGAGAAAGGAAATAACTCAAAGGACATGACTGTTGAACACAAGACTACAAATAGTTTGAGTGTCTGTTTTTAGTGGCACTGTGGTACTTCTAGTCTGTGGACAGAGTTTCAATGGGAAGAGTGAGGGAGGTGAAGTGAGGGACAGTAATGGGGACAGTGAACATGGGGCGGGATTGAGTTTATTGCAAAATAGAGAAGAATGATTGAATGATAGAGGATTACTTTGTCTGGATAAATGTTGGAAATAGGTCCTTGTAGGTACAAAAGGAAAGCACAGAGGCCATTGGATAAGCAGACTTACTCCCCTCATCAATGAATCCAGGCACTCTTTGCTTCCTTCTTACCCAGAGAGAGACCTTACTGCTCTAAGTTACAAGGAACAAGCTAAAAAAAGAAAGGAAAAGAAAAAAAAAAGGAAAAGTACCTAAATAGTTGGGAAAAAAATCACCTAATTCGCAAAAAGCCCCTCGAGACTATGTTCATATAAAAATGGTTTCAGTGAAACCACTTCCTTCTTTTAAACACAAAAAAAAGACCTTATTAAAAACAACTTTACTTTAAGAAAGCCATGCATGAATTATATGAATCAGTGAATCAGTGAAGGGTAAAATTAAATGTATTCAAATAAAAATATGTAGTATAAATGAGAAATGGTTCAAATTTCAAGTTTTATAAAAATTATGTTTATATTATAACACAACTATCAGGATGATCCCAGTTGGGGTCTTGTTCTTGTTTCTTAATGTTTTAGCATATGAAGATAAAGAGGAATTTGATTTACAGGTATAGGGGAAATCCAAGCAATGGGAAGTACAGGGTGATCTTCAGTGGATACATGTGCATATGCTGGGTATTAAGCTGTGGCCGTGATTCCAGTCCCATCTTGTATCTTCTGTCTGTGACGCTGGGCCTGGGAATCTGTAAATCATGGTTCTCTTCTGCCTGTCAGGTTCTGCCACTTAGGGGATGCTAGTGGCCTACGGGAAGGCTGAAGGAAGAGAAGTGTGCTCCTTTCTTCCTGTTTGCTTCTTGTTCTTTTCAGTGACGTCTTGCAACTGTTTGTCATCCCGGCATTGATGGATTTTAGCCAGTAGCAAGCCTTGGTTTCAGTTTGTAGTTTTGAAAACATTCCTAGAACTAGTCTTCCTACGTTCCTTGCATGGACACCAGCATCAGCCAGCAAGCATCCCATCCACAGCTATCTGAGCCCCAGCTCTAATAAGTCCCTCAAGCTTCTTTTTTTAAATTTTCTTTAATGTTTGTTTATTTGAGAGAGAGAGAGAGACAGACAGGATGAGTGGGGAAGGGGAAGAGAGAAAGGGAGACACAGAACATGAAGCAGGCTCCAGGCTCCGAGCTGTGGGCACAGAGCCCCTCGTGGAGCTCGAACCCATGAACCGTGAGATCATGACCTGAGCCGAAGTCAGACGCTCAACCAACTGAGGCACCCAAGCCCCCCAGTACCTCAAGCTTCTAAGCTGTAATAATTCTAACCTCTTGACTTTGTTCTCTCTTTTCTAGGAGTGCTAGATGCTTTCTACATTTGCCCAGCCCATGATATTTTAGTACAATTTACCCTTGAACAACATGGGGGTTATATATATATCTTTATAACTAAGTCTTTATCAAAGTCAGAAAAGACTGCTTCTTTTTTTACACCCTGCGTCATGGGAGGGACAGGGCCAGTTTTCGTGATAAGTGGAAGGAAATGCTGTGTCCCCCAGGGTTCACTGTTCTCGTGGGCATTCACAGGTGCCTGAGACACCACTCCGTCCGTCCGTCATTTGTCACTCACACTCACCTAAAGGAGGATTTTCTCGTTTCTGTTGCCTGGTCCCTGGGCAGGTTGAGGGGAGCAGCACAGAGGAGGACGATAAGTATGTTCTGGACCTTTTTCTGCTTCTAGCATCTGCCACCTTCAAATGGGGGGAGAATGGACAATGGGGCTTCTCTTGTCTTTGTAGGTTCCCTCTCTCCTCTCTCTTTTTAAATTAAAAAATTTTTTTTTATGTTTTTTATTTATTTTTGAGAGACAGAGAGAGACAGAGTGAGCAGGGGAGGGTCAGAGAGAGAGGGAGACACAGAATCTGAAGCAGGCTCCAGGCTCTGAGCTAGCTGTCAGCACAGAGCCCCACATGGGGCTCGAACCCACGAACCGTGAGATCATGACCTGAGCCGAAGCCAGACGCTTAACTGACTGAACGACTCAGGTGCCCCCCCTTTTCCCCTCTCTTAATTATATTTTGGGCTCCGGCTTCCTTCTTTAATCTAGTCCTTTGAATACTGCCTTTCGTGGGGGTTTCCATGATGTCTCCCTTCTTTGTTTTCTACCGTTCATGTGGATTCTTTGTGTGTGTGTGTGTGTGTGTGTGTGTGTGTGTGTGTTTTCTGGCTAGTAAAGGGATTTTTGCCAGGAGGGGAGGCAGCACTGTCCGCTCCGCGCACCGTCATGAGCTGGGATCACCTTCACTTCTTAAGACAGTTTTCTTCAGGCAGAAAGAGCAAAAGTCGGTGGTCTGTTCAACATCCTACTTTTGTATTGTTCTGTGCTTGGCTTTGATTTTGTTTTTAAAATACAAGTCGTGGGGCGCCTGGGTGGCTCAGTCGGTTGAGCGTCTGGCTTCAGCTCGGGTCGTGATCTCATAGTTCATGAGTTCGAGCCCCGCATCAGGCTCTGTGCTGACAGCTCAGAGCCTGGAGCCTGTCTTCAGATTCTGCATCTCCCTCTCTCTCTGACCCTCCCCTGCTCGCGCTGCCTCTCTCTGTCTCTCAAAAATAAATTAAAAAAAAATTTAAAATACAAGTCGTAAAGCAGAAGGGTGGTAGCAAGCAGCTATGTAGTGCTATGTAGGGCTATAGTTTTTAGTTATGTTTAGACATTCTGTATTTTCATCTTACGTTCTCACAGTCTAGAAAATGTAAGATAAATCTAGGGCCATATCTATGTATTTCAGAGTATTGGAATGGAGACTGGGTATTGGGCAATTTTCACATTGTTTGCCAACTGGAATGTTTTCTTTCCTGTCATTCAACCAAATGAAGATGCAAAACAACAAAAATATTTTTGCAGGGAAGGTAGGCCCATCCAAACAGTGTTTTTAAAGAATGAGATCTAATTTGTTTGCATTTTATGTTCTCCTAAATCTACCCTGAAGTTATATTGAAATTGATACAGACATTCACCATTGATCCCAAAGGAACTTTGCTGATTAGGCTCTAATAGAAACCCTCCATGAGATGATTTGGAAAGCTTGTTGAAGAAAGCTGCAATATTGGCTACTTTGTTGGTGTAGACTTTACAAAGAGTACCCATGGAATTTAAGAGGGGATTTTTGTTGTGTTCAGTGGTCTAGCAAGAAAAAATGCCACGACTTTTTCTGGGCTGGATCCTCTGATATATCAAAACTCAAATAATCTATGAAGCACTGGTAGGTGTGTGCTTTTATTCTAGGAACCTTAATAGATTGTTAAGTGGGTGTTTGCCTCCATACACAGCCACTTCAGATCTTCATTGTCACATGTGACTCTTTTCCAATTTTAAAAATCCTTCAGAGAAAGATATCAGATAATATTCATTTCAAAGCCTAATATCCCATGCAAATGGCATTATTTCCAATACCACTTCTCAATATTTTATGCTACAGGATACACTTAGTTCTTCTATTCTTTCCTAGGTGAGTAATAATAATAACTACTACTTTTTGAGCATTACTTCTCTACTTGTAAATATATTTGTACATATGGTAATGCACATGAAAATTATTTGTAAACCGTAAATCACTATTCAAAAATATTAATAATATCTAATGTTAATGTCATTAGTATAATATCATTTTATCAGCATCATTGATTTTAGGGACTTTGGATAACACAAGTAATGAGAAAGTGTGTATGTATATGTCACTGTCCTTTTCTCTTTTGGTAAGTATAAGGTTCTTTCAAATATCAGGAACTGAAAGGGGAGCCCAGATGGCTCTGTTGGTTAAGCATCCAACTTTGGCTTAGGTCATGATCTCATGGTTCGTGGGTTTGAGCCCCGCACTGGGCTCTGTGCTGACAGCTCAGAGCCTGGAGCCTGCTTCAGATTCTGTCTCTGTCTCTCTCTGTCTCTCTCTCTCTCTCTCCCTTTCTCTCCCACCCCCCTTCCCTGATCACACTGTCTCTCTCTGTCTCTCAAAAATAAATAAATGTTAAAAAATTTATTAAAAAAATATCAGGAACTGAAATAAAAGATGTTTTTTTTGGACTTTCCTGGTAAGCACCAGAAAACCTTTCAGTAAACAAGTCGATGGTTTCATGTACCAGCTGCCATGAAGATAAGGTGTTGGCATGGCACATTAAAGAGAGTAAGATGGGGACACCTGGGGGGCTCAGTTGGTTAAGTCTCCAACTTTGGCTCAGGTCATGATCTGGAGGTTCGTGGGTTCAAGCCCCGCGTCGGGCTCTGTGCTGGCAGCTCAGAGCCTGGAGCCTGCTTCAGATTCTGTGTCTCCCTTTCTCTCTGCCCCTCCCCTGCTCACTCTGTCTCTCTCTCTCAAAAATAAACATTAAAAAAAAATTTTTTTTAAATAAATAGAGTAAGATTTAGGTAAGCTTGATGAATATGTGGAAATAACTAAATGAGAATTAACTGCAATAGTCTTGTGATTAGCAACCACTCTTTACAGAGGAGCTTGGAACTTCTCAGAGAAAATCAGGTATTTAGCATGGAGTGGTCTGCATTCTCTTTATGCTGTAATAGCCATTAATCTAAATCTGTCATGCCTCCTCCTCCTTACTGTGAAACTGGTATCATAGTAGCTCTACCTTTCTTAAAAGCTTCTCATAACAACACATTATACATGATTAAATCATGGGAGCTCCGAGGGACTTCAGTGTTCATCTAACATTCTTTCTTTCCTAAAATGGAAACAATCTCAAGTGAATGAGTGATTTATCCCAAGTCAAAAAGCTAGTTGAAGATTTTTGAATTGGAAGAGACTCTTTAGTTAAATATTTAAATCTTTTACTAAATCAGAAATCTTTGACAATATGTCTGGTAATCATTTCGAGATCTTTCTATGCTAAGAAATTGACTGCTTTTCAGAGCAGAACATTCTATTTTTGGACCACTCTAATTGTTAAGCAGTCATTGCTTGTAATGAATTGGGCCCTGGGTTCCTGTGACTTCTATACCTTGGCTCTAGCACAGGGGGATTCCCCAGAAAGTAGACTCTAGGAAAGACATTAGCACACAGGAGGTTTATTAGGGAATGCCTTTGGTACCAACATTTGTTTGAAGGAAGGGAAGGAAACAGGATGTGTCAGACGTCAATCTGCAGCACAGTTTCAATGGAGTACCCCTCCTGATGTGGCAAGGAATTTAGAAGATGGAATGACCTGCAAGCCATTCCGAGTTGGAATGAGGTTGCCAAGGCTTTAAGCCTCTATGTCACTCAGTTATTGAATGCAGGCAGCCCTGGGATTTGGCATGTGGGCTTGGTAAAGCAGATTTCTTTTATTGAGACAATCCCAAATGGGACTGACATCTGAGGACTGTTTGTTGGTGGCACTGCCAGTGGCTAAACAGTAGTATTCCTTCATTTTTGAAAGGGGGGTTGGGTGGTACCTTATAGCATTCACCACAAATGATAAATTTTGGCATCATTTATCCTGTAGATTTCTACTAAAAAATATCCCTGATGCATTTGGTTGTGATTGTGTTTATCCTATAGAGAAATTTAGGGGGAATGGGTATATTAATCTTCAATTCTCTAATCCATTAATATGTTATACTTTTTAAAAATTTAAGTCTTCTTTAATTTCAGTTAGCAATTCTTTTTGGTGTATATATAAGAAATCGTTGCCAAATCCAAGGTCATGAAGATATGTACCTGTTTTCTTCTAAAAGTTCTTTTATTTTTCATTTTTATTTTTTATGTTTATTTTTTGAGAGAGACAGAGACAATGCAAGCAGGGGAAGGCAGATGGAGAGGGAGAGGGAGACACAGGCAGGAGACACCACCTTTGAAGCAGGCTCCTAGCTCTGAGCTGTCAGCACAGAGCCTGACACAGGGCTGGAACTCACAAACTGCGAGATCATGACCTGAGCAAAAGTTGGATGCTCAACCAGCTGAGCCAGTGAGGCGCCCCTCAGTTAGCAATATTTTGTATTTTTCAATGTACAAGCCTTAAATACATTTGGACACACTTGTCCTTAAATATTTGATGAATTGTGATGCTATTAAAAATGGTGTACCACTCTCTTACATGATACACAAAAATAAACTGAAAATGGATTAAGGACCAAAATATGAGACCTGAAGCCATAAAAATCCTAGAGGAGAACACAGACAGTAACTTCTTTGACATTGGCTATTGCAGATTTTTCTAGATATGTCTCCTGAGGCAAGGGAAACAAAAGCAAAAATAAACTATTGGGACTTCATCAAAATTAAAACAAGAAACCACTTCTGCACAGCAAAGGAAACAATCAACAAAACTAAAAGGCAACATACAGAATGGGAGAAGGTATTTGAAAATGACATTATCCAATAAAGGCTTAGTATCAAAAATAAAGGATTTATAAAGCTCAACACCCACAAACCAAACAATCCAATTAAAAATGGGCAGAAGACATGAACCGACATTTCTCCAAAGATGACATATAGATGGCCAACAGACGCATGAAAAGGTACTCATCACTTATTATCAAGGAACTGCAAACCAAAACTACAATGAGATATTACCTCACACAAGTGAGAAAGACTAAAATCAAAAACACAAGAAATAACAGATGTTGATGAGGCTGTGGAGAAAGGAGAACCCTCCTGCACAGTTCATGGGAATGCAAGCTGGTGCAACTACTGTGAAAAACAGTACGGAGATTCCTTAAAAAGTAAAAATAGAACTATGGGCATGGAGGAGTGCACTTGTCAGTGATGAGCACTGGATGATTAAAATAAAAACTTTAAGAGAATATTTGCTAGTGTGTAGAAATACAATTATTGATTTTTGTGTAGTGGTCTTATAGTCTGATGCTTTGCTAAACTCACTGATTAGGCATGGTGGATTTTTCAGCAAATTCCTTAGACTTGTCTATGTTCATGATCATATTGTCAATAAATAGAGATAGTTTCACTTCTTCATTTATAGTTTGCATGCCTTTATTTCCTTTTGTTGCCATATTGCAGTGCCTCGGAGCTGCAATATTATGTGGAATAGCAGTGCTGAGAGCACATATCCTTCCCTTGGTCTGAGCCCAGTTGAATAGCATTCAGTTTCTCATTAAGATGTTAGTAAATTAGGGGCACCTGAGTGGCTCAGTCAGTTAAACGTCTGACTTCAGCTCAGGGCATGATCTCACAGTTCGTGGGTTCGAGCCCCACATTGGGCTTTGTGCCTACAGCCTGGAGCCTGCTTCGGATCCTGTGTCTCCCTCTTTCTCTGCCTCTCCCATGCTTGTGCTCTTGCTCGCTCGCGCTCTCTCTCTTTCTCTCTCTCAAATATAAAATAAACATTAAAAAATAGAGATGATAATAAATTATAGTTGGTAAATTAATATTCTAGAATAGCAACATGAAAACTGTGCATTGAGTCAACTGCTAAAGCCCTATACTCACTTTAACTGCATCAATACTGGATACAACAGGATTTGGAACAATTTGTAAGTAATTGCTTACATCCTAGCTTTGAAAGAAAGCTTGTTTCACACCCTTATGGAAACTTTTTTGCCAAAGTGATTATGAAATAACCAGTTCTTCACATAAAAGAAGCATAATGTCCTGTAAAAACAATCGTGTTGAGGAAAATTAAGTACGTCCATCAGATATTCATCAGTAATGTTCACACTGAGAGGTTCATGCTTCAAGTAGTCTTCAAACAAGCTTGTCTGGGGTAAATCTTTTTTGGTGGACTCCGTTTGGAGAGGATGTTGACATTTAACATTAAATTTGTGAACACATCTCATATTTATATAATATTCAAAGGCCAGCTACTGTTGCAAGAAAAGAGCATGAGCATATTCGTGGACTGATTCCTCCACCACCTCCTCTCAACCCATTCTCTGTTGATAGAGCAAGTCAGCTTCCTCTTACAAGTTCCTTCAGTTCATCCTGGAACTTTTCAGAATGGTTTCTCAATTGCGCCCAGCAACAGCACTGCTCGCTCCATAGGCACACTTCATTTTATTGGGTTTTATTTATTGCACTCTGCAGACACTGTGTTTTTTATAAGCAGAAGGCTTGTGGCAGCCTCGTGTTGGGCAGATCTACTGGCACCATTTTTCCAACAGCATTTGCTTACTTTGTGTCTTTGTTTCACACCTTGGTGATTCCCAAAATGTTTCAAATATTTTTATTATCATACTTTTTATGGTGGTTCTGTGGTCAGTAATCTTTTTTTTTTAATGTTTATGATTTGAGAGAGAGAGAGTGAGAGAGAGAGAGTACATGTGTGTTAGCAGGGGAAGGACAGAGAGAGAGGGAGACACAGAATCTGAAGCAGGCTCCAGGCTCTGAGCTGTCAGCACAGAGCCCAACGCAGGGCTTGAACTCACAAACTATGAGATCATGACCTGAGCTGAAGTCAGATCCTTAACTGACTGAGCCCCCCAGGTGCCCCTCTGTGATCAGTAATCTTTGCTATCACTTTTATTATTGTTTTGGGGTTCCATGAACTGTGCCCACATAAGACAACAAACCTAATCTGTAACTGTTTTGAATGTTCTGACTGCTCCACTGACTGGCCATTCTCCATCTCTCTCTCTGTCCTCAGGCCTCGCTGTTCTCTGAGATATAACAGTATTGAAATGAGGTCAGTTAATAACCCTGAGCTGGCCTCTCAGTGCTCAAGTGAAAGGAAGAGACACATGTCTCTCACTTTAAATCAGAAGCTAGAAATGATTAAGTTTAGTGAGAAAGGCTTGGCCAAAGCTGAAAAAGGCCCAAAGCTAGGCGTCCTGCACCAAACAGCTGCCAAGTTGTGAATGCAAAGGAAAAGTTCTTGAAGGAAATTAAAAGTGCCACTCCACTGAACACATGAAAGATAAGAAACCCAAACTGCCTTCTTGCAGATGTGGAGAAAGTTTTAGTGGTCTGGATAGAATATGAAACCAGCAACAACATTCCCTTAGGCTAGAGCCTAATCCAGAGCACAGCCATAACTCTCTTCAGTTCTACAAAGGCTGAGAAAGGGGAGGATGCTGCAGAAGGAAAGTTGGAAGGCAGCAGAAGTTGATTCGTGAGGTTTAAGGAAAGAAGCTGTCTCCATAACATAAAAGTACCAAATGAAGCAGGGAGTGCTGATGTAGAAGCTGCAACACGTTATCCAGGAGGTCCAGCTGAGATAATTAATGAAGGCCGCTAAACTAAACAACAGCTATTCAATGTAGATGAAACAGCCTTCTCTTTGAAGAAAATACCATCTAGGGCTTTCATAGCTAGAGAAGTCAGTGTCTCGATTCAAAGCTTCAATGGTCAGGCCAACTTTCTTGTTAGGAGCTAATGCAACTGGTAACTTAAGCTGAAGCCAATGCTCATTGACCATTCTGAAATCCTAGGGTCCTTAAGATTATTCTAAATCCACTCTGCCTGTACTCTGTCAATGGAACAACAAAGCCTGGGTGACAGCACATCTGTTTACAACAGGATTTACTGAATATTTTAAGCTCACTGTTGAAACTTGCTCAGAAAAGAGATTTCTTTCAAAATATGACAGCTTGTTGATAATATACCTGGTCACTCAAGAGGTCCAATAGAGACGTACAATGAGATATTAATACTGTTTTCATGCCTGTTAACAGATTATCCGTTCTGCAGCCCATGGATTAAGGACTAATTTTGACTTTCAAGTCTTATTAAGAAATACATTTTATAAAGCTACAGCTCCTATAGATTTTGATTCCTCTGGTTGATCTGGGAAACATGAGTTGAAAACTTTCAGGAAAGGATTCACCATTGTAGATGCTGTTAAGAACATATGTGGCAGGAGAAGAACATTTTTTTTCCCATGGGAAGAGGTCAGAATATCAACACGAATAGGAGTTTAGAAGAAGCTGATTTCTACCCTCACGGAGGAGTCTGAGGGGTTCCAGACTTCAGTGGAGGAAGTCACTGCAGATGTGGTGGAAACAGCAAGAGAACTAGGATTAGAAGGAGAGGCTGAGGATGGGATTGGATGGTTGCAATCTCATGATTGAACTTGAATGGATAAGCAGTTGCTTCTTATAGATGAACAAAGAGAGTTGTTCTTGAGATGGAATCTGCTTCTGGTGAAGATGCTGTGAGGACTGTTGAAATGACAACAAAGGATTTGTAATGTGATGTACACTTAATTGCTAAAGCAGCAGCTGGGTTTGAGAAGATTGATTCCAATTTTGAAAGAAGTTCTACTGTGGGTAAAATGCTATCAATAGCTTTGCATGCTACAGGGAAATCATTCGTGACAGGAAGAGTCCATGGATATGGCCAAACTTCATTGTTTTATTATTAAGAGATGACCACAGCCACCTCAGCCTTCGGCTATCATCACCCTGATCAGTCAGCAGCCATCAGCAATGAGGCAGACCCTCCACCAGCAAAAAAAATTATGTCTCGCTGAAAGCTGATGATGGTTAGCATATTTTTAGCAATCGAGTATATTTTAATTAAGGTATGTACATTTTTTTGAGACACAACGCTATTGCACACTTAATAGACTACAGTTATGTTTATGTAACTTTTATATGCACTTGGAAACCAAAGAAGTCACTTGACTCACTTTATTGCGACACTCGCTTTATGGTGGGGGTCTCGGAACCACGCCTGTCCGATCTCCGAGATGTGCCTGTGCTACTTCTGCCTTCTCACCTGGTTGTGCTGGTCCTGCCCTCCCTGGGAATGTCGCTGTATCTGCTGTGGGTATGGTGCGCTAATGTTCCTGAAGCACAGTCCTTCACGTACCCACTCTGTGAAAGGTTGTCCTTTATGTCCTCCAGCCTCATAGTTCCTGAAGTCAGCCCCTTTGGCATGTCACCGTCACCCTTCCCTCCATGACGGCACATGAAGAGGAGAGTGGGTAATTTTTCTTTTTTCTTTTAGTTTTTAAATTTTTATTTATTTATTTATTTTATAGTTTATTGTCAAGTCTGTTTTCATATAACACCCAGTGCTCTTCCCCACAAGTGCCCTCCTCCATGACCATCACCCCTCTTCCACTTTCCCCCTCCCCCTTCAGCCCTCAGTTTGTTTTCAGTATTCAAGAGTCTCTCATGATTTGCCTCCCTCCCTCTCCCTAACTCCTTCCCCCGCTTCCCCTCCTCATGGTCCTCTGTTAAGTTTCTCCTGTTAGACCTATGAGCGCAAACATATGGTATCTGTCCTTCTCTGCCTGACTTATTTCGCTTAGCATGACACCCTCGAGGTCCATCCACTTTGCTACGAATGGCCAGATTTCATTCTTTCTCATTGCCATGTAGTATTCCATTGTATAGATAAACCACATCTTCTTGATCCATTCCTCAGTTGATGGACATTTAGGCTCTTTCCATGATTTGGCTATTGTTGAAAATGCTGCT
>CM053567.1:27130364-27164747 GCA_028646485.1 Cryptoprocta ferox
CACACAAACAAATAAATGCAGTTTCTTCCTTTAGTCAAAACATTAAAACCACTATGCATATTAATGCACACAAAAGGATCCCTGGCAGGGACACTTACAAGCCAATGACAAACAGATTTGTCTTCAATTGGAAATCTAGCTACACAGCACTGCCTCCATTGACTAGAGTCAGCCAGTTTAGTGTTTCCATTTGCAAAATCAATCCCAGGATCCTTTCCTGAAGACTCAGAGTTCCTGTGGGGACATTGGAACGAATATGGATTAAAAGTAGAAATGGCATCTTCTTTTTTGTTTTGTCTTTATTTTTTCAAATTAGTGAAGATCCAGCTCATTATTTCCCAGGCCTAAATATTTGTTCACTATATTTAAGCACATAAATATGGGATGTCTGGCAATTAGCCATGGACATCTGACTGCAAATGGAGGAGAGCTGATTGTGACACGGTATGCAGATGAGGAGTCCTCGAGTTCATCCTGCACCCAGATTCCCAGAGAGTCAAAAATGCCATCCTCTTTGGAAACCCAAAGCTGTGCATTCAAAGGTCTGTACAGGACCAGAGGTAGCGCTAGATGTTACTGCTTGGAGTCCTTTGATTTAATCGCCAGTTCCAAGAATGGTATTTAGAGGATGATTGAGAACTCGAGCATCTTATTAATATCAAACGTGTTCCTTTCCCTGAATTGCTGCTGAGCCCTTCACTCTCCAGCAAAGTCAGATATTTTCCTGTGTCTCATTTGCACTAAATTGGAAAAACAAAAGCTGGGACAAAGATACCGTCTCATTATTTAATCATAATTTCTTAAATAAATACCGTAGTTATTACTCCTATTTAGAATAACCAGGAGTATAATTATGCCTCCTTCCAAAGAGATAGATTTTCATTTACAAGACAATTTTTGGAAATCCTCTGCTCATTTATCAAGCTGGAAGTTTTGATGAATAAATCAGAATAAAAAATTTTTTTTTTTTTTTTAGTTTGCTTTAACTCTGTGAAAATGTAATGAACTGATCTGGCTCATAAGCTATGTAAACATGAATATATGTATTTCATTCTTCCATAAAATTTTGGCAACAATGCAGATATAAAAGGCTTAATTCACTCTTTCTTTGCTGCCTCAATTAGAGACTTTAAGCCTATCCCTTCAAGCTGTCACTGCATGAGTCATATCAGGAAATATGAGGAAATCAACATCCTGAAATATCTTGAATTGAGGTTTGGTTAATGGTAAGATGGAGCGGTATCTCACAAAATGAAAGCCTTTTATTAACTCTGAAGAAAAGAAAACCACTATCGGGCTAGAAGTCTTTAAGGAGCTTGAGAAGGATAGCTTCCCCACTTTGGTTGTGGATGTGTCCATGCTGAGAAAAATGCTCTGTGTAGATCAGATGGCAGTGACCTGCTCATTTCCTGCATTTGCTATCACTAACATTTCATTCCCAATTTCATATCTGCTGATGGGTTTCATATCCTCCTCCCTCTTCTCTTCCTGTTAAAATTGGAGCCATTTTTCAAGATGTAGCTCAGGTCTTTCCTCTGAAGTCTTTTCTGATCCTCCCATTTTTGAATCTCTTCTTCCTCTTACCTCCAAATAGCATTTGTAATCTGTACTAGTCATTTGACCCTTAATCATATGCTACTTAATATAGTTCATTGCATTTTCAAACCTATTTGCCTGATCTTCTCAGCTAGATTAAAAAGTCTTTTAAGGCAGGGCTGTTGCTCTATGCTTATATGGCCCAATGGCTTGTACAAGGGGATCTATTATGCGTTGATCATCTGGAAACATAGGCCATAATCCTTTGCACCAGGAGGCCTAGTTTCATTGGGGTATAAATGTATCCATGAGGTCTATTCTAATTCATGGTGTCATGGATCTGGTCCTGTGGTTAGACAAACCTAAGTTCAAATCCTAGATCCACCACTTATTAAATGTGAACGCTGACAAGTTTCTTAATTTCCTTAAGTATCAATTTGCTCCCCTGGTGGGGGGTGGGGGATGGGGGAAGAAATAATAAAGTTGTTGAGAGGAGGAAATTAGATGACATCTATAAAGCACTTAGCATGGTTCCTGGCACGTCATCAGCACTAAATAATGGTAATTCACTATTCGAAGTGCTACTGGTGTTGAAGCATGGTGGCACAGGTCAGTGAGGAAGGAGGGTTTCTTGGGCAAATGTAGGGAGTCATTGAACTCATCGCCCAGTAGTCAGAACTCACAGTGTCAACACAGTGGGATGAACTCACACTTGATGTCGGTCACTGTTAGGGAGGGAGGCGAAGTGTAAACGATCCCCATACCAGCTGATCCCATGAATACCAGAAGTACCAATGCTAGATGTTCAGCATCTGACCAGTACCGGCTTGGGGTGGTCTTTTATTATTTGGATTAGGGCTTTGGACAGCATCTGGAATTTCTGAAACAGGACCAGTTTTTCTGAAAAAGCAGATCGGGGAAGGGATGGGCAGGGATCCAGGTGCCTCACCAAGCAGATAAGGGTTTACTATTTTGTTTGTTTAATGGTAATACTTCTTCCAGCAACTGCTTGAAGTGCTTCTTTCTCTCTCTCGTTTGTAGAGTCATCCATAATAATTGTTCCCATTTTATCTTCATTCTTTTCACCAAGCCAGTGCAAGAGGGCTTCCCTTCCCACAGCTCCCCCCCAAATCTCTCCCACCTAGACCATTAATGACCTTATTTCTGGTTCCATGGACTCATCCTTCATCACTCAACAGCTTTGGACTCAATTAACTATGTTCTTATTCCTGAATTTTTCTCTTCTTTTGGCTGCTGTCAGAGTCTCTTGGTATTTCTTTTTCCTTGTTGTCTTCTCCTGCACAGTTTTTTTTTCCCAGGTTCTTCTTTCTTGAGCTGTTTGTATTTCTCAACATTCTGTCTTAGTCCCTTTAATTTCTGACTCTGCACATGGTGCTATATTGATCTTGCCTACCCTACCAAGTAATGCTCACAGGTTCACTAACCACCTTTTGCTGAAGGCCTCTGAATTCCTAGTGTTAGTCCAGATCTTTTTCCCGAGCTCTGACCTATTAGTCCAGTTGACTACCAGCCATCTCCAACGGTATTCAAAACACAGCACTTAACTTCCTAGCTCTCCAGAGTTTTCTTTCTCTCCTGTTCCTTTTCTCAGGGAACAACATCACCACCCACTCTGTTGTTATTCAAGTAAAACAAATGTGTGTCCTTCTTGACATCTCATTTCCTATATCCAATTAACCAAATTTCAACTCAAGCTTCCAGAACCATGTTTTCCTTCTGGGTAGATATGTCTTATTTTTTCCGCCATCTGCAAATATATGGATTAGAGTGCTTACTTAAAAACTATTCTTTTGTTTTTCTTCCATCTACCTGTAACAACATAGCTAAGTCAGTTTTGCCACTTTCCTTTATGTGTGGATTTAGAGAACGTACCCACAAAAGAGCTTCAGTGTTTCGATAGTATATAATCTGAGACTCTAATTTTTTCCACGATAAACCAAATCTCTTGTCTGTTAATAACAGTAAATAATGATAAATAAACTGGACGTCATTTGTGTTACAGACACTGGTGTGTTGATTATAATCCCAACATCTGTGGAGTTTATATGAGTACTATTTGCAGTACTGCAACTTGAAATAATGCTCATAACAATTTTTTATGTTTATTAAGATAGAAATTGCATATAATTTAGTAAGTCAAATAGTGCTACAAACTTATAATAAAAATGTCAGGCAGAGCACTGGATTTCAATGCCAAGAGAGTGGAGTACCCCACAACAGTTACCGACCCCAGGGGAGGACTCCAGACCCTTCTGCCAGCTGCCCCTTGGTATCAGAGTTGCCAAGGAAAACACAATGCAGTCAAGGGCTGGATAGAAGGATGCTTTACTCATATAGGGGAGAGATGGAGCAAGACTCAGCTTCAGTATTGCACTGTGTGGTCTTTATCTCTTGGTGAGGAAGTGTTCCAGGCTCAAGGTTTATTTTTATGCAATGGATTGGGGGTCAAAAAATTGCACACATGAGACTGCCTTCCCCGACAAAAGCAACATCCCTTGACCTTGGTCCTCCCAAACCCAATATTTCACTTCCCAGAGGCAACCATTTTCAACTTTTTCAGTGGTTCCTTCTAGTGTTGCCTCTACATATCTAAAAATGCTTATACTGTGAATTCTTGATATTAAACTTCAGATATTATTTGTTGATGCCTTATTTCAAGAGTTTTGCTTTCTTATCTCATTCCTGTTTCCCTACCCCCCTGACTACCACTCTCTCTATCCTCCTCATATATTTGTATCATAATTTCCATTTTAAGTTTATTCATTTTTGAGAGGTGGTAAAAAGAGAGAGGGGGCATAGAATCTGAAGCAGGCTCATGCTGTCAGCAGTGCAAAGCGGGGCTCAAATTCACAAACTGTGAGATCATGACCTGAGCCGAATTCAGAAGCTTAACCAGCTTAACCATCAGGTGGCCCATAATTTCCATTTTATTTATTTTTTACTAATTTTTAAAAAATGTTTATTTCTGAGAGAGAGAAAAAGAGACAGTGTGTGAGCTGGACAAAGGCAGAGAGAAAGAGGGAGACACAGAATCCAAGCAGCACAGAGCCTGATGCAGGGCTCGAGCTCATGAACCAGGAGATCGTGACCTGAGTCAAAGTCAGACACTTAACCAACTGAGCCACCCAGGCACCCCCATAATTTCCATTTTGAATGAATGCTTACAACTTTTATTATTGTGACTATGGTTATAGTGGAGCCCTGTAATGTACTTTATTATGTTTTTTCCTGGAATTAAATTTTCTTATTTTAACGTGTTTTCTTTTTCCCTGTTACTAAATCAGCCACATGTTTTGCATGAGAACTGTAAACATCTGGGGCGCCTGCGTGGCTCAGTCAGTTGAGCTCCCAACTCTTGATTTCTGCTCAGGTCATGATCTCTCTGTTCCTTATTCGAGCCCTGCATGGCGTCAGGCTCTGAGCTGACAGCGTGAAGCCTGCTTTGGATTCTCTGTTTCCCTTTCTCTCTGCCCCTTTCCCACTTAAGCTTGCTCGTGCGCGCGTGCTCGTGCGCGCGTGCGCGCTCTCTCTCTCTCTCTCTCTCTCTCTCTCAAAAATAACATTAAAAAGTTAAAAAAAAAAAAGAAAAGAACTATAAACATCTTCTCGCCTGGTCAGGTTCATTTTTTTTCTTGCAGAATTCCTTGTGGAACCCTCTCTCCTACTCTAATCTTAACTGGTTACATTCCAAGTCTGCACCAGAGGTGTTTTCATGGGCACTTCCCTTGACTATTTTTGAGAATTCTGTCTGCCTTTCTCTCTCTCTCTTTTAGTGTTTATTTATTCTTGAGAGAGAGAGACAGAGACAGAGCACGAGTGGGGGAGGGTCAGAGAGAGGGAGACACAGAATCTGAAGCAGGCTCCAGGCTGCGAACTGTCAGAACAGAGCTCGACTTGGGGCTTGAACCCATGAACCATGAGATCATGACCCGAGCTGAAGTCGGATGCTCAACCGACTGAGCCACCCAGGTGCCCCTCTCAGCCTTTCTCTTTGATGCATTTTAGGATTACTGGATTTCTTGATTACTGTTTCTTGGATTACACTTAATTTTGGTGAAGCACATTCTCCAACAGCTTTCTGAAAAAAGAGTCAAAGAAAATAATATTTTGGAGGAAGTTGAATGAACCTATTTTATTATCCTATTTGATTAACAGTTTTGCTTGATATTGAATTTTAAATAAAAAGTTATTTTCTCCCTGAAATTCCAAGGAAATCTTTCTCGTTGTTTTCTGTTTCTAGTGTTGCTCCTGAGAAGCTTAATGATTCTTGGATTTCTAATTTTCATAGATGGTTTTTTGTTCTCTGAAGCTTTGAGATCTTCTCTTTCTCTTTGATATTCTGAAGTCTCCCAATAATGTGCTATGGCGTGAATCTCATTTGCTTTTGTGAGCCCTGAGCGGGCCATTTAAATCTGGAAACTCACATCATCATTCTGAGAAATATTCTTGTATTATTTCTTTCATAATTTTTTTCTTCTCTGTTTTCTTACTATTCTTGGCCCTTTTATTCTATCTTCTAGGTGATGTTTTAAATTTTATTTTTCAAACTACCTCTTAATTTTTTAAATTTTGGTATTATATTTTTAATTTCAAAGGACCTTTTTCACTCATTCATTCCTTCATCAATCCTACTGAACCGCCGTGATATGTCAGAGACCCTTATAGGTGCTAAAGATAAGCACAATTCTCTGCCTTTCAGGGTCTTATCTTCTCAGGACTGAAGCCAGACAGGGATTCTAAGTACCAAGAGATGGGTGGTACCACATTTTAAAAAGGAGAGTCAGGGTAGGCCTCACTGAGAATATCGCATTTAAGCAGAAATTTACGGGAGATATAGATATTTTTATTGTGTGAAATCTTTTTTAATATAGTCATCTCTTCTAATTTTTTTAATGTTTTATTTTTATTTTTGAGAAAGAGAGAGACAGAGCATGAGCAGGGGAGGGGCAGAAAGAGAGGGAGACACAGAATCTGAAGCAGGTTCCATGCTCTGAGCAGTCAGCATAGAGCCTGACGTGGGGCTCAAACTCACGGACTCTAAGACCATGACGTGAGACGAAGTTGGACAGTTAACCTGAGCCACCCAAGTGCCCTGTAGTCATCACTTCTAATTCAAGGGTGTGATTTTTTTTTCATCACTTTCAAGATGTTTACTGTAGACTTTCTTGAAGTTTTCTTTTGGCCTTTACATATTCTTATTTCTCTTTCCTATGATTTCTATAATTTCCTTCTCTTCCCTCCCACCTTTTTAAAAAAATTTTGTCTTCCATTTTGAAGCCCTGCCACAATGTTTGATGATTCGTGGCTGTTCATCATATTTATAAATGAGGTATGAAAACTGAATTGGAAGCACTATGTATATGTGTGTGTTGTGAAGATGGGTTGGTTTGTCAGCTCTTGGGCCTTACCATGGATTAGGTGGACATTTAACTATTTCTTTAAGCTCTTTTTCTTAAACTGGCTAGTTTCCCCAAAAGGAGCTTTTTCCTGCTGAGACATAGGTTCCTTATTGCCAACACTCTGGGGCTAAGTCAATATGTGGATTGTCGCTTAGTTACCCTATGTCTGATGGAGATTCTCTGTCATCCAGCTGGATCTACTGTCCTGGAGTCCACAGCCTCTTCTGTTCTCTCTCTCCACAGAAGAGGCTCCAGGTTTCTTTCAGTGTGGGGGAGGGACAGTATCTGGCATATGGGTTTGAGAAGAAGATACCAGTGTATAACTGATTTTTATACATAGCCTGACTTTTGACCAGTACTCTGTTGTCAGCCCCAACCCACACCCCTGTCTTGAGAATTACGGTTATTTCGTGGCTCCAGTTCCTGAACTGCTCACGTGTTCCGAACCATGAGAGACTTGGCTCCCTTTTCACAGCTACCCCTCCCTGCAAAGCTACTGGGATTTCACTTTTCTCTTCCCTACTAATTTATTCATCATCCATCCATCCATACTTCATCTTCCAAAATTATGTCAACATTTTTCATCTATTATTTCAGGACCCCTGTTTTCTGTATTCATATGTTTATACTTGTTCCTTTTATTTTACTTTTAATGGGATTTTGTTAGGGAGAAAAGACGAATCTGTACTTTGAACGGGGCTCAAATGCCCTGTTGAAGTAGAAGTCTGTAATTAATGATTTAATTCAAATTGCTTGAAAGCCTTCTTGAATATGTTAAATAAATTTTTCTCCTTTGGAATGAGAATGGTGTTTCATTCTCTATAAGTCCTCCAAAATAATTTAGTAGTTAAGAAAGTAGACATATTTCCTTAATATTTCTATATTTAGTTAGATGCTGAAGTTATATATTAGTATTTGCTTGGCTAATCATTTGAATTGGTTCATTAAGTTCTCTTTCAATATTTTGAATAATTTGGTTTTCTCTTACTAGAAAGCTTTTTGAATTTTAAGATATAAGGATACTTTTAAGATGTGCTTTTACGTCTAACATTAAAAAGACAAAACACACTGTCTTAGCAAATGTTGTCTAAATTAGTCAAACATTAATGTGAAACAAAAAGAAGTCTCTTAGATTGTCTCCTCCTCTGTAATATCTCCTTTATTCAAATTTATTATGTAATAATAATCTTACAAAGGTGAAGCTGGGTCATATAATTTCTTTGTTTGAAAATCTTCCCATGGTCCGCAGAATGAATATCACCTCTCGTTTTCTCCTTGCTTTCGATTCATGCACTTTGTAGCAACCATTGCTAATGATTTCATATTCCTCAGAGACTTTTCATATAACAAGTGTCAATAAGTATTCATTGATTTGGATGGAATAGTAAATGGACCAAGATGGTGGAAATGCCTTTGAATGTTCATAGCTGTTTTTAGTTCTGATGCCTTATTCTCCTGGTCTATTTTTATCTTCTGTGCTAACAGTAATATTGTTAAGATTTTAAGAAAACAATTTTTTCTCTGGTTCTTTGGTGGGTCAGTGTATAGATTTCAGTGGGAAGGAAGATTTTAGTAGTCACACGACTCGTAAGTAGTTGAAATCTGAGCTCTTCTACTGCTAGATCCCAAGTCTTTCCATGATCCTTAGAGGAACAAAAAAGTAATGATTGATTTTGCTGAATTTGAAATGTTTCTTTCATATATTTTTCATGTCCTTTTTGCTGCTTGTTATAAAATCACATTTTTCATTATTTTAAATTCATCACTATTTCATGCTGCCTTCTGTGTGATTACTCTAGGAATTAGCAATGAGTAGAAGCAGGGGAGACACAGAAGGAAATGGATCATGGCGCTTAAATTGAGAAGAGTGTAAGCAGAGGAGAGAGGAAATGAAACCCAGGAGAATTGGTGGGCGGTCCCAGAAGGAAAGTGATGAGTAGGGAATGAGGATTTCTGAACTGGAAAAGACAACTTACCAGCCAAGGAAATCTGGCTCCAGAGAACAATTTATTTTAATTTGCTTCCCTTTTGCTGTTTCCTTAACTCAGGAATGCTTGGCTTTTCACTGTTACTATGGAAGCATGGTAGGAAATATAAACTTACTGATATAAAACAAGAAAAAGCTTATTTATGTGGCAGAAAGACTGGAAAAATCACATTCATTTTCTTCTTATTTTAAGGTTTAATTCCCCATGATGCTTTCCTATGCACAGAATATTTATTAAGAAAAAAACTTTGGGGATGACATTACAGTGCCACATCGACATTTGGAATTAAATGATCAGTGGGTAATATAAAAAAGGCCAGCGTATGGTAAATTTTGTAATATTGTAAGTCACATCGATGAGACACTTGATAAGAATACAATTTGCTTTTATTCTGGCATCATCGTTTGTTTTGAGTAAAGCTGGAAAACAAATAACACAATTTGCATAATGAAACCATTGAGAGTAAACCTCCGTCATTCATCAGAGGTATCTGCACCATTTTGATTTACAGTTTAAATTCATTCACGTTTATTTCTCTTCTTACCCCAACTAAACAGTGTTTTTGATTTATTCTTGCCAGTTACTGTCATATAAAATAAAGTGTTCCACTAGGAGACGAAACAATTTGTCAAGCAGAAACTACATTAAGTGAAACATTCTCTCTGATATGTTTTTAATTTGTTTTATTCCCATTTTGCTATTGTAATTTTCCCACCTGCCACTGGAGATAAGGGGCGGTTTCATTCTTATTCTCTTGGCTCACTAAGGCCATATGCTCATCTCGTCAAGGAGGGTCCACCTATTTCCAACAGGCGTAATGGAAGTCAGCTTGGGAAGGGGGACGCTGCAGTGGGTCCCAGGCAAGAGATCTGACCATCTATGAATCTATTACCAGGCTTGGAGGCTATTTATCTACATTGTTCTAGTGGCTGCAGGGAACTAACTGTAAGAGAAGCACAAAACAGTGTTCTTGTCTAGGCTGATGAAACCTAGTGCTAATTCAGGCTCCTCTGAATACTTTATGTGCATCCTTTATGTTCTTACTCTTTCCTTCCTCCTACCACATGAGTTTTAAATATAGGATCCAGGGACCCGCAAGAAGCCCTTGGGTAGAATTCAAAGGGTCTGTAAAAATTCCATCTTTTTAATTATTAATCACTAGCTGAAATTTAACAGTTCCTTCAATTATATATGTGGGCGCAAACCACAGTGGTATTAAGAATATCTGTGACCTTATCACCAATAGAAATTACAGATATTTTCATATCACACTGCAGCTGTTGCAGATCTCTGGAAATGCCATTTATGCTGTGTCACTATTTTAAAATTAGAGTAGTTATTAGACCTACAGACAGTTTGTTATTAAATATATTAATATAGAAGCACATGCTATCATTAAATCATGATTTTTTTCTTTTATTATAACTGTATTTTGTTTTAATTATTGTCTTTTGTAAACAAAAGTATTTCCTTTTGTATATTAAAAACATTGGTCTGAGAAGTGGTCTACATAGACTTCACCAGCTAGCCAAAGGGGCAGTAATACACACAGAAAAGGTAAAGAATCCTCCTTGGTTATCAGATCTGGTACTTTCTTTATTCCTTCATACTTTCAGCAGAAAAAGAGGGGGAAAATGTAAAGAAGTTAAATGTTAGGTTTTATTTCAAATACTAAATTGGGAGCAGTTAACTGCAGAGAGGCCTCTGAGTTATCAAAGGCTCTATCTATATTTTTCCTTTACATATTCTTTTTGTTGCTGATTGAGTTATCCAGTAACTGACCTTCGCTATCTTGACAAATCTTTGTCTGTTGTTGTTTATCATACTTTTCTCTAATCTGTTATCTTGTAACTTGGCATACCACTTGACATCCCAGCCTCACTTTTCTTCATTTGCTGGAGGCAGGTAATAGTATCTCGTTTGGCTTGTTGTTGTCATTGTGTGTTTATGTGTGAGGGTTATTTTCCTGGCTCATTTTCAGATCTTAAAAATTAATGAATTTAATCAAGTAAGAATATGATGACAGACAACTTGAAAACTATAAAGCATTATAGAAATAATACAAATGTCATCAATTACTATTATGGATTTTATAGAATGCTGGGTAAGTGACAAATTCTTAAAAGAGAATTCTTGTCTATGAACGAAAAAGTGCTATATCATTGTTGGGTAAGGCACGAAGCCTAAAAATATCGGAAGCAGCACCTTGTGTGATTTCTAAGGGGCACATGATGCTTGGAAATGTCTTAGCTCTCAATTTTCCAGGATATAATATACTGCTGTCAATTTCCTGTTAAACACCACCCTCCCCTGATTAATAACATAGTGTATTTCCACAGTTAGGGTAGATGGCTGAATGAAGGGGGGGGGCATCAGCATCATTAGGTGCACCCATGATGGCGCTCCCATGACCATAGTTTCTTCTTAGTTGAAGGAATTGCTGTCATTTGCCTTTGCAGAGCTGAGAACATATTACGCCAGTAGAGTTAAGGAACATACTAGTCCATTCATCATCTTTGTTCTTGCACACATTATATTTTCAATATGACTAAGAGACCAAATTTTTCAATAAGTAACAAACGTAAACTTTTATCGCACCTAATATTGCATGCTGTGGCCAAAATACATGGAAGAAGTTGAGTGTGAATTTCAAAGAGATGGTTGTAATGCAACACCTCTCCTGTCATTTAAATCAACCTTGCAGCCAATATATCTTAAACTTTAAGTTGATGGTGATTAACCTGGCATCCCCCATGTGCAAGGCATTCTATACTGCTTTTTATTAGTGACTGCTCACAGTGTCCCTTGGTGGCGCTGCTGTCCCCATTTTGAACTGTTCTGAGAGTTTTGATTATGAGACCCAGCACCTCCAACCTTCTCTCTCTTAATGTGCAAGGTTAGCAGGCTGGGGGAGCAGCATTTGAAGAACAAAAAGGCTCTGAGGCAGACAGGTAAACATTTCCTTCTCCTCAAGAAATTTCCTAGCCAGCATTCTTATTTCCTTGCTAGCGCATAGTGTGGCATTCATATTACCTCCCGGACTTCATGTCAGTGTTCTGAGTTCTGTCAAACAGCAGAGTAGGTAGAACATGTGATTTGATGTGTATCAGTAAGTAAAGAAAGAAAGAAAGAAATTCTGACTTTGTGCATTGATGCTATAGGATGAGGAGAGGCAAATACTTTTATCCAAAAACTATCTAAACCCAGAATTGAGAATAGAGTAACTAGGACAGCTTTGGAATTTAGAAAGATTGGTAGCAAGAAGAATACTCAAAATCAGGGATATTTTAGTTTATCAGAGTTGAATTTTATCCTCATGCTAATTCAGCGCAATTTAATGGCAGGATTTGAAAAAATAAACCAAAATCTATTGTTGACATCCATTGAACAATAAGGAATACATGAACTTTGGGAAGGTCACAAGCAGCAAGGAGCCTCTGGGAGGCATTATCATAGGATCCCCCACTGCCTCTCGCTTTCCCCACTCTGCCATGAAGTCTGTGGTTCACACAGCTTGGAGTCTGCAAACGGGGCTAATACATATTTATTTTTAACATGGTGCTTTTTAAAGTACATTCCTGGTTGCGAGAGATGAGAATGAATAGAGAAGATAAACTTTTACTGCATGATTTAAAAGATATTCACTGCGACTTTGATACAGACGAGCACTATGCCCTTCATTTCATGGACATTGTGGGCTGTCAGTCAGGACGTGAGTAAAGATCTTCCTTTAGAGAGTAACCACTTTCTGACATTAACTGGGTCTTGATGGAGAGCATAGCATATGAGTTATGAGTTTTGGCCTGCGAGCTGTGAAAGATGACTCAGAAAATATAGCCTTGAGAACTAACTGAGGAAACTCCTCTGGCAGCACTAAGCCCTGAACAGACTCAGCTCATTTCTATTTCTGGCTCCTCTTCAGATGTCCAGAATGGCACAGCCAGCCACCAACCCCATTTCTAATTGCTCCTGTTGCAATGTGTTGATATCTCTGTTACTCTTCATGGGACTGTATGGGGCCCGTTAGTGGAGAGCAGGGATATAGCAAAGGAAAAGGGGTTAGTTTTAGGCAACCCCTATGATAATCACCAGAAGAAGGGTTCAAACCAAGTGTAAAGGAGCAGACAGGTGGTAGGGCAAGAGGAGCATTTGGTAAACGTTGAAAATATTTCTGAGGAGCTTTGGTAGTAACCACATTATAAATATTGAATAATAAGTACAATCTCGAAAGTCCGTATGATGTAACAGAGGCTCTAAAGACAGGTAAAAAGGAAGAAAACATGAAGTGATTGAAACTAAGCTTTGTAATACTTGTATGCCAACACTGAATACTCAATTTGCTCCCCTATTATTTGCTCAAAGTCTCTTAGGGATGAGAGGAAAAAGGTCAATAAAGGAGAAACAAAGGAATGAGAAAGAATGAAGTCATAGGATTTAAAAAAATATCTTTTTGGCAAGGACCTTAAACACTTTTTTCATAAGGACTGAAAAATTTCTTTCTTGGCCACAAAGTTATTGATAAAATTGAAAATGCCATCTTAAATGCTGTGTTACAGAAATAATGATGTGGGATTTATATATTTAGATTCACAGGCTATTAGAGGTTTAAAGGACACTAAAGATCATTTAAGCTACCTCTCATTTTAGAGATGGGCCCAGAGGTTTGGAGTAATATTCCCAAGGTCACAAAGCCAATTAATAGCTTCTCAGGAACTTACATTCTGTTTCTTAGTCTAGGGCTGAGGACCACAACACTTTCATTTTCTTCTCAGTAAAACTGGTTTATTCACTTGATTGAGGTCAGCCTACACATCAGAACCAAACATCCAACTAGAACCCGAGTGTCCTCATTTCTGGTCCAGAACATGTGTTTACTTGATATGACACCTACAGTGGTTCCATACATTGGTTCCATACATTGGGTTCTTTGGGATGACATGGAGATTAGTGGGCAGAAACCTAATTAGGGAATTCTCTTGGAAGCAACACCTATGGAATAGAAGAGAAGGAAGCAGAATTGCTCACAGGAGACAGCTGGGCTGTGATTGCTGTCCCATGAAGATCATAGGTCATTCAGAGGAATATCTGAGACTGAGATGGGCTTTGGGGATTGTCATGAGTTGGAGCAAATGAGCCAGGCCTTTATAACCTCTATGATCAGTCTTTATGTGCTGCACCCACGGAGGAGCCATGACCTTGAGCAAGGATGTTCTCTTCAGCCAAGGCGCTTTACAAAGACAGCTGGCAGCAGTTCCAGAAGCTGGTAGCATAACATCTTCATTCCTAAAAGGGGCATCTTGGCAGCACATCCGTGAACTGCTTGTACCTCTTGGATCCACTTATTCATATACATAGTGAGAATCAATCTTCCAGGATCCCAGTGGGTTTCTTTTCCTGGAGGATTCTTATATGAGTAAGTGTGGTAAGATAAACTTGCACCCCTGATGATACAGCGAGTGTTAAGGCCTCAGGTTATACCCACCATATCTCTCCTCCATTATCCATTCTAGCTTTCCTTCACCCTTTGCTAGTTTTGGTGACTTTCCTCTTGGCATGATTCTGAACATCATGAACCTCTGGTCATTGTTCCTTCTTTAAGCTTAGTGGCATTAATCCATTTGCCACCAAGGTTGGGCAAGTGTATAACATGGGTGTCAAACATATTTCTTCCTGTCTCCATGGTGTACATGAAGTCTTACTTACATTCTCCCAGTGAGCCGGGTTGATTATCACTGCCAAGATGATGACTCCTTTTTCTGTTATAAGCTTGTCACTTGGCTTGAAGAGCTGAAATGACCAGGTGCTAGCCAAAGTTTATGGTACAGCTAGAATCTTTCTGCTCCCTGTTCAAAACACTTCCCCTTTGAAAAATAGGATGTCAAGTCATACAGTTCCTAGAGTTACAGGAATGGGAAGCACAAGTTACCCAAGTGGGTCACTGAGACTGGTGATAAGTGTGGCCACTCTTGCTTCCATGTACCATTCCTAGGCCTATGTATCCCACCACCTGGGGCAGAGCACCACATAAATGTCATAGAATTAGATTATACAGTGCATTTTAGAGGATAGAGGAGCACCATATTACAATATTACCTTTAAGCTGGCTCTTCAGCTGTGCTTTCAACGGGTCCCTCTTTTACTCTATTGGCTAGTAGGTTTTGGTTGGTTTGGTAGTTGACATGACCAATGATCTCATGGTCATGTGTCAGGTACCCATTCCTGCACCTCCTTTCTTTGAAGTGGACCCCCTGATCTGATGGTATATTGTTTAGGATGACAATGGTAAATCAAGCACTGTAAACCTTCAGATAGTGGTGCTGACATGCTATGGGCAGACAAGGCAAATCTAAACCCAGAACACGTGTCTGTTCCTGTCAGCATGCATTACACCCTCTTGCAAGCTGAAAGGCCCATATTCAACTAGCTACCAAATGACTGGTTAGCCTCCTATAGAAATGCCATTTGGTGGTGGTTAAGTGGTGGCGAGTGTTAAGGCCTCAGGTTATACCCACCATATCTACTTATCTACTGTTGTTGGCAACAGTAGATAATGGCACCCAAATGGGTGCCATTATGGGGAATTAGTGCTGTTTTTTGTTTCTAGCAGATTGAACAATCATATCAGTACCTTGATCAGCCTTGGTAGGTGGAAGCAACACTGGTGAGCCCGTGAGTAGCTTCTGTCCTTGCCATTATAGCTCTTTCATTTGTGTGTCCCTTGTGCTCGCACTGGGTAGGTTGAATAGCAGAGACCAGCTGATGTCAGCTAATTAAGTTTGCTTGTCTACCTGATTATTTAGTGCCTCTTCTAAGATGCGTGCTCTCTTATCAGTGTTAGTGTTTGATACAGAGACTTCACAGTTCATGTCCATTCCCATCAGTTCATCCAAATCCCTTACCCCAGACCTTTTCCTGCCCTTCCAGTTTTTATTCTTCTTGACCACTACCACTAGTCTATAATGTGCATGGACTTACGTGAAGTAAGTCCATGCACATTGTAACATCAGGGCACTTCCCTTTCTACACAAGGAACATGACCCTATACATTGTCTTCAGCTCTGCCTACCGGGAGGCTTTCCCCTTGCCACTGTTGCTAAGAGCCATCTCTAAGTCAGGCTACAATATGGCCCTCATCCGTCTCCAGGTTTCACCCATATATCAAGAAAATCTATTTGTAACCAAACTTGGATTTTTTTTCTCATATCCAAACTCAGAACGTGTCTTCTATGGTCCTGCACATTGCCCACATAAGAGATCCCCCCTATATCATAGGGATGAGTTAATGGTCAAGTGCTACAGCAACAACAGTAGATAAGCTACCTGTCTCCTGGTCCTGTTAATGCTTGATCTTGGGTGTATAACTTCTATTTTATGATGTACTGGTCCTGGACTTAACTGACCTCATGGCTTTGTTGTCTGATGGTACCCAGCTCATAATGAGAAGTTCATAATGGTTATTTGGGGTCCATGGTCAGGCCCTACATTTATGCCTGGAGCCGGTAGAATACCAGGCTCTACTTTTCAAAAGATGTATAAATGTTTGTTGTAGATGGCGTGACCCTACTCCCAAACCCTAGACCTCTGTACTGTGACTCTTAAATTTGGGCTTGCTATAAACACCACATGGCATCTTACCCTGCCACAAAGACCTGTAATGCTATTCCATTAAAGCGTTATGATACGCAAGTGACAGGGATACTTGCACCACCATGCTGTACGTTATTTTCCTGCTTTGGTTTTTACTCAAAGCTGGAAATCGTCTGTGCTGCCTGGCATATCATTTGGTACTATATTCCTGGCTATAAGATATGCTGTCTCCAGACATGGAAGAATCCCCTAGGTAAGGTACTTCCTTCTTGTGTTAGGATGTACATGTTGTTACGATCTTTATTTTCTTTGGAGAGGATGTCCCCAAATGCCCAAGACCGTGAGACTCCTAAACATTTTACTGATATGGCAGGACCTGAATTTTTGTAGTGTGTATCTCCCGTCCTCTGGTAAGCATGTATTTTACTTAGGCCTGTGGTTTATTTGCTACTTCTTTTTCATCTGGTCCAACTTGCATGATATCTCAGACATAGTTCACCACTGAGATCGTCTATGGGATGCCTGGTCAGTCAAGATCTCTTAAAACTGTTTCATGATAGGGAAGAAGAGATAAAATAGCCCTTGGGCAAGACTGCAAATATATATGCTTATCCATTCCCGGTGAATGTGAGCTCTTAATGATGTTTGAAAAATTATGGTTAGAAGATACTGTGTTTGACAAATCGCTGGCCACTACCATGTGCCTGAGGTCATAGTAATATGCACTAGCAAAGGTGCAGCACTTGACAGGCAGCTGCAATTGGGATACCATTGCTTAGTTGAGTTTGTGCTCATCCATTGTTATTTTTCAGAATATGCCTGGTTTCTTTTTGGTGAGTGACTGGTGAATTAAATGGAGATATGATGGAGATCATCACCCTTGCTTCCCTTAGGTCCTTAATAGGAACCATTAAATTTATGCCAGTCTCCCTGGAATGTGATAGCTTTTTAGAGAGTGCTCTGAAAAAAATACCTGTGGAAGGGAAGAGGGGGAAAAAAAAGCAAGGATGGGCAGAAGAAAAGTTAGTGGCCACAGCTGACCCATGGGGAGATTTTGGTGTGGATTGGCCTTACAGCATTGCCTGGGGTGAGGTGAAGGGGCTGGGTCTTTATACTCCAGTGTTGACCAATCATTGGATGAAGGATGTCCAGGGAAGGGGGGTAACTTTGGGCAGGGAAGGTCTCTTCAACCAAGGCATTTCTATAAGAGGACTGACGGCTGAGGACTGCCTGCTGGCAGTGCTTCCAGCAGCTGGGAGAGTAGGTCCTTCAGTCTTGAGGGTGAATCTGGGCAGTGTATTACGGAATCAACTATGAAATGAAATATGGGAGCCCTTACATAATGTGATATGACTTCAAACGTAGAATAATATATACTATTTTTGGAGAAAGAGACTTTGAGTGATTTGTAGGATATTTGAAGTCAAGGATAGCAAAAAAAAGATGGGGTGGGGCAGAGAAAGAAATGTCATGACCACAGTCCAATTAAGGAAGAGTACCACTAACCACTAGCATACTGAACAGATACAGAACTCAGAAGACAATGGTATTTGTAGACTGATAAATGAGTCTGGAATAAACTGCTTCCCATAAATTGCCTAAATGTGGCTCAGGCTAGCATATGAGTTGCCCCAGGCTGACTTTTGCTGTTTCACTGGCAAACAAGTGGCACTTCGTATTATGGAACTTAATTGCAGTTGAAGTGCATGTTCAAGAACAGGAAGTATACTACAGATTGGAATTAATCCATAATCAGTAATTATATTCTTCTACTTAAATATTTGGGCACAGTGGTCTTGGACAAGACTTTATACAATTAAAGATACGGGTCTGATCTATATTGTTAGACTTAATGTGTTATGTTATTCAAAATTTGAGAAGATGAATTTAATCAGGGATTTAAAAGTGAAAACTCATCTGAGAGGCCCTCTTTGACTTCCCCCATTTAAGTAGCACCTTCCTCTTTATTCTCTATCTCCTTCCCCTTTTATATCTTTTCACCTATTACTATGTGATAAATAATGCACAATCTTTATTTTGGGATGAAATGACTGTATCTTCCATCTCCACTTGGAATGTGAGTCTCATGGAAAGAGAATTTGCTACCCTGTTTATTGCAATGCCACTAACACCTACTAAAGTACCTGACACACGGTACATGCTGAATGTAAATGTTGGCTGAAGGATGGACCAATTAATGTAGGAGTCATACTGTTTAATAGATGTCTCTGCTTTTAGAGCACATATTGTTAATGTTGTTAATTAAGTTAAGACTCAATGGTTACTTTGGTGAATTCAGGACTAAAATTGCTGTAACTTTTTCTCTTTGAGAGTCCATGAAGTTTTTGATCAGAAGAGTTAATTGTGGTTGATACACTCCTTAGTTTCAGCAAAAAGAGGCATTCAGATTTAATCGTTTCTTATTTCATGGCTGTTGACAGTTTCTAAGATGCTACTGTAGCATTGATTATGGTGGTGGTGATGAGATGATGATGATGATCTTGGTGACAGCAGGTAATGTTTACCGAGCAGGTTTTTGCTTGTCACAGTGGTAAGAGTTTGGCATTCATTAACTAATGTGATGCTCACTAAAACTCTGCAGAACAGTTTACCTTGATGAGAAAACTGAGGTGTAGAGAGGTAAATATCCAAAGCCATATATATGGTTGGTGGTAGAACCAGCATTTGAACTGAGCGAGATGTACACCAAAGCCTGTGTTTTTTTTTTCTTCAAGTTTTTATTTAAATGCCAGTTAGTTAACATACAGTCTAATATTAGTTTCTGGTATACAATACAGTGATTCAACATTTTCATATAACACCCAATGTTCGTCACAGCAAGATGGGGATCCTTAATCCCCATCACCTATTTAACCCATTCCCCCACCAACCTCTCTTCTAGTAACCATCAGTTTCTTTTCTGTAGTTAAGGGTCTGTTTTCTGGTTTCCCTCTCCTTTTTTTCCCCCTTTGCTCATTTGTTTTGTTTCCTAAATTCCACATGAGTGCAATCATATGGTATTTGTCTTTTTCTGTCTGATTTATTTTACTTAGCATTATAGTCTCTAGCTCCCTCCACATCACTGCATATGGCAAGGTTTCATTCTTTTTTATGGCTAATATTCTATTAGCCATATACACACACATACATGCATACATACACACACACCATATATTCTTTATCCATTCACTAGTCTGTAGACATTTGGGATCTTCACATAATTTGGCTGTTGTAGATAATGTTGCTATCAACATTGCAGTACATGTATCCCTTTGAATTCCGATTTTTGTATCCTTTGAGTAAATATCTAGTAGTGCAACTGCTGGATGGAAGCATAGTTCTATTTTTAGTTTGTTGAGGCACCTTCATACTGTTTTCCACAGTGACTGTACCAGTCTGCATTCCCACCAACAGTGTAAGAGGGTTCCTCTTTCTCCACATCCTCACCAACATCTGTTGTTTCTCATGTTGCTGACTTTAGACATTCTGATAGGTATGAGGTGGGATCTCTTTATAGTTTTGATTTGTGCTTCCCTATAGTTTGATTTGTGCGTGTCTTTAGAAAACTGTCTATTCATATATTCTGCCCATTTTTAATTGCATTATTTGTTTTTTGGGTGTTGAATTTACAAGTTCTTTATGTATTTTGAATACTAACCCTTTATCAGATATGTCATTTGCAAATGTCTTCTCCCATTCTGTAAGTTGCCCTGTTGATGGTTGCCTTCGCTGTGCAGAAGCTTTTTATTTTGATGTGTTCCCAATAGTTTATTTTTCAAAGCCCTGTGATCTAAACTGCTGTGATATATAATAAGCCCTGTATTTCCCTTTCAAAATTGTGGGTGGGGGGGAAAAGACAGGGAGTGTTCGAAGGTAGTTCAGAAACACCACGTATGAATAGATGACCCTAAGGCAGAAAGAAAAATGGCAGTGTCAGCACATTATCTGAAGGTTCCTAGGAACAGAGGAGAAGGAGATTCTATCTTTTGAGGGAAACAGGGTAGGGTTATAGAGGAGGTTGTGTTTCAGCTGAGAGTGAGAAGTGTTGGAAGGACACACCGGGAAGAAGTCACAACAGTGCTGACATATTGTCAGAAGATCTATAAAGTGATGTGTCTGATCAGCGTAGTAAAAAAATGTGGTGGTTAATTGAATTTCACTCTCTAAGTAAAATATTGTAACATATTCAATATATAGTGTTCACACACACATATATACACACACACACACGTTACTATGCAGTACTACCTATACTATTCTATAAATAGTGTATTGGAATAAGTTGGAAAAATGAATAAAACACATGAACCTAAAAAGAAATACACTCCTGGGGCGCCTGGATGGCTCAGTCAAATGAATGTCTGATTCTTGGTTTTGGATCAGATTATGATCTCACAGTCCGGTTTGTGGGTTCAAGCCCTGCCTCAGGTGCTGTGCTGTTAGATTGGGATTCTCTCTCTCTCTCTCTCTCCCCCCCTCTATCTGCCTGTCCCCCTCACTCTCTATCAGAATAAGTAAATCAACATTTATAAAAAAGAGAAATACATTTCTTTCAAGAGTTCTGTCATAAGTGTTGGAATGATAGTAGTGCTTTATTCTTTCTACAGCTTGCTTCTTCATTCTTATATACCTGTTACCTTTATTCACCAATCGTTTATATTTTCCACGTGTTTTCTCACTTTCACATCTAAGCACATATAAAATCATCATCATTATTATAGGTAGGTCACTAAATCGTTTGAGAGTAAATTTCAGATTTCATGAATCTACCACAAAATATTTCAGCATGTATTTTCTAAGAACAAGGACATTATTTTACCTAACCGCAATATCAAATTCATAAAGCTTAGCATTGCTAAGATATTATCATCAAATATATAGTACATATTCAAGGTTTACCAATTATTCCAATAACATTCTTTATACTATTTTTTCCCAATCTAGGAACTAATGTCAGTATCACATATTGTATGTAATTGTCATATCTTTGTCTTCTTTAACTTAGAAGATTTCCTCAGTCATTTTTGCTTTCATAACATTCACATTTTTGAAGTAGTTAGGCTATTTTTATGGAATGAGCCTCAATTTGGATTTGTCTGTTTCCTCATGTAGATTCAGGTTGTGTTTTTTGGCCAAGAACTTTATGTATATGGTATGTGCTTCTCTGTGAATCTCCTCAGGGGTTCAGTTTGCATAAGTATTAGTGATACTAACTTTGATCACTTGATAAGTGTTATCAGGATTCTCCATTGTAAATGGCAGTTTTCCTTTGGAACTAAACAAGCTATGAGGAGATACTTTGGAAGTGTGTGGGTATCCAAGGAAAGAGTCACAGCATGATTTTGGTAGCCACTAATGATTCTTGTCTGAGTCAATTATTATTAATGGTTGGAAATTTTTCTAATCCCTCTCTCATTCCTTCTACATGTATTAGTTGGCATTTTCCCCATCATTTTTTTGAGAAATTTGCTAACTTTCTGTCACAATAAGCTATTCCAGGCTCATCTTATATTTTCTCTCCACAAACCATAGAGTCAGTAACTTCTCGAAGTAGCCCAGGTTCTTCTACTGGGTCATGGTATCTTGGAACCAAGATTTGGGTGCTAGGCGTGCTCAGTGGTACTGGAGTGCCATTGTACATACCTACATTTTAGTTCTGATATAATGGGACATGTGTTATTGAACATGAACCAAGTAAACCTTAAGGATACATCATTTGGAGAGTAACCACCAGTTACAGAGAACTCAAATCTAGATTAACTCATGGTTATAAAAATCTTATTAGTTATGGGGCACTTGGGTGGTTTAGTCAGTTGAGCATCTGACTTCGGCTTAGGTCATCATCTCATGGCTTGTGTGTTTGGAGCTCTGCATTGGGCTTGCTGCTATCAGCACAGAGCCTGCTTCAAATCCTCTGTGCCCCTCTCTCTGTCCCTTCCCTGATCATGCTTGCGTGCTCTCTCTCTCTCTCTCTCTCTCAAAAATAAACATTAAAAAATCTTATTAGTTTAATAAGCAATTTATAACTATAAAAGTTGCATAATTTTTAAAGTAATCTTGAGAGAAACAGTCAAGTCTCATTTCCCAACTAAAGATCAGTTGGTTGATAACTTTAGATTTTTGAGATTGTGTTTTTAAACTGTTGATTTAAAAGAAGACTGTAACTCTGGGATGGTATCAAAGTTAATATCTTCATAACAGTAACTAAATGTAAGGAGATATAGAAATAATAAAGAAATAAATCAAGCACATGTTAATATTCTAGAACAAGATTAAGTCTATGTATAGTTAGGCATTTTGAAAACATTGTACTTCTCTATGTTTTGCTTACTTATTAAGGTGTTTGAGATGTTCAAAAAAATGAACAAGGCTAAATTTTTAAGTCTATTCTAAATCATTTAATGAGACTGAATTATTTTTATAATGAGTTGAAATATTTAAGGAAGATTAACATAAAGTTTTTTGGCAATTATTTAATAAATTGAACATTTAAGAAAATGTAACAAGGAGTCAGTTTTATTCAAACGCAAAAGCCCCTTGATGTTGAACCATTAAGGAATGAATCAATAGGCCCTGAGGTTGGATCTGGACAGAGCAACACAGTATCCACTGTAATTTATATTTTCATTTTCCGTTGTAAGATGAAACAAAATGTCAGAATCTATAGCTACATAGACTATCAACCCTGAGACGGACCTTAAATATTATACATTTTATAATTTGGACCCTTAACACAAATGAAGAAACTCAAACCCTGGCTAAGTATCACTTCCTTAAGGTACCAAAAATAGAGTGAGATATTTCCCTGTGTTTCAAGTTCCCACAGTCTATCCTTTGTAGCAGTTTTACAAGGAAGATTAAGGGGGTGTGTTCTAGACAGTCTGTGTTTCACTACACTTGTGTTAACTAAAATCTACACCACATATTGCCTTTGAGAAGACCTAGAAGACGCAATAAGTTACCAATGGAAACTGATTCTGTTGGTTTCTTCTGCCAAGGTAAAAAAACAAAGTGGCTTAATTGGTGAAAATAAAGCGATTGCATAGAAACCAGGGGATACAGGTGGGAACATCACAGTCGCTACCCAGGGTAGTTGAAATTAAGTAAAGACTAGAGGCAGGGAATTGAACCCAATGACCTGGCAAAATCCCATCAGCCCTTTAGCTGTGGAACCAAATCGAGAAAGTGTTATTGTTTTTAATTGGTTCCCATTTGACCTTATTAAAAGTTTAAGTGTGCTTTTACTCTAACCTTTTATCCTCTTGACATTTCTTTCCTTGTGTTTTATAGGTTCTTTTGTCTTCCTTCATCATAATTCCCCCTTTATATTGTACTGTTTCCTTCTGGAAAAAAAGGGGCCTACCTCCTTGTCATTTGTTAAAGGGACCAACAGCAAAATATTCTTGAGGATGGAAATTGTCTTTGTTAGCTAAGTTGCTGAAAGAATTATATGAGTCTATTACTTCCCACTTCGATGAGACCTTGACAATGTATTTTAACAGTAATTGCTTGCAAGTATGTTTGCCTTTATATTGTAAAAATGTTTGAGTGCAAGGATATTTCTTTTCATACTTGTTTCCCCAACAGCCTGACAGAGTAAGCTCTCAATAAATATTTGTTGAATGAATTAATAATTGGATATGTATTGTAATTGTTTATTCAAGTATCCATTTTGTTAGACTGAAGTTAAAGATGGGGATCAAATCTTATTAATCTTTGCATATACTGTTGATGTTGTAGGTGCTGAAAATATTGCAGTGAATGAAGGAATGGAGGAAGGAATGAGACTGAGCAAGAATGAGACTGCATTATTACCTCAACGTTGTAGAGAAGCTCCTTCTAAAAGTACCTTTCTTCCATGCCTATCAATGACATGACTAATTCCACTTTGTATTTATGCACTGTCTGCTGCTAAGAGGGCCTCTTGATGAAGTAAGTCCAGAATTTAGTAGGAACTCAAGGTCATTTTGTAAATGCAATTACCTCTTCCCAGGATGAGAGCACTGGCTACCTGAAGGGAAAGAAAATGATTAAAGTGAGCAAAGGACACTGAAAAAGGAAAGTTTGCTACTTTGTGATGTTGCCCTAGGTCAGCCCAGTGTAAGACATGGAGATTGAAGACAGAAGACATTGAGACAGTCCAGTCCAGTGTGTAAACAGTAAAAGCAGAATGGAAATCTGTATGCAGCAGTATCTCTAAAGGACTAAAGAGGAGAGCAAATAAAACAAGGCAAACACACAAATGAGAAGCTTTATTTATTCATCCAAGAAACAAGCCAAAATATTTTTGGGGTATGTACTGTGCCCTAGGCATTGTCATGGGTACTGTGGACATAGCAATAAACACCAAAAATTTTCACACTAGTAAAGAGTTCACTGTTCTTAGGTGAGATTTATATTGAGTAAATAGCACCCCAAAACTCACCTAAAACTATATATTTACAGTTGAAATATCAATGTAAAGGAAAACTGCCTGGTGCTGTGATGCATATAAAAGTGGGACTCATGTAATCTGGAAGGTAAGGAGCCATATTCCTAAGGAGGAACCTCATAAGATAACACTTGAGGAGAAAACACAGGCGTTGGCAATGGAGAGAGGGAAGGAAAGGTATTCTAGATAAAGAGTGAAAAGACCTCAAGACAGGAAGAATTTGAGCATTCTTGGAATAAGAGAAGACTCTTGTGGTTAAAGCTTAGTGAGAAATGGGAATGATGGAATAAATTACAGTTGGAAAGGAAAGCAAGGCTTGGGACACGTTATGACTCAAGGCCAAGGAGTTTGGATTTTATTTTAACAGAAAGATGCTGAATAATTTAATCCCATTTATGGGAGAGATAGCACAAATTTATGTTTTTTTTTTTTTTTTTTTTTAAAGATGAGTACGGAAGACGGCAAACCAAGGGAGCTCACAGAAACATTGGTAAACAGCAACATACTGACCAGAATAGCTTTGTGGGAACTCTAGAAACCAGTTAAGGATCTGCAGCAACCTAATAAATTACCACCTCAGGAAAAGCCACACTGAAAATAGTAGGAGGTTTTATGGTGTGTTTGCTTACCTTTGCCTCAATCCCTACTTGGTGTGGCATAGGAGGAAGACAGCCAGTTCCCAGTTCTTCATTCAGGATGGAAAAGAAAGTAGAGCTTATTTGCAATGTCCATCTTGTATGGTGCTGCCCAAATGACTAGCTTCTGTCTCGTCTGACTTGAAGCATTGATGGCAGCAATGGAATAGTTTGGCTATCAGGTTGGAGTTTGCTAAAAACACTAACAGGCACCATGATGCAAAAGACCATTAGGGAGACTGATTTCCTTGGAGCAGGAAATTAGAGGCAGGGGAATACAAGAAAACACCTAAGGCCTTGAGAAAGAAATGGGGTGACACTCTTAGGGAAATTAGGATATTTAAAGGCAGCCATGAATATAGGGGAATAGGATAACCCTCCCCCACCCCCACCCCCACAGAACAAGGGAAGGTGTATGTCAGAAAAGGACTGAAGAAAATCTTATACATTAACACCAGGCTTTTTAGTGAAAGTCCTCCCCTATATAGAGCCAGTCTCCAAGACTGGGTGAGAGGGATGTATTTTTTTAAATGCCCAGTTTTTAGCAAAAGATCATAAAATAGTGAAATATGGCCCATTCAAAAGGAATAGAATAAATCTCCAGAAACTGACCCTAAGGAAGCACAGGCTTCAGACTTACTTGACAAATATTTTAAAACCACTGTCTTAAATATGCCCAGTAAGATAAAAGAAGACAGGGAAGTATCAGAAATAAGGAAAACAATACATGAACAAAATGAGAATAACAACAAACAGAAATTTTATAAAAGAGACAAAGATTCTTGAGCTGAAAAATACAACAAAATTGAAAAATTTAGAGCATCTAAACAGTAGGCTTGATCAGGCAGAAAAAAGAATCTGCAAAGTTAAAGACAAGTCACTGGACATTATAAAATCTGAGAACCATAAGGAGAAAAGATGAACAGTGCCTAAGGACTTATAGGACACCACAAGTGGATCAATATGTATACGTTATGAGAATTTGAAAAGGAGAACAGAGAGAAGAAGGGACAGAAAGCTTATCTGAAGAAACAGTAGTGGGTGAAACATTCCCACATTTGAGGAAAGACATGAAAATACAATATAATAAGCACAACAAAGTCGAAGTAGAGTAAACTCAAAAGAGACCCACACCAAAATGCAATATAATCAAACTGTGGAAAATCAAAATTAAGAATATTGAAAGTATCAAATTCTTCACCTACAAGGGATTCTTGAGATTATGAGCCTATTTCTCATCAGAAACCCTGCAGATCAAAAGGCCATGCAATGTTGTATTGAAAATGCTGAAAGAGAAAACTTGTCAACTGAGAATTCTATATCTGGCAGAACTGACCTTGAAAAATGACAGAGAAGTTAAGATGTTTCCAGATAAACAAAAGCTGAGGGAGTTAATTACCACTAGACTTGTCCTACAAGAATTGCTAAAGGGATTTTTTCAGGATGAAATAAAAGAATGCTGGAGAGTAACTCAAAACCATACAAACATATAAAATTCTCCAGTAAAGGTAAACACACGGACAAATATGAAAACCTATATTATTGTAATTTTGGTCCAAACTCTACTGTTTATTACTTAATAGGATTTAAAAGACAAGAAGATAAAACTAATTATAAACTTGTTACTATATGCATAATATATAAAGGTATAATCTGTGGCAATAATAACAAAGTGGTGGGGGACAAAGAAGTAAAGGAGTAGTGTTTTTGTACACAACTGAAGTTTAGTTGTTATCACCTTAAAATAGATTGTTATAACTTTAGGATATTATATGTAATCCCCGTGGTAACCACAAAGAAAATATCTGTAGAATATATAGAAAAGGAAATTAGAAGGTAATAAAAATGGGGCTCCTGGATGATTCAGTCATTTGAGTGTCTGACTCTTGATTTTGGCTTGGTCATGATGTCATGGTCGTGGATCAAGTCCCATGCAGGGCTCTGTGCTGATAGTGTGGAGCCTGCTTGGGATTCTCCCCCCCTCTCTCTTCCCATCTTTCTCCCTCCTGTCTCTCTCTCCCCCCTCCCCCTTCCTTCCTCTCTTTCTCCCTATGCCCCTCCCTTGCTCATACTCTGTGTCTCTCTCTCAAAAAACTTTTTTAAAAGAAGGTTATCAAAACATGTCATTACAAATATCATCCAAGCACAACAGAAGGTAGTAAGGAAGGAAATGAGGGACAGAAAGGCTGCAAGACATACAGAAAAGAACTAACAAAATGGCAATAGGAAGTACTTCCCTCTCAGTATTTATTTTAAATGTAAATGGATTAATCTTTTCAGTCAAAAAACACAGATTTATAGATTGACAGAATGGATTTTTAAAAAGGATCTAACGATCTGCCATCTACCAGAGACTTACTTTAAATGTAAGGACATACATAGGTAGAAAGTGAAAGGATGAAAAAAGATACTCCAAGAAAATGGTAATCAAAAGACAATGGGGTGGCTATATTAACATCATAAAAAAATAGACTTTAAATAAAAAATCTTTACAAGAGACAAAGAAGAACATTATTTAAGATAGCAAAGGTCAATTCACAAAGAAAATATAGCAATTATAAACATATGCACCAGCATCAGAGCTCCTAAATAAATGCAACAAAAATAAAATTGAAGGGGGAGACTGACATATAATTATAGTATCAGACTTTAGTGCCCCATTTTCACTAATATATAGAATAACCAGAGAGAAAAATCAATAAGGAAAAAGAAATTTGAATGGCAGTATAGATCAAGTGTGCCTAACAGATATAGATCACCCAATGCAGTAACAGCAGAATACACTTTTTTCTCAAATGCACAAAGAAAATCTTCTAGGATAGAACTTATGTTAGGCCACAAAACAAGTCTAAATAGATTTTTTTTAATGTTTTATTTATTTTTGAGAGAGAGAGAGAGAGACAGCGTGAGCAGGGGAGTTGTCAGAGAGAGGGAGACACAGAATCCAAAGACAGGCTCCAGGCTCTGAGCTAGCTGTCAGCACAGAGCCTGACGCGGGGCTCAAACCCACTAACCACGAGATCATGACCTGACTCGAAGCTGGACGCTCAACCGACTGAGCCACCCAGGTGCCCCAAGTCTTAATGGATTTGAAAAGATTAAAATCATTGAAAGTATCTGTGCTGATCACAAAGAAATGAAAATAGAAGTAAACAACAGAAAGAAAACTAGAAAATCCATAAATATGTGGAAATTAAACATACTCAACACCAATAGTCAAAGAAGAAATTATAGAAGATATTAGAAAATATTTTGAGATAACTATAAATGAAAATATAACAGGAAAACTTACGGGTTGCAACAAAAGTGCAAGAGGTGTTAAGAGGGAAGTTTATAGCTGTAAACATTTAAATTTTATTAAGTTCTCAAATTAGTAACCTAAACTTACACCTTAAGAAAATAAAAAAAGAACTAAATATAAGTTGGCATAAGGAAGCAAATAATAAGGATTGGAGCAGAGGTAAATAAAAAGGAAAACACAGAGAAAATCACTGAAACCAAGAGTTGTTTCTTCCAAAGGATCAACAAAATTGACAAAACTTGAGCTAGATTTACTAAAAATAAAGATGAAGACTCAACTAAAATCAAAAATGAAAGAGGGAGCATTACAACCACTTTTACGGAAATAAAAAAAAGTACTGTGAGCAATTGTGCATCAACAAATTGGATAACCTAGATGAAATGGATAAATTCCTAGAAACATACATCCTACCAAGATTGAATCACGGAGAAATAGAAAACATTAACAGATCTATAACTAGTGAGGAAATTGAATCAGTAATCAAAAACGCTCCAACAAGGAAAAGTCCAGAACCATATGGCTTCACTGGTGAATTCTACCAAACATTTAACAAAGAACTAATACCAATCTTTCTCAAAATCTGCCAAAAACTAAAGAGAAGGGGACACTTTCAAACTCATTTGATGAGGTCAACATTACCCTGATTATCCAAACCAAAGACAACAAAAGAAAACTACAGACCAATATCCCTAATGAATATGGATGCAAAAATCCTTAACAAAATGTAAGCAAACAGAATTTAACAGCAAATTAAAAGAATTATGCCCCATGATGTAGTGGGATTTATTCTTGGATTACAATTATATGTGAAACATATGTTTAACATATAAAAATGGATCAATGTAATACACTACATTAACAGAATGGAGGAAAAAATTAACACCACAATTGGTGTAGAAAAATAGTTTGACAAAGTTCAATACGCTTTTCAAAATAAAAACACTTAAAAAAGCCTAGTAATAGAAGGAAACTAACTCAACATAATGAAAGCCATATTTGAAAGCTCCACAACTTACATCATACTTATTGGTGAAAGAACTGAAATCTTTTCCTATAAGATTAGGAAAAAGACAAGGATGCTTTCTGTAACTATTTCTATTCAACATGGTAATAGAAGTCCTTGCCAATTCAGCAAAGTTACAGGATACAAAACTTATACACAAAAATGAATTGGATTTTTCTATATATTTACAATGAGCAATTTGTAAAGGAAATTAAGAAAAAAATTACATTTAAAATAGCATCGAGAAAAATAAAAAACCTACTAATTATCCAAGGAGGTGACAGACATGATACCAAAAACTACAAAATATTGCTGAAAACAATTAGAAATAAACGAAAAGACATCCATATTCATGGATCAAAAGACTTAATACTATTAAGATGTTGATACTAACCAAAACAATCTACAGATTTAATGCAATGCCTATCAAAACCTATCAAAACCTTGAAGGTGTTTTTACAAAAACAGAAAAAGCCCATCCTAAAATTCGTATGGAATCTTGGTGGACCCTGAATGCCCATAATGATCTTGAGAAAGAACAAAATATTAGGTCTCACTTTTCTTAATTTCAAAATGTATTTTACAAAGCTACGGTAACCAAAATAATGTGGAACTGGCATAAAGATAGACATATAAACCAATGGAATAGAATACAACGCCCAGAGAAACCTATCACATATATGGAAATGAAATGATTTTGACAAGGGTGTCAAGACCATTCAGTGAAGAAATGATAGTCTCTTAAAGGAAAAGTGTTGGGAGAAATTGGATATACACATGTAAATAATGAAGTTGAACTCTTACCTTACACCATATATAAAAGCTAATTCAAAATGGATCAAAGATCTACATGTAAAAGCTAACACTATAAAATTCTTAGGAAAAAACCCCCAAAAAACAGAGGAGATGCTTCTTGTACATTGGATTTGGAAAAGATATCTTGGATACAACACTGAAAGGATAAGCAACAACAACAACAAAATAAATTGGACTACATTAAAAATTTCTGTGCACCAAAGGAAAAAAATCAATAGAGTCAAAAGGCAACCCACAGAATGGAAGACAATATTTTCAAATCATGCATTTGATGAGTTAATATTTAAAATATATAAAAAGTCCTGGAACTCAACAAGAAAAAAACAAACCAGATTAAAAAATGGCCAAAGGACTTGAAGACATTTCTCCAAAGAAGATACACAAGTGGCCAGTAAGCCCACGAAAGAATGCTCAAGGTGACTAACCATTATAGAAATCAAGACCACAATGAGACACCATCTCCTATCCATTAAGACGGCTACCATAGAAAACCAGAAAATAACAAGTGTGGGTGGGAATGTGGAGAAATCGGCACACTTGTGCACTTTGGTGGGAGTGTAAAATAGTGCAGCTACTACAGAAATTAAACATATGATTACACATGATCCAGAAATTTTACTTGTGGGTGTACTGAACCCAAAAGAATTGATAGTAGGTCTCAGATATTTGTATACCCAATATTATTCACAGTAGCCAAAACGTTATACATAGTAGCCAAAAGGTGGCAGCAACACAAGTGTCAAGTGACAGATGAATGGATAAAAAAAATGTGGTATAAACATACAATGAAATGTTATTCAGCTTTAGAAATGAAGGAGATTCTGGGGCACCTGCATGGCTCAGACGGTTAAGCATCTTCAGCTCAGGTCATAATCTTGCAGTTCATGGGTTCAAGCCCAGTGTCAGGCTCTGTGCTGACAGTTCGGAGCCTGGAGCCTGCTTGGGATTCTGTGATTCCCTCTCTCTCTGCCCCTCCCCTACTCACATTCTGTCTGTCTCTCCCCAGAATAGACATTAATAAAAAAGAAATGAAGGAGATTCCGACACATGCCACACTGCAGATGGAATTTTGAAGACATGCTACGTGAAATAAGCCAGTCACAAAAGACCTGTGTGATTCCACTTATATGAGTATGTAGAGTGGGTTAAATGCACAGATACAGGAAGTAGAATGGTGGTTGCCAGGGCCAAGGGGCATGGGAGTAAAAGGAAGTTATTTTTTAATGGTGTTAAATAACAAACATTCACCAAGTAATTTTAAAGAATTAATTGGCTTTATTAATCAATTCATTGGATCTGGGAGTGGCCCATCCAGCAAGTAGAAGTGAGCTCCAAAGGGCTACAGGAGAGGAAAGGTTTTTAAAGGTAGAGAGCAAGGGGGAAAATGGAAATTATTAGCAAAGATTGCATTGTCTTAGTAGGGCAAGGCTGCCCTCCTGGAAGAACATAAGGGGTCTATCAGTAAATTTCTTAGTGCTGACCAGAAAACTGCCATGATGACTGGCTAAAGGTTACATTCCTGGGAGGGTGAAACTGCAGTTTGTTTAGGTATTAAGTCGTAGTTTACTTGGGGCCTTAACTTAAATGATACCACTTTGGGCCTTTGTGTTTATTTGCTTTTTAAGATTATTTACTTATTTTGAGAGAGACAGAATCCATGGGTGCATGTGAGTGGGAGAGAGAGAGGAAGGGAGAGGATCCCAAACAGGCTTTGTGCTGTCAGCATGGAGTCAAACACGGACCTTTCCCATAAACTGTGAGGTCATGCCCTGAATCAACTATCAATGGTCTGATGCTTAATGGACTGAGCCACTCAGGCGCCCTTTTTAACGATGGTTATAGAGTTTCAGGTTTGCAAGATGAGGAGTGCTGGAGAAGGATGGTGGTGACAGCCTCAGAACCCTGTGAAGGTACTTGATACCACTGATCTGTACTTAAAATGGTTACAATGAGGGGCCCCTGGGTGGTGTAGTCTGTTAAGCCTTGAACTCTTGATCTCGGCTCAGCATGATCTCACTGTTCCTGACTTCAAGCCCCACGTTGGGCTGAGCGCTGATGGTATGGAGCCTGCTTGGGATTCTGTCTCTCCTTCTCTGTGATCCTTCCCTGCGTGTACACGCTCCCTCTCTCTAAATAAATAAACTTAAAAATTTTTTAATAATTGAATAAGACTATTACCTTCCAGTTCACTTATTTTCTTCCCTCCCAAAAATGTATTTGTATTGTAAAAAAAGTACAAAAAAGATTTGATTTTATTTATTTTTTTTGCATGGATCATTTATTTATTTATGTTTCTTTTATAGTGTATTGTCAAGTTGGTTTCCATATAACACCCAGTGCTCATCCCAACAAGTGCCCTCCCCCATACCCATCACCCCGCTTTCCCTCTTCCCCCCATCAGCCCTCAGTTTATTCTCAGTATTCAGGAGTCTCTCATGATTTGTCTCCATTCCTCTCCCCAACTATTTTCTTCCCCTTCCCCTCCCCCAAGGTCCTCTGTTAAGTTTCTCCAGATCCATATATGAGTGAAAACATATGGTATCTGTCCTTCTCTGCCTGACTTATTTCACTTAGCATAACACACTAGAGTTCCAACCACGTTGCTACAAATGGCCAGATTTCATTCTTTCTCATTGCCGTGTAGTATTTCATTGTATAGATAAACCACATCTTCTTGATCCACTCATCAGTGGATGGACTTTAGGCTCTTTCCATGATTTGGCTATTGTTGAAAGTACTGCTGTGAATATTGGGGTACATGTGCCCCTATGCATCAACACTTCTGTATCCCTTGGGTAAAGTCCTAGCAGTGCTATTGCTGGGTCATAGGGGAGAACTATTGTTAATTTTTTGAGGAACCTCCACACTGTTTTCCAGAGCAGCTGTACCAGTTTACATTCCCACCAACAGTGTAGGAGGGTGCCCATTTCTCCACATCCTCACCAGCATCTATAGTCTCCTGATTTGTTCATTTTAGCCACTCTAACCGGTGTGAGGTGGTATCTTAGTGTGGTTTTGATCTATATTTCCCTGATGATGAGTGACGCTAAGCATCGTTTCATGTGTCTGTTGGCCATATGGATGTCCTCTTTGGACAAGTGTCTATTAATGTCTTCTGCCCATTTCTTCACTGGATTATTTGTTTTTCAGGTATGGAGTTTGGTGAGTTCCTTATAGATTTTGGATACTAGCCCTTTATCCGATATGTCATTTGCAACTATCTTTTCCCATTCTGTCAGTTGCCTATTAGTTTTCTTGATTGTTTCCTATGCAGTGCAGAGGCTTTTTATCTTGATGAGGTCCCAGTAGCTCATTTTTGCTCTTGATTCCCTCGCCTTTGGGGATGTGTCAAGTAAGAAGTTGCTGCAGTTGAGGTCAAGGAGGTTGTTTCCTGCTTTCTCCTCTAGGGTTTTGACGGTTTCCTGTCTCACATTCAGGTCCTTCATCCATTTTGAGTTTATTTTTATGTATGGTGTAAGAAAGTGGTCTAGTTTCATTCTTCTGCATGTTGCTGTCCAGTTCTCCCAGCACCATCTGTTAAAGAGGCTGTCTTTTTTTCCATTGGATACTCTTTCCTGCTTTGTCAAAGATTAGTTGGCCATACATTTGTGGGTCCAGTTCTGGGCTCTCTAATCTCTTCCATTGGTCTATGTGTCTGTTTTTGTG
>CM053567.1:27165247-27211543 GCA_028646485.1 Cryptoprocta ferox
CAGCCCTGTAACCCAGGAATGAAACCCACTTGATCATGGTGGATAATTCTTTTTATATGGTATTGAAATCAGTTTGCTAGTATCTTGTTGAGGGTTTTGGCATTCGTATTCATCAAGGATATTGGCCTGTAGTTCTCTTTTTTTGTTGGGTCTCTGTCTGGTTTGGGAATCAAAGTGATGCTAGCTTTGTAGAATGAGTCTGGAAGTTTTCCTTCCATTTCTATTTTTTGGAATAGCTTGAGAAGAATGGGTACTAACTCTGCTTTAAATGTCTGGTAGAATTCTCCAGGGAAGCCATCTGGCCCCGGGCTCTTATTTGTTGGGAGATTTTTGATAACTGATTCAACTTCTTCACTAATTATGGGTCTGTTCAGATTTTCTATCTCTTCCCGTTTGAATTTTGGCAGTGCATTTGTTTTTAGGAATTTGTCCATTTCTTCTAGGTTGTCCCGTTTGTTGGCATATAATTTTTCATAGTATTCCATGATAATTGCTTGTATTTCTGACGTTTTGGTTGTAATAAATCCATTTTCATTCGTGATTTTGTCTGTTTTGGTGCTCTTTCATTTCTTTTTGAGAAGTCTAGGTAGAGGTTTATCAATTTTGTTTATTTTTTCAAAAAACCAACTCTTGGTTTCGTTGATCTGTTCAACTGTTTTTTTGGATTCTATACTGTTATATCTGCCCTGATCTTTATTATTTCTCTTCTTCTGCTGGGTTTGGGGTGCTCTTGCAGCTCTGCTTCTAGTTCCTTTAGGTGCGCTGTTATATTTTGAATTTGCACTTTTTCTAGTTTCTTGAAATAGGCCTGGAGTGCAGTATGCTTTCCTCTTAGGACTGCCTTTCCTGCATCCCAAAGAGTATGGATTGTTGTATTTTCATTTTCATTTGTTTCCATATATTTTTAAATTTCTTCTCTAATTGCCTGATTGGCCCATTCGTTCTTTAGTAGGGTGTTCTTTAACCTCCATGGTTTTGGAGGTTTTCCAGACTTTTTCCTGGGATTGATTTCAAGTTTCATAGCATTGTGATCTGAAAGTGTGCATGGTATGATCTCAATTTGTTTATATTTATTGAGGGCTGCTTTATGCCCCAGTGTGTGATCTGTCTTGGAGAATGTGCCATGTGCACTCGAGAAGAAGGTGAATTCCATAGCCTTGGCATGTAGAATTCTAAATATATCTGTCAAGTCCATCTGGTCCAATGTGTCATTCATGTCTATTCTTTCTTTAGTGATTTTCTGTCTGGTTGATCTACCCATTGCTGGAAGTGGAGTATTAAAGTCCCCTGCAATTAGCACATTCTTATCAATAAGATTGTTTCTGTTTGTGATTAATTGTTTTATGTATTTGGGTGCTTCTGAATTTGGTGCGTAGACATTTATAATTGTTAGCTCTTCATGATGGATAGACCGTGTAATTATTATATAATGTTCTTCTTCTTCTCCTGTTAGTGCTTTTACTTTAAAGTCCAGTTTGTCTGATATAAGAATGGCTACTCTGGCTTTCTTTTGACTACTGGTCGCATGATTGATATTTCTCCATCCCCTTACTTTCAATCTGAAGGTGTCCTCGGGTCTAAAATGAGTCTTGTGGATAGCAAATAGATGGGTTTTGGTTTTTTATCCATTCTGCTACCCTATGTCTTTTTATTGGAGTTTTTAGTCCATTTACATTCAGTGTTATTATTGAATAATATGGGTTTAGAGTCATTGTGTTCTCTGTAGGATTCATGCTTGTAGTGGTGTCTCTGTTACTTTGTGTTCCTTGCAACATTTCCCTCATAGGGTCTCTCTCACGATTTCTTGTAGGGGTGGTTTAGTGGTGATGAATTCCTTCCATTTTTGTTTGTTTGGGAAAACCTTTATCTCTCCTTCTATTCTGAATGACAGGCTTGCTGGATAAAGGATTCTTGGCTGCATATTTTTTTCTGTTCATCACATTGAAGATTTCCTGCCATTCCTTTCTGGACTGCCAAGTTTCAATAGATAGGTCTGCAACCACCCTGATATGTCTCTCCTTGTATGTTAGGGCCCTTTTATCCCTAGCTGCTTTCAGGATTCTCTCTTTATCCTTATATTTTGCCAGTTTCACTATGATATGTCATGCAGAAGATTGATTCAAGTTACATCTGAGGGGAGTTCTCTGTGCCTCTTGGATTTCAATGTCTGTTTCCTTCCCCAGATTGGGTAAGTTCTTGGCTATAAATTGTTCATATACCCCTTCAGCCCCTTTCTCTCTTCTTCTTCCTCTGAAATTCCTATGATAGGGATTTTATTCCATTTGATTGTATCACTCAGTTCTTGAATTCTCCTTTCGTGCTCCTGGATCAGTGTATCTCTCTTTTTCTTGGCTTCCTCGTTTTCTGTAATTATGTCTTCTAAGTCACCTATCCTCCTCTCTGCCTCTTCAATTGTGCAGTGGCTGCCTCCATGTTATTATGTACCTCATTTATAGCATTTTTTAATTCATCACAACTGTTTCTAAGGTCCAAAATCTTTGTAGCAATAGCTTCTCTGGTGTCGTCCATGCCTTTTTAAGCCCAGCGATTAATTTTATGACTATTTTCCTAAATTCTTGGTCAGTTATGTTGCTTATATCTGTTTTGACCAATTCTTTTTTTTTAATTTTTTAAAAAATGTTTTATTTATTTTTAAGAGAGAGAGAGAGACAGCATGAGCACAGGAGGGTCAGAGAAAGAGGGAGACACAGAATCCGAAGACAGGTTCCAGGCTCTGAGCTAGCTGTCTGCACAGAGTCTGGCGCAGGGCTCGAACCCACAAACTGTGAGATTATGACCTGAGCCAAAGTCGGACACTTAACCAACTGAGCTACCCAGGCACCCCTGTTCTGACCAATTCTTTAGCTGTCACTTCTTCCTGGAATTTCTTTAGAGGAGAGTTCTTCCATTTCATCATTTTGGCTAGCTTTCTGTCTCTTGTCAGTTTTAAAAGCTTGTTATGCACTCTGCACCTGCGAGTACTGCTGTATTAAAGGAGGCTCATTTTCTGTCCAGGGCCTGTCCATTCAGAAAGTGTTCTTTTAGTAGTTTCCCTTGGTCTCTCTTGTTGTGACTTTGGGTATTTTATTTTCCTACTCGTAGTGATATTATTTGGGACTCTCCACCATGTGTACTTTGGCTTGTTTCTTGAGGTAGTCCTGGAAAGAAAAACAGACAGACAAATAGGGGACAAAAGCACAGAAATGCACAAACAAATCAAACAAACAAGCAAACCAAAAGGAAAAAACAAAACAGAACAAAACAAAAACAACAAAAGACAAAGGACAGTCTAAAAGCATAAAACCCGAAATTCCAGCTACAAATAAAGAGCTGGGTGGAGGCAGTGTTGAAGGAAGAGCATATACAAGGAGAAAAATGACGGGTGGGGAGAAAGAGAAATTGAACATTGACTAGGCAGAGAGACTAAAAGGCTTAATTCAGATAGAGAAAAAGGAGAATACAGCAGGAAGTGAGGAGAATAAAAACACAAAGATAATGTTACCCAGAGAAACTATATAGTCTGATTATTTCAGAGAGAGAAGGGAAAGTAATGACGGAGTTGTAGAATATGCATCAAAAGAATGGATTAAATATGACTGTTTACACAAACCTATAACCAGAGTACCCAGTCCAGCAGAGGGGATAGATAAGAATGAGATAAAGGAGAATATATCTGAATAGCAAGAATTGATCTAGAGTCAGTCACGGCAATGCATCAATGCCAGTCTTGGGCAAGGGCTGTTTGTTTCCATATTACGTCTGGTAAAAAAGCAGATCCCCATGGCGGATGAGTGTGGTTTGGTGTAGGTAGGTCTCGCCTCCACTGTGGGTCCAGTGGCCCGCTCCCTGTGGCCCCGCCTTGGTGGTTGTGGGGAGAAAAATGGGGACCCCCAGTCCCTTCTTGAACCAAGCATTACAAATCACTCCTTTGGGTCTGATCTCACTGTGCCACGGGTGCAGCCAAGGCAGGCCATGTTCTATGTCCTGCCCCCAGCCTCCTTTCCAGATCTTACTACGTGCACATTAATGATACCACCTGAAATGTAATTCCTCAGGCTGGGCCACTTCCTAATAGGGGATCAAGTAGGGGAGCTCCTCCTGATGCCGACTGAGTCCCTTGCGTACCGTCTATCCCAGGGGGAATTTCTGGGACCGGGGCACCCAGCCCAAAGAAAGCTCCGTAGTTAGAGATAGGATCTCTCTCCAAACACCCTGTGGTTAGAGATGGGATGATAGGATCCATTTCCGTCCCCAGCTGAGGTTTTTCTCTTCTCCAGGGACAGTTCTACAAGTAGTTTCAGCTGCTCTTTCTCTTCCCTTTGTCTCTTCACAGAGGGGGCTCCCTACCTTCCGTGCCTCCGTGTCCCAGCCCATTTTTATCTTTCCCAGTTTGCAATCACACACCTATGAGGCAGTCTTCTTAGTGGACTCTGTCTCTTTCCTCCCAGACTCTTGCAGTTCAGAGTCATTTGGCTTCAGCCCTTCTTTGTTTGAGAGATGTGGGGCAGGAAGTATGGAACTCCTTATTTCTCCACCATCTTGCCTCAAGAGTCTCCAAGAAAGATTTTAAATGCCAAGAACTAGGATGTTGTATAGAGACATTGGGCCATGTAATTGATGAATATTTTACAAAATGTAACTTACTACATTTTCGTTTTATACCCTTTCTTTCTTTCTTTCTTTGTTGTTGAAATTTTTTAAATGTTTGTTTATTTTTGAAAGAGAAATAGAGACACAGAGTGTGAGCAGGGAAGGGGCAGAGAGAGGGAGAGACAGAATCTGAAGCAGGCTCTAGGCTCTGAGCTGTCAGCACAGAGTCCGATGCTGGCACAGAGCCTGATGTGGGGCTTGAACTCAAAAACCACAAGATCATGACCTGAGCTGAAGTCAGATGCTCAACTGACTGAACCACCCAGGTGCCCCATACCCTTTATTTTTTCTGAAAGGATTTTTATTCCACGTGCATCCGTTGTTTTAATTATAATAATTTAAAATGTTATTACATAACACAGCAAAACATAGTGAATTATATAACAAGCATCTTTGTTCCTAATACCTCGATTTATCAAATATGAATATTTAACATTTGTGCTTCAGATATTTGTTAAGAAAAATATAGATACATTTGAAGCCTCTTGCTATTCCCTTCCCTGACCCTCCTCAGAGGAGATTGGTATTTGTCTTGTGTGTGTGTGTGTGTGTGGGTGTGGGTGTGGTATGAATGGCAAAGTACTAAATAGTATTTTTTAAGTTAAAAATTGATGTAAATGAAATAGTCTCCATATTACTTGATAATTTCCTTTTTCTGCTTAATGTTATATTTTTGGGAGGAGACATGAGTCCCTGAAGTAAAAATTATGACTTATTTGCTATTGGTATTTATTCATAGAAAATGTGTAATTATATTAAAATATAAATATACTAAAAATTTCTGCTGTGTAACTTATATAAGTAACATTTTTTTAATGTTTATTTTTTTGAGAGGGAGAAACATAGACTGTGATCTGAGGTGGGGCAGAGGGAGGGAGACACAGAATCTGAAACAGGCTCCAGGCTCTGAGCTGTCAGCACAGAGCCTGACATGGGGCTTGAACTCACGGACCACAAGATAATGACCTGAGTGGAAGTCAGATGCTCAACTGACTGAGCCACCCAGGTGCCCCTGTATAAGTAACATTTGATAATCAAATGCATTTGTATCAAAATGATCACTGAAGTCCTGTTTGGAGACAGGACTTCAAGGAAAACATGGACAGAAAGGAGGAACCCCCCCTTTTTTTTAATGATAAAGAAATTTTTCTGCTTTATTTGGGTTTTTCTGAATTGTATCCAATGTCAATTTTCATAGCAATATAGCAAGCCGATTTGCCATTTGCCAATTTGTTTTTGCTGAAGTTATTCAAGTTGAATCGAATTGTAAGTTTTTTTTCTGCTCAGGAACAGGTTCTGAATTATGGAGAGAAAATGCTCCCAAGGGTCTTAATGATAGGCCCTGGTGGCTCTGCAGTGTTGTTGGTGCTGAGCTTTCATTAGAAATAATACTTGTCCCAGAATATTATGTGTATCATTTCATTTTGTCCCTTGTACAGCCTTGGAAATTGACATTATTCCCTCATTATTCAAATGAGGTAATTAGAGCACAGAGGTTTGCGAATCACCCAAGGTCACATGGTAGAATCGGGACTTAATGCCAGATCTTTCTTCCTCAGGAGCCTGTCTGTGTTTTTTCCCTTCTCTGCCAATGCAGATAAATCTGAAAAAGTGTAAAAGTCTGACTTGAGAAAATAAATTGAGCCCATTTTCTTTTTTTACCTCTCCATCTGATTTTCATGGAGTTTGTTGTTGTTTGTGAATAGGCCTCCACATATTTCTATTGGTTCTGGCTATGTGACTATTTTCAAGGCTTAAAAAACGGAATGTTTTTTTCAAACTGATATTGACAATTTCTATCTGAGATTATCAGCTTTGCCAGAACGTCTCCTTCATCTTCTACCATACACACACATGTTCATTTTATTTCTATGGCTATTTCTTATCTTCCCTCTTCCCCAGCTTCCTTATGTCCAAATTCAATATAGCTCATGGCATTATTATCAGTGGAGGCTTCTTCTGATGTGGTTATTTGTGCTAAATGGGAAAAACAAATGTAAAAAGGTTTTGTAAACTATGATAAGCTATACATGTCAGAGATATAGAAATATATATTTCAGTCTGAAGGTTAATGTCACTTTCACTTATGTGAAGATTACCAGTGATGTCAGTGAACGGGAAAACAGATACATTTCCCCCCAGTTTTGTTGATTCCCTGAAAACTTAGGGTCAGTATTTTGTTCTTTCTAAATAAAGGGGAAAGAATGTGAGAGTGTATAGATATACATAATGCTTTCATTTGTGTATAGAATAGCAGAAATCCAAGGAACTGTTACAACCATGCATTTTTATTTTGGCAGAGTTTTTCCTGCAATTTAAAATGGTTAATTTTTGTTGTATGTAAATTATACCTCAATAAAGTTGATTTTAGGAATCTTTAGAGTTAAAATAAAACAAAAAAATTCCACCATTGTGCTACCCGTTAAGATCTGAATAATGAGCATTAAAAGTTGCTGCTGACGTATTCAGAAGAGAGACACCTTGGCACTATGCCTTCTGCCGAAAGAACGGACCACTACTGAGAGTCCCATCAAAGGCAGGAATCTACATCTGGTCAAGCATCTGGCTGCCGCATTCAATTTATAGGTAATCCAGCAGCCACAGATATGTTAAACTACTCCATGGGGCTCCAGCAAAACCCATACTGTAAGAGTCTTTTTAGAAAAAGCAACCTTTGTCAAATAAATTGTAAGGACAAAGTAAAAGAGACGGGAGGGAAATCTTTAAGTTAAAGTACATATCATATTGAAGGAGGTTATGAATCCTCATCTTCTTTGTATTTGTGCCTTTTGTCACCAGACTTTACAATGCTCTTCCAGTAGGGGTTACTTGTTCCAGTCTTTGACATTGGACTTAGACACACTTGGTTTTCCCTATTATTGATATCTTATATTTATTATGAATAATTAACCAATATTTATACATTATTATTAGCTAATGTACATACATAATTTACTTACATCTCCTTAGTTTTTGCCTAATGTAGTTATTCTCTTCTAGGATTCAGTTCAGGAAACCATGTTACACACAATTGTTTCATGCCCTTTGGATCCTTCTGGTTGTGGCCATGTCTCAGACTTTTGTCAGTTTTGATGAGCTTGTTAGATTGGAAGAGTACTGGTCAGGTATTTTATAGACTGTCCCTCCAATGGGGTTTACCTGAGGGTTTTCTCATTTCTTAGATGGAAATAATGGGTTTTGGGAGGAAGATGACTGCATATGCCAAGGATGCATACTATCAACATGATATCGCTGTTGATATTGACCTTGGTTGCCCAGCCGAGATAGTGTTGGTCAGGTTTTCCCACTGTTAAATTACTCCCTTCCTTTTTCATACTGTATATACTCTTTGGAAAGAGTCACCCTGGAAAGCCACTACTTGAGGAGTGGGAAGTTATGACTTTCCTGCTTGAGGCAGAATGTCTAAATAAATTACTTGGAATTCCTCTGCATGGCAGATTTGTCTGTTTTTCCCCCATTTATTCAATCATTTGTTTATATCAATTTGGACTCATAGATATACTATGGGTTATGTAATTCAACCCTACTTTATTTTCTTGCTCAAATTGTTCCAGATCTAGCCACTGGAGCTCTTTTGGTTGGCTCCTGTGTCCCTTAACATATCTCACATCATGGTAGAGATCATGATTGTTTTAGTCCTTCCTTGGTGTTTATACGACACTACAGGTTCATGCTGTATATTTTTTTGTAACAGCCCAAGACCCAGACACTTCTCCAAGAAGCTCTAGTTGCTTCTATTGGAGAATGATATTAGAAAGCAAATCTGGGTACTAGGTATGGTCACTGCTACTGGGATAATCTTTGCTTCTAGGACTTCTCAGCTGGCAAAACAGTGAGTGTGTGTATACTTTCTATACAGACATATCTACAAATATTTCTGTATGTAGCTATCTGTGTCTAAGTTAAGCTAAAACATAAATTTATTCTGATGTCTCCAATTCTAATTCATTATTACATTATTACAGAAGTTAGAGTCTTTTGTTATACTGTGTACTCCATGTTAGGACCCCCTGAATTCCTAAATAATTTATTAAAATGTGCATATAATTAAAGTACATTCTTTGTTCTAGTAGATTCTATGGGTTTCAACAAGTGCATAGTATTGTATTTACCTTTACAGTATCATAGATTAGTATCACTGCCCTAAAAGTGATCTGTACCTCACCTACTTAATCTTCTCTCACCCCTGAACCCCTATCAATGACTGATCTATTTATTATCTACACAGTTTTTATTTTTCCAGGTCATCAAGATGGGATCATGCATAGGTAACCTTTTCAGAGTGTATTCTTACACTTAGCACCATGCATTTAAGGCTCATCTGTGCTTTTGTGTGGCTTTATGGCTTTTTTTTTTTTAAATCCCTGAGTAGTATTCCATATGGAATACTATTATACATGGTTATTTAGCCATTTACCCATTAAAGGATATCTTGGTTGCTTCCAGTTTGGGCGATTATGAATAAAGCTTCTATAACCATTTGCATGCAGGTTTTACGTGGACACATTTTCCATAAATCAGTTGAGGAATCAGTTGAGGAAGTAAATACCTAGTAGTGCAATTGCGGATTGTGTGGTAGTGCAATACCAGTAGTGCAATTGCAAAGCTAGGTTCAGCTTTGCAAGAGTGTGTCAAAGTGTCTGTACCACTTTGCATTTCCACCAGCACAGAGTGAGAGTTCTTATTTTTCCATATCCTTGCCAGCAATTGGTATTGTCAATGTTTCAGATTTTAGTTTCTCTAATAGATGTGTTATGCTATCTCATTGTTTGTTTATTTGTTTTTTCCAAATTATTATTGAAATTCTAGTTAGTTAACATATAGTGTAATATTGGTTTCAGGAGTAGAATTTAGCGATTCATCATTTACATAAAACACCCAGTGCTCAACATAAGTGCCCTCCTTAATACCATCTCCCACCTACCTCCTTCCAACCCTGTTTGTTCTCTATAGTTAAAAGTCTCTTACGGTTCCCTCTCTTTTCTCCCCCTTCCCTAATATTCATCTGTTTTGTTTCTTAAATTCCATGTATGAATGAAATCATATGGTATTTGTCTCTGGCTGACTTGTTTTGCCTAGCATAATATACTTTAGGTCCATCCATATCATTGCAAATGGCAAGATTTCATTCTTTTTCATTCCCATGTACTATGTGTATACACACACACATCACGTATCCCATATACACACATACACACACACACACACACACACACCCCACATCTTCTTTATCCATTCATCAGTTGATGGACATTTGGGCTCTTTCCATAGTTTGGCTATTGTTGATAGTGCTGCTATAAACACTGAGGTGCATGTGCTCCTTCAAATCAATATTATTGGACCCTTTGGGTTAATACCTAGTAGTGCAGCTACTGGGTCAAAGGGTAGTTCTATTTTTAACTTCTTGAGGAATCCCCATACTGTTTTCCAGAGTGGCTGTACCAGTTTGCTTTCCCACGCACAGTATAAAAGGGTTCCCCTTTCTCCATATCCTTGCCAACATCTGTTGTTTGCTGTGTTGTTATTTAGCCGTTCTGACAGGTGTGAGGGGTATCTCACTGTGGTTTTGATTTGTATTTCCCTGATGAGTGAGTGAAGTTGGACATCTTTTCATGTGTCTGTTGGTACCTGGATGTCTTTTCTGGAAAAATATCTATTCATATCTTCTGTCTGTTTCTTAATTGGATTATTTGTTTTTTGGGTATTGAGTTTGATAAGTCTTTATAGATTTCGGATACTAACCCTTTTATCAGATATGTCATTTGAAAATATCTTCTCCCGTTTTGTAGGCTGCCTTTTAGTTTTGCTGATTGTTTTTTTTTGTTGTTGTTGTTTTGTTTGGCTGTGCCAATGTTTTTGTTTTTTGTTTTGTTTTATTATTTTTTTTATCTTGATGATATCCAGTTAGTTCATTTTTGCTTATTTCCCTTGCCTCCAGAGACGTGTCTAGTAAGAAATTGCTCCAGCCGAGGTCAAAGAGGTTGCTGCCTGTGCTCTCCTCTAGGATTTTGATGGTTTCATATCTCACATTGTGGTCTTTCATCCATTTTAAATTTCCTTGTGTGTATGGTGAAAGAAAATGGTCCAGGTTCATTCTTCTGGACGTTGCTGTCCAGTTTTCCCAACACCATTTGTTGAAGAGACTGTCTTTTTTTCCAGACTGTCTTTAATCCATGAGCATGGAATGTTTTTCCATTCTTTATGTCATCTTCAATGTCTTTCATGAGTGTTTGATAGTTTTTAGAATATAGATCTTTAACCTCTTTGGTTAGATTTATTCCTAGGTATCTTACGGTTTTGGTGCAATAGTAAATGGAATCAATTCCTTGATATCTCTTTCTGCTGCTTCATTATTGTTATATAGAAATGTAACAGATTGATTTTATATTCTGCAATGCTGCTGAATTTGTGTATCAGTTCTAGCAGTTTTTGGATGGAGTCTTTCAGGTTTTCTGCATAGCACATCATATCATCTGAGAATAGTGAAAGTTTGGCTTTTTCCTTGCTGATTTGGATGCATTTTATTTCTTTTTGTTGTCTGATTGCTGAGACTAGAACTTTCAGTACTATGTTAAATAACAATGGTGAGAATGGACATCCCTGTCTTGTTCCTGATTGTAGAGGAAAAGCTCTCAGTTCCTCCCCATTGAGAATGATATTAGCTGTGGGTCTTTCATATATGGCCTTTAAGATGTTGAGGTATATTCCCTCTATTCCTACTTTGTTGAGGGTTTTTATCAAGAATGGAAGCTCTATTTTGTCAAATGCTTTTTTCTGTGTCTATTGAGAGGATCATATGGTTCTTATTCTTTCTTTTAATAATGTGGTGTATCATGTTGATTGATTTGTGAATATTGAACCACCCCTGCAGCCCAGGAATAAATCCCACTTGATTGTGGTGAATAATTCTTTGAATGTATTGTTAGATTCAATTTGATAGTATCTTGTTGAGAATTTTTGCATCCATGTTCATCAGGGATATTGGCCTGTAATTCTCCTTTTTGTGGGGTCTTTATCTGGTTTTGGAATCAAAGTAATGCTGGCCTCATAGAATGAGTTTGGAAGTGTTCCTTCCATTTTTATTTTTTGAAACAGTTTGAGAAAAATAGGTATTAATGTTCCTTTAAATGTCTGGTAGAATTCCCCTGGGAAGCCATCTGGCCCTGGACTTCTGTTTTTTCCGGAGATTTTTGATTACTGATTCAATTTCTTTGCTGGTTATGGGTCTTTTCAAATTTCCTATTTCTTCCTGTTTCAGTTTTGGTAGTTTACATGTTTCTAGGAATATATCCATTTTTTCCAGATTTCCCAATTTGTTGGCTCTCATTGTTTTAATTTGCATTTTCTTTTTTATTTGTTTCAAGGTTTTCTGTAAATTTTAGTTAACATATAGAGTAATATTGGTTTCAGGAGTAGAATTTAGTGATTCGTCACTTACGTATAACACCCAGTGCTCATCACAACTGTCCTTCCTTACCCATCACCCATTTAGCCCATCCCCTGCCCACCTCCCTCCATCAACCCTCAATTTGTTCTTTAGTTAAGAGTCTCTTATGGTTTGCTTCTCTCTCTCTCTCTCTTTGTCTCTTTTTTCCTTTCCCTATGTTCATCTGTTTTGTTTCTTAAATTCCACATATGAGTGAAATCATATGGTATTTGTCTTTCTCTGACTGATTTCGCTTAGCATAATACACTATAGCAAAAATGAACTATTGGAACTTCATCAAGATAAAAAGCTTCTGCACAGTGAAGGAAACAATCAACAAAACTAAAAGGCAACCTAAGGATGGGGGAAGATATTTGCAAATGACTTATCTAATAAAAGGTTAGTATTTAAAATTTATAATTTGCATTTCTTTGATGACATATAACATTGAATATCTTTTCATATGCTTATCTTCCATCTGTGTGCTGCCTTTGTAGGGTGTATGTTCAGATCTTTTGCCCATTTTTAAATTGAGTTGTGTGAGTTTTTTTTCAAAGTTTTAAGTTTCTCACATATTTTAGATACAGTTTTTTAATAGATATGTGTATTTTCTTCCAATCTGTGGCTTCTCTTTTCATTATCGTAACAGTTTATTTCATAGAGTAAAAGTTTTACATTTTGATAAATTAAGGCTATTGACTTTTTCTTTCATGGATCATGCTTTTGATGTTATATCAAAACTCATCATCAAACCCATGGTCACATAAACTTTCTTCTATGTATTCTTATAGTTTTATAACTTTGCATTTTACATTTAGGACTATTATTAATTTTTATTTAATTTTTATAAAAATTTTAAGTTCTGTATCTAGGTTTATTTGTTTGCATATGATACCCAATTTTTTTCAGCACCCCTTTTTTATAGACTGTCCTTTTACCATTGAATTTTCTTTGTGCTTTTGACAAAAATCAGTTGACTATATTTGTATGGGTCTGTTTCTAAGCTCTTTGTTTTGTTTCATTAATATAGGTTTATTTTTTCACCAATATACTGTCTTAATCATTGTAGCTAAAGTCAGTCTTAAAATCAGATAGTGTGAATCTCCAGATTTGTTACTCTTCTTCAGTATTGTCATTCTAGGCCTTGTGCCTTTCCATAAAAACTTTAGAATCAATTTTTTGATATCTATAAAATAGGTTGCTGGGATTTTGATTGGGACTGCATTGACTCCATAGATAAAACTGGGGAAATTGACATCTTGACAATATTGAGTCTTCTAAAACATGAACATGATATGTCTATTTAGGTTTTTATTTTTTTAATGTTTATTTATCTTAAGAGAGCGAGAGAGAGGGAGAACGCATGTGCATGTGCTCATGTGCACTCACGTGTGCACTTGAGTGGGGGAGGTGCAGGGAGAGAATCCCAAGCAGGCTTCATGCTCACAGCTCAGTCTCACAAACCGTGAGATCATGCCCTGAGCTGAAATCAAGAGTTGGGTGCTCAACTGACTAAGCCACCCAGGTATCCCTGTTTATGTAGACTTTAAAAATTTCTTTCATCAGTGTTTTGTAGTTTTCCACCCATACAGCTTTTTTAATCTAAAATATTAAACCTGAGTATTATTTTTGGAACTATGGTAAATTGCTTTATTTTCAAATTTCAAATTTCAATTATTCATTGATGATGTATAGAAAAAGAACTGATTATTTTATACTGCTCATGTGTCCTGGAACTTACTACATTTACTTAATAGTTCTAATAGCTTTTTTTGGTAGAATCTTTGGTATTTTCTACATAATCAGATTATCTGTGAATGAAGGCCATTTTAGTTTTTGCTTCCCAATCTGTATACTCTTTATTTCTATTTCTTGTCTTACTGGACTAACTAGGACTTCCATTATGATGCTGAATAGGAATGGCGAGGGAGGATATCCTTGCCTTGTTCACAGCCTCAGGAGGAAAACATCTGGTCTGTTTTCATTAAATATTATGTTAAGTATAGAGTCTTGTATATGTTCTTTACCACGATGAGGCAGTTGCCCTCGATTCCTAGTTTGCTGAGAGTTTTATCATGAATGGGCATTGGATTTTCTCAGGTGCTTTTTCTGCTTCAGTTTAAAAGATGATGTGATTTTGTTTCTTTGGTATGCTTATATGGTGGATTACAACGATTGACTTTCAAAGGTTGAATTGGTCTGGCATATCTGGAATAAATCCCACTTGATTGTGTAGTATAATTCTTTATTATACACTGTTGGATTTGATTTGCTAATATTTTGTTAAGGATTTTCAAGTCTATATTCATGAGATATTTCTATTCTTGTAATGTCTTTGTCTGGTTTGGGTATTAGCAGGATAATGGCCTCATAGAATGTGTTAGGAACTTTCCCTTCTACTTCTATTTTCCAGAAAAAATTGTGGAGGATTGGGATTTTTTCTTCTTTAGATGTGTAGTAGAACTTATCAGTGAATCCATCTGGCCTCAGCTTCTTTTTTCTTTTTTGAGGATTCTTTTGTATTGATTCAATTTCAACAAGGCTATTTAGATGATCTATTTCTGCTTGTATGAATTTTAGTAGTTTGTATATTTTAAGGAATTGGTCTGTTTCACCTAAGTTATCCAATTGATGGGCAAACACTTGTCTTTAGTATTCTTTATTATCCCTTAATGTCCATGGCATATATGGTGATATTTTATTTTTGATATTGATAATTTAATTTTGATATTGGTAATGCCTTCCTTTCTTGGTTTCCTGGATACTTACCTATTTTTAAAGATCAAAAATCTAGCTTTTGCTTTTATTGATTTTCTGATTTTCTTTATTATTTTCCTGTTTCTAGTCATTGATTTATGCTCTAATTTTTATTATTTCTTTCCTTCTGCTCGCCTTAGGTGTAAATTTTTCTTTCTCTAGATTCCCAAGGCAGAAGCTTAAGTTACTGATTTTTGATCTTTCTTGTTTTCTAATAGAGTAAAACCTTGGATTGCATGTAACTTGTTCTGCAAGTGTTCTGCAAGATGAGCAAACATTTCTAATTTTAACTTGATAAACGAGTGATGTCTTGAAGTACAAGTAGTACATGACACCGAATGTCACATGATCACAACTGAGCCAATGGTTCTTGAAATTTGCTTTGATATATTAGTGCTTTGAATTACAAGCACGTTTCTGGAACAAATTATGCTCACAAACCAAGGTTTTACTGGATATGTATTTAGTGCTAAAAGTTTCCCTCTAAGCACTGCCTTCACTACATTCACAAATAGAGATAAATTATATTTTCATTTATTTGAAAGTGTGTTTAAATTTCTGTCGAGATATCATCTGTGACTCATGGGTTATTCAAAAGTGTGTTGTTAAATTCCAAATATCTGGGGATTTTCCAGCTACCTTTCTGTTAATTGATTTTTAACTTAATTCCATCATGGTCTGAAAACATACTTTGTGTGATTTCTATCTTTTACGTTTGCTATTGTGTATTTCATGGCTCACAATGTGATCTGTCTTGGTGAATGTTCCAAATTTTAGATGGATATGTGTTCTGTTGTGTTGGATGAAATATTTCATAAATATGAATTAGATTCACTTGATAGCTACTACTTGACAATACAGATCATCTATATTCTCACTGATTTTCTGTCTGCTTGGTCTCCCAATTACATGAGAGGGGTATTGACATCTCCAAATCTAATAGTTTGTCTATTTATCCTTTTAGTTATATCAGTTTTGGTGACTCATGTATTTTGATGCTCTTGTATTAGGTGCACACCACATGTTCAGGGTTGCTATGTCTTCTTGGAGAATTGGCTCCTTTATAATTATGCAGAGACCTTTTTAAATCTTTGGTTATTTTCCTTGTTTTGAAGTTTGCATTGCATAATATTAATATGGCTACTCCAGCTTTCAGTTGATAGATATTAGCATGGGTCTCCTTCTTTATTCCTTTACTTTTAACCTGAGTCTTTATATTTAAAATAGTTTTCTTAAAGATGGCATATGGTTGTGTCTTGATATTTATTGACTCTGACATTTTGTCTTTTAATGGGTGCATTTTGACCATTTGCATTTAAAGTGACTACTGATATATTTGGATTAATGGCTCCATTTTTAATTGTTTTGTTTATTGAATATATTCTTTGTTTCTTTTCCCTCTTTTTATGACTTCTCTGTTTTTAATTAAACAATTACATGATTCCATTTTATATCCTCTCTTAGTATACTTAAAAAAATGTTGTTAGTTGTTGCTCTAGATTTTAAAGAATTTGTTTTAAACTAATCTGAGTCCATTGTCACATAATGCTATACCACTTTATAATTGGTGAAGTTGCCTTAGACTGTTCTCCATTCTTTTTTTCCGGTCCCTTGTAAGATTATTGTCATTGATTTCATTCTAGCATTGGGTAATCCATATGCTAGAATTACCCAATATATTGTCACTATTATTGAATAGTCATCTTTAAAAATTTTTTTAAAAATATTTATTTATATTAGAGAGAAAGAGCATGAGTGGAGGAGGGGCAGAGAGACAGAGACAGAATCTGAAGCAGGCTCCAGGCTCCAAGCTGTGAGCTGTCAGCACAGAGCCTGATGCTGGGCTTGAACCCATGAGCAGTGAGATCATGAACTGAGCTGAAGTCGGAGGCTTAATTGACTGAGCCATCCAGACATTCCTAAACAGTCATCTTTTAGTTTAAGAAGACAAACAAGAAAATATTTTTTTTGCCTTCATTTATTTCTTCTTTGACACACTCCCTCTTCCCACCCCTTTTTTTTTTTTGGAAAACCTATGTTTCTGATCTATATAATTTTCCTTCAGTCTACAAAAGCCTACCTTAAAATTTCTTACAAGATATGTCTACTTGTAATGAATTACCTCAGTTTTTTTTTTTTTTGGTCTGATAAAATCTTCATTTTTAAAGTATAATTTTGCTGGATATAGAATTCTGGGTTGGTGGATTTTTTTTCTTTCAACACTTTAAATATTTCACTCTACTCTTGCTTGCACGGTTTCTTTTTTTTTTTTTTTAATGTTTATTTATTTACTTTGGGGTAGGGTAGGGGCAGAGAGCAAGAGAGAGAGGGAGAAGAGGGAGGGAGGGAGAGAATCGCAAGCAGGTTCCATGCTCAGCATGGAGCCCAACTTGGGGCTAGATCTCATGACCATGAGATCATGACATGAGACAATATCAAAAGTCTGATGCTTAACTGACTGAGCCACCAAGGCACTCTGCTTGCATGGTTTCCAATAAAATTTAAAAACTCCCCGTAATTCTGGTTTTTGCTCCTCTATATGTAAGGTGTTTTTTTTTCCTCTCTGGCTTCTTCAAGGTTTCTCTTTGGTTTGGTTTTCTACAATTTGAATATTATAGGCCTAGGTGTGAGAGTTTTTAAAATTTGTTTTGGCATTTATTCTGATTGGTGTTCTCTGTCCTTCCTGGATCTATGCTTTGCTTTCTGTGATTAATTTTGTAAAGTTATCAATTTTTTTATTTTTACATCAATTTTTTTTCTGTTTCATTCTTTCTTCTATTGTATCTGAGTTATGTGGATGTTATTCTTTGTTTCACAGTTCTTGGATGTTCTGTTTTGTTTGTTTTTACTCTTTGCATTTCACTTTGGGAAGTTTCTATTATATCAAGCTCACTGATTCTTTTTTTTTTGACTGTGTCAGGTTTACTGATGAGCTCATTAAAGGGATTCCTTATTTCTGTTACTATGTTTTTGATTTCCAGCATCTCCTTTTGAGTCTTTCTTAAGGTTTACATTTGTCTCATTATATTATGTATTTGCTCTTGGGGCACCTGGGTGGCTCAGTTGGTTGAGTGTCCAACTTCGGCTCAAGTCATGATGTCACTGCTCATGAGTTTGAGCCCCACATCAGACTTGCTGATGTCAGCTTGTCAGCACAGAGCCCGCTTCGGATCCTCTGTCCCCTCCTCTCTGCCCCTCCCTTGCTTGTACTCTCCCAAAAAACAAATATAAAAAAAAAAAACACAAATATGTGCCCTTGTATGTTGTCTATTTTTTTCCATCAGAGCTCTTAACATATTAACCATAGCTATTTTATGTTTCCTGCCTGATAATTCCATATCTGTGTCATATCTGAGTGATTCAGATGACTGCTTTGTCTAAAACCTAAAAAGATTTTTTGTTTTTCTTGATTTTTGGTATATCTCCTGCTATTTTGTGGAAAACTGAACTTGTATTGGGTACCAGAGACTGGTAAATGGGCTTTTAGTAAGAAAGTTTATGTTAACGTGGCTTTAATGTTTGTTGTAGGTATAGTGCCAGAGACTTCAGATCCCTCCAATGTCCTTAATTTGGTTTCCCCTTTTGACTTAAGGCATATGTGTATACTCCTTAGAGAAGGTCTATGCCCTACAGTTCTTTCCTCTGTAGCTTATTTCTATAATCCTGGAGCTCTGTTGGTGTGGTGGTCAAAGGTGGGAAATATAATCTTATAATTTTAAAATTAAATCTCAGTCTTTTAGTGGGTCTGTGTCTCTTGGCTATGACCTTCACAATTTGTCCAGTGGCACATTTGTTTTTTCAGTCCCTTCCCCAGGCTTCCTTCCTTGGTTGTGTTGCTCCCAGTTGATTTCCAGAAACCCTGACCCCTGTTAAGATGTTTGTGTGTTTTTTTTTTTTTTTTTGTTTGTTTGTTTGTTTGTTTTTAGGTGAGACAGGAAGGCTGGAGGGGTCTAGAGTGTGAGGAGTGACCTTCCCTTATCTGAGATAAGGCTCAAACAGGCCTTTTGTGATAATGGGCCTTTCTTGTGGAGAAGGCTCTGGGATTATTTCACAAGGATTACTTTTGACCCTCTCCCTGCCAAAGCCAGGAGGAAACCTTCCTCCAGTTCTCCTTATGACAACCTGGTGGGCTTCCTGGAGGTAAAGCCCTTCCTCCCAAGACCTCAGCCCCCAAGAAATTTCTCATTTGCACACTACTCCACACCGACTCTCTGGTAATTAAAAAGGACCATTTAAGCGTTCCTAATTTATGGCTCCACAACCTTAAATTATGGGCCGATCTTAGCTGTGTCCTCTGTACATGTCTGTCTCTCAATATTCGGGAGTTACTTTGCAACCTCAGTTCTCTTATGGGACCAAGAAAAGTCACTGATTTTCAGATGGTCCACCTTTTCCTTATTATTCAGACAGGAGTGATGCCTACTAAGCTCTACATTTCAGGACTGAACCCAGAAATTTTTATGTGTTAAAGTTTTCTTTGTATAAGTTTTGCACATGGACTCATTAAGTGGACTCCTACATATTGATTCTTCTTTGTTGCTATTGCAGATAAGGTTTTCTCTGTCATCACAACCTTTACTGGTTTGCTTATTTTTCAAAAGGCCATTGATTTCTTCATGTTAGTTTTATATCTTGCTACTTTACTAAATTTTTTTGTTGGTTAAGTTTCTTTTATCATTGACTCTTGGAGGTTATACTATCATAACAGTATCATAGATATCACATAATTATATACTTATTATAAAATAATATAATTTATATAATTATTATAAAATAATATATATTTACTATATGTATTGTTTTATTATGCTAAGAGAACAAATCTCAATTTCTATTTTCTTGAATGTTTTTACCAGGAATGGATGTTGAATTTTTGTCAAAGGACTTTTCAGTGTCTGTGGAGAAACTCAAGTGAGTTTTTTTATAGTTATTAATATGGAGCATGATATTAATGGATTTTTAAAATACTGAACCAAACCTGTGCTCCTAGAATAAATCCTATTTGGTCATGTATTTAATTCTTTTTTTTTTTTTTTTGAACTGTCACTGCTTTATTTCATGACACATTATAACATAGAAATATGCCTTTTTAAAATACTTCATATAAAATTATTGACAATACTAATGTTTTCTCCTTGAGTAAACAAGATTTAATTTACAAATCTATTGTGAAACTTTTGTCTAGTTTTGCAATTTTCAGATATTCCAGTGCAAAAGTACATCCCATTAGAGACAACATAATGTACTTGGAATGAAGGACCTATGATACAGAAAAAGCACAAAAACTTAGCAGCATTACAGAGTATAGGAAGGGGGAATAGAATATTTAATCTTTTATTTTTAATTAATTAATTAATTAATTTTTAGAGAGAGAATTCAGGGGAGGGGCAGAGAGAGGAGAGAGAATCCAAATTAGGATCCACATTCAGTGCGGAAACCTATGTGAGGCTTAATTGCATGACCCTGGGATCGTGACCTGTGCCAAAATCAAGAGTTGGACACTTAACTGACTGAGCCCTCCAGGCACCCCAAGAATACCTAATCTTTATGGAAATACAAACTTTCCATAAAAAGAGATACAACAATTTTGATGAGAATTAGAGCTATACTACTATATACTGTGTTATTACCAATAAATAGTAACAAGGGTGCAAATTAGTATCAGTATCAAAGTGGCTGAATATTATATGACACATGGCTCTTTGGAAAAGATTTATCTGATAATATACAACCATGAGAAGAAAGCAGACAAATCCCTTTAGTCTGTGATTTCAGTGAATGAATGATGTGCAACATTAATGCACATGCTTTCACAATGCACGTGCTTTTAATACAGATATTGAAATACAGTAGTTTGGGGTTTGACTGTTTACTAACAATGAACTGGGCTGGTCATTTATGTTGAAAGGGCTTTGTTATTGTTTTCTATTGTATTTTTCATATTCACAGTTGTTACCAAGGTTTTCAGGGTGTCCAAAAGAAGCAAAAGCAAAAATCTTGGACCTTCCTTCCTTCCTTCCCTCCCTTCCTCCCCTTCCCCTTCCTTCCTTCCTTCTCTCCTTCCTTCTCTCCTTCTCTCCTTCCTTCTCTCCTTCTCTCCTTCTCTCCTTCCTTCCTTCCTTCCTTCCTTCCTTCCAAGAGCTTTTGAAACTCACATAGGTACATTTATATAGGGAATATATAGGGGCGCCTGGGTGGCTTAGTTGGTTAAGTGTCCGACTGCGGCTCAGGTCATGATCTCATGGTTTGTGGGTTTGAGCCCTGCATCAGGCTCTGTGCTGACAGCTCAGAGCCTGGAGCCTGCTTGGGATTCTGCGACCCTCTCTCTGCCCCACCCCTGCTTGTGGTCTTTCTCTGTCTTTCAAAAACGAATAAACATTAAAAAAATTTATATAGGGAATATATAGAATTTTTACTTGATTGAGTAGAGTTGATAAAATTTTCTACTACAATTAGACTTAGATAGGAAAGTCAAAAAGATTACTGTTTGGGTAGTCTAAAAGATAGTAAGTAATATTAATGAAGTTGATGTGCAACTGTGGATTGTTTCTAGCTTCAGAAGAGGTCCCTTTAAATCTAGATTGAGATATTTATTTTCAGAAGAGTTCACATTGCCTTTTGATTTTTTAAAATATGGCCTTGAAGTCAGAGTAATTAGAGCAAGGAATTGCTAATGGATTTAATATAGTCAGAACATGATTCTAGTGAAATGGGAAAACTAACAGAAGTTTGATTTTAAAAATCATGAAACAAGGAGAAACTAATTTTATGACTTTTATATCATTAAAGATAGCATAAAGTATAATGATATCATGCCAACAGTTATTGGAAATGTGTCTTCATTACTTTCTAAGTCGTTTTAGAAAACAACACTGGCAAAAATTTCAAAGTCATTTTCTTTTATGAGTAACATGTTACATGATAACATTGTTAAATTTTTATTTTATTTTATTTTATTTTTAAAATATTTATTTTGAGAGAGAGAGAGGGAGAGAAAGAGAGCAAGTGGGAGAGGGGTAGAGAGAGAGAGGGAGACAGAGAATCCCAAGCTGACAGTGCAGAGCCTGCTGTGGGGCTTGAACTCACAAACCATAAGACCATGATCTGAGCCAAAAGCAAGAGTTGGATGCTTAACCGACTCAGCCACCCAGGTGCCCCTACATTCTTAAAATTTTTAAAGGAAAAATATAGATTAATTTGAAATAGATCTGAAACATATTTTTAGAGTTAATATTTAAATTTTATAGAGTTAATATTTAAATTTTATAGAAGTAATTAGTAAGGATGTTGAATAATCACTTGAGGGGTGCCTGGGTGGCTCAGTCGGTTGAGCGTCCACCTTTGGCTCAGGTCCTGATCTCCACGTTTGTGGGTTCATGCCCCTTGTCAGGTTCTGTGCTGACAGCTAGCTCAGACCCTGGAGCCTGTCTTCAGATACTGTGTCTCCCTCTCTCTGACCCTCCCCTGCTCACCCTGTCTCTCTTTCTCTCTCAAAAATAAAATAAAACATTAAAAAATTTAAAAAAAAGAAAAATCACCTGAATTTCACCAAATAGTAGTTTGTTTGTATTTTTGTTGTCTTCATGTATTTATTTCTTAATGTTGTATAGGATTCTGTTTTACTAATGTTGTATTCAGTATTTCTACATGATATCTGTAAGTGTATAACTCTATAGGGTTTTTTTGCTCAAAAACTTCAGGTTTAGGTATCAGTGTAGTACTTCTTAAAAAAGTAGGAATTTTCCCTTTATCTTCAATATTCTAGAACAATTTGTAAAGCATTGGAAATACTGACCCTTTAAATGTTTGATGGGATTTTCTTCTAAAATTATCTCTGCAAAGTGCTTTTAAAATGATGTAGTTTCTTAATAACTTTATTTTTATCTTCTGTGGAAAATGTTATCTATCTATAATAGAGTGAAATATCATTAGTCTGTATTACCCTAGGAAATTATCCATTTCATGTAGGTGTTCTAAGTTATTTGAATAGCGGTTTGCAATGTAATATCTTACGATGTTTTTAATTTTTCTGTTTGAATGGTTGTTTGCCCTTATTTCTTATTTTTTGTATTTATGATTTATCTCATTACTTTCTTTAAAATAAACCTACAGGAATTATATTTGTTGTCTACTATTTTTCTACTCTCTACCTCATTAATTTCCACCGTTTATTTTTTCCTTCTTTGTGCTTTCTTTTTACTTTTTTATTTTTCAGCTGGATTCAATTTATTTAGCTTGATTCTTTCATTTTTTGACTCAAAAAATGATTAGTCTATGAATTTTCCTCTAAACATTAATTTCAATATATTTTTGTATTGTTATTTTTTTTAGAGATTCTGTCATTCTGATTTTTTTCCCTTTCATAGAGTATATTTCATAAAACTGTTGATAATTTTCATATCTCCTTTGGAGGAATGTCTGCAGTTCTTTTGCTCATTTTTTAATCAAGTTATTTGACAGGTTTTTTTGCTGTTGAGTTGTAGTAGTTCCTTATGTATTTTGGATATTGACCTGTTATCATATCTACAGTTTGCAAATATTTTCCTCCATTCTGTAGGTTGCCTTTTGGTTTTGTTGATTGTTTCTTTTGTTTACAGAAGCTTTTTAGTTTGATGTAATCCCAGTTGTCTATTTTTGCTTTTTTTTATGTTTGTATTTTATTTTTGAGAGAGAGAGAGAGACAAGAGTGGGAGTGGGGGAGGGGCAGAGAGAAAGGGAGACACAGAATGTGAAGCAGGCTCCAGGCTCTGAGCTGTCAGCACAGAGCCAGATGTAGGGCTCAAACTCACAGACCACGAGATTGTGACATGAGCTGAAGTTGGACGCTTAACCACTTGAACCACCCAGGCGCCCCTGTCTATTTTTACTTTTGTTGCCTGTGTTTTCGTGTCCAAGTCAAGAAATCATTGCCAAGGCCAATGTGAAGAATACTTTTCTGTTCTTTGAGTTTTATAGTTTAAAGTCTCACATTTAACTCTAATTTATTTTGAGTTGATTATTATATATGGTATAAGATTCATTGTCCAATTTCATTCTTTAGTATGTGGATATCTAGTTTTCCAAGTACCCCTGTAAGGATGGCTATTATCAAAAAAACAAATGGCAACAATGTTTGTGAGAATGTGGAGAAAAGGGAATCCTTGTACACTGTTGATGGTAAATTGTTGCAGCCATTGTAGAAGATAGTATGTAGGCTTCTCAAAAAATTAAAATATAACTATCATATGATCCAGCAATCCTACCTCTGGGTATACATCCAAAGAAATTGAACTCAGTATCTTGAAAAGATATCTAAATGGCCATGTTCACTGTAGCATTACTAACAATAGTCAAGTCACAGAAGCAACCTCAATGTCCATCAATGGATAACTGGATAAAATGTGTTTATATACAATGGAATATTATTTAGCCTTAAAAAAGAAGGAAACCTTGGGGCACCTGGGTGGCTTAGTCAGTTGAGCATCAGACTCTTGATTTCAGCTCAGGTCATGGTCTCATGGTCATGGGATTTAGCCTGCTAAGGATTCTCTGTATCCCTCTCTCTGTCCCTACCCCTCTCTGTTTCTCACACATGCATGCACACGCTCTCTCTCTCTCAAAATAAATATTTATGAAAAGGAGAAGGAAATCTTGCCATTTGCAACAATACAGATGAACCTAGAGAACATTATGCCAAGAAATAAGTGAGACACAGAATAAATAAAACATGATCCCACTTATCTGAGGAACCTAAATGAATCTTATGTAAGCAGAAAGCAGAATGGTGGTTACTAGAGGCTGCAGGAGAAGGGAAGGTGGGAGGTACTCTTCAAAAGGCATGAGGTTCAGTTATACATGGTGAATATATCCTAGAGATCTACTGTATAGCGTGGTAATAGTGCCTACCATTACCACTACTGGATGCTAAAATTTTGCCATGAGGATAGATCTTACGGTAAGTGTTTTTAATCCCCAATTAAGTGAGTGAGTAAATAAATAAATAAATAGTGTGGAAGAAAACTTTTGCAAGTGATAGGTATGTTTATGATATTGATTGTGGTGATGGTTTCATGGGTAAACTCATTGAGTTGTATTCATTATATATAAATAAATACACACACACAGCCAGCTTTTTATAGGTTCCATATTCCTGCAACAGGACACATGGAGAGCTTTTTGAGTGGCTGGAAAATTTCAGTTTCTTGACCTAGGTGATGGCTACAAGGGTGATAATCTTACGGTAGTTCGCTAAGCTACACATTCTTTTAATGTGAATTTTCTCTATTCATTTTATTTTACAATGAAAAAGGTTAAAAAATATTTTGAAGTTATATAAGCCAAAGCCCTATTTTTATACTGAGAGAAACATGTAGCTTTGAGAAACTAAGTGGTTTGCTGCAGAGCACATAGCTAGTTAGCCACAGAACCAAGAATAGCAGCCCCACCATCATCCTAATAAATGAGAGAATAGAATATCAGTAAAGAGAAATGATAATTCTTTTTTTAATGTTTTTTTTTTAAATTTATTTTTGAGAGACAGAGACAGTGAGAGCAGGGGAGGGTCAGAGAGAGAGGGACACACAGAATCTGAAGACAGGCTCCAGGCTCTGAGCTAGCTGTCAGCACAGAGCCCGACGTGGGGCTCAAACCCATGAACTGCAAGATCATGACCTGAGCAGAAGTAGGACGCTTAACCGACTGAGCCACCCAGGTACCCTGAGAAATGACATTTCTAAAGAGAACACAGAAATAATGAGCTATGGAACATTTCAGTGTAAAGGTGCTAAATGGGTAAAACATATCCTTACCAATAGGTGAGGGTTTACATTAGGAAATACTATTAAGCAGCACAATTTCATAGATATTTATACTTTTTTTTTAATTAAAACATTTTTATTTTAAAGAGAAAGTGCGAGCAGGGGTTGGGGGCCAGAGGAAGAGAGAGAATCTTAAGCAGGCTCCACACGGGCTCAATCCCACAACCTTGGTGTCATGACCCAAGCCGAAATCAAGAGTCTGACGTTCCACCAACTTAGCCACACAGGCACCCCTAGATATTTGCACTTTGTAAGTATGAAGCTTGAATGATATCAGTAAGTAGTATTCACTGAACTTATTAGCCTTCCTGAGTGTTACTTCACATACCAATTTATAAAGTTCAGGTAGTGTCCTCACAGTTTACTGCTGACTGAAGTTAAACATAGGTGGATATGAAGTCGCAGAGTTTTTCAATCCATTCTAATTGTCCTTGGTTACAGTGAGGGTACAACTGAAACCCAAAGAGGAGGTATGACTTTCCCAAGCTTGTTAGGGGCCCAGCCAGGCCTGGAAGGAAACTTCCTCTTTTCAATTTATGAGGCTGGCTTGCAGTTACTTGGAGAGAGAAAATGAGTCAGTTTTGTATTTTCAATTAAAATGGAGGTCTTGCTAAAAACAGTGCTGTTTCTCTTAGGGGAAGCTCAGGGGAGGCAATATGGCTGAAGACTGGCAGGGGGCTGGGGGCTGGCTTAGATACTTGCTTTGAAGTGGCATTCACATGAAAAGATAGGATTTTATTTAGATTTGGGGGCAGGGAACCGGGGAGTATCAAAAACTTCTGCAAAACACTCCTGGCCTCTGCACGGATTAAGATTTTTGGTATTTTTGCAACCTATTTCGGAGTATTTTGGCACTGTTGATTAGGAGTTAGAATTATTATATAGAATATAAAGAATAAAAAAATTAATCCTATTTTTAGCCAGTTTGCATTCAAGTACTTTAAAATTGGACATTTTATCAGAGACAATATTAGGTGTATTTGCCTGACTATGTTTATGGCTGTATGTTTCCTAGCACTGTGTTATCTACTCTTTCCTAGTAATATAGAATGAGGCACTGGCTCTTAAGTAGGTAGTTTTGAAAGAAAATGTCTAGCTCCTGCTCTTTAGAGATAAACTGATAAACACACCAAAGTATTAAAGAAACCTAAACAACCTACAAATACACCTGTTTTAAATCAACGTTTTTCTCCAATCTGTGGCTAGAAATCCAATGTGTATTCTCTGTGAAGCTCATAAAAGAACAACTCTCCAGTTTAAAGGATCCAATGGCCTTAGAGCCTCCTGAGGAATCTAGATTAATGGAGGTTACTCAGAGAGTTGCAGAACATAGGAAATCCTGCTAGTGAATGTGTAGCACTTGGATCCGAAAGCTAAAATGCTATCTCATGAGGCAAAGGCAAACAGAAATATCCACAGATGTAAGAAAATACTGATGATGTAAGTTTTTCCTGTTGTGTTTTTGACTTTGCAGATACGATGTGGGCTTATATATAAGGACATCAATTATATCAGCTTAGTGTAGGTTATGGAGAAACCTATGTTAATTGTCACTATTTAATAGTTTCCAAATTCCCTCATGATCCTGCTACCTACAATCATCAAAACGCTAAGCTGGCTTCCACCTCTGGAAAGTCATCCATGAATGTAGTTATTTCCTTTTTACCATTTAAATTACACATGTTGACCTAAAATTTAGAATTAACATACTATCAAAACAATCACTGCAATTTTTCAGGTAAACTCTGCTCACATTCTCTTAGGAGGGTTCGATTATTCATGTAGGCTCCACTTAAAGGAGGAGGGATCTGAGAGGTGTAGGTAAGTGATAAGATGCTCAATGACACCCAGTCATAAGAGGAAGGCCTGCGGTGAGGACCAGTGATTCTCTGAGGAAACTGCGGCCTCCCTGCCTGAACCAAAGTGGGCCAGCCCAACTGAACTCATTTCTTCTAACTCCACTGATCGATAGTGGCTGAGTACCTGAGATGAAATTTATCTTTGCAATACCTGTTAGTTTCAGTCCAAGTTTGATAACCAAACTAATAGAATACACAAGATTTTGGAGACAGAAAGAGTAGGTGATTATTTTGAGCTATGTGAACAAAGTAAGATAGGAAAAGTAATTATCACGTAATATTGAATTGAGGGTTGTCAATTCAAGCAATTCCTGTCTGAAAGCTAATGTGGAAGTTTCCTTGCTTGGCCATAGCACACATCTGACACCACATATCAGTTGTTACTTTGTTCCTGACATCCCAGAGAGTCAAGGGACTGCTTGTTTTACATTAGTTCAGATTTTTAAATTTCAGATAACCCACAAAATTTGCAGAATTTGGAAATTTATATAGTATATTGACTGTGCCGAGTAGGGCCCTTAAAAACAAATTAACGTTGGGGTGCCTGGGTGACTCAGTCAGTTAAGCAATCGACTTCGACTCAGGTCATGATCTATGACTCATGGGTTCTAGCTCCATACTGGGCATTGTGCTAACAGTGTGGAGCCTGCTTGGGATTCTCTCTCTCTCCCCCTCTCTGCCCCTCGCCCATTTGCGCTCACTCTCTCCTTCTCTCTCTCAAATAGACTTAAAAAAGTTTTAAAAAATTACCATTTATGATCACTTTTATTTCAAAATAGAATTTAAAGCATAGAACAGTTTAAAGATATGCTCACAGAATCAAGGGCAGTTCTCCCAATGGAATAAATTCAGTGTTAAAAAAACATGTGCTTTCTCCCCTTGGTTTTTGTTTGTTTGCTTTTTTTCTTTTTCGTTTTCTTTTCATTTTGCAAAAGAGTAGTGATAATTTTGTCATGAGCTGGCATTGGCTTGAGGACCAGTGTCTGGGTCTGATGTCTGTGACTGAGACTGAAAAGCAGTATGACCAGAACATTCTGTCTCTACATAGCTTCAGAGAAGTGCTAGGAGAGTCGTGTATATCATTTCTTAAAGATAAGCTAGAGGGAGCCAAAATAACCTCTCTCATTGGCCAGAACAGATGGAGAAATAAATATATTTATGAGGAAAAACTGGCTGAAGAATAAAACACCAGTGCTTTGTGAAAGCAGTGCTCGGGGTGAGCAAGTTTCAGTCTTAAATGACATATCAGGATGACAAATCAGTTTAACTGTTTACTTAGCAATATCATTTCTCAGTGCGAAGACTAGGGGTTAATTTCTAAGAATAAATGGTTCCATTTATATTAAACCCTATAAAGTTTATACTAAAACTGAGTTATTTTCAAAAAGGCATGTGTTTGGAAGAACAGTTTATCTTTATGGTCACCCCTGTGTTAGCCGTTTGGACCACGAGAGCCCTCCTTTCTGCCTTGCTTTCCCTGCCTGAAACAAGACTATGTTGTCCTTAGTGGGAACACTGATATAAGAAGCAGAATTCGTGTGCTGTGTTGGTGCGCATAGATCATAACTGAGGGCCATGAGAAATGTGCAGCTGCTCTTTCATTACACCAGGAAAGCAAATGTTTTTGCTGTGTTACAAGTCTGTGTGCTTATACCTCCCTAAGTTGCTCCTTTCAGAATAATTTCCCCAGAGTCAAATCCCAGCCAAGTGCAGCCTTTACATATCGAGGCGGGCATAAATGCTAGCTTGAGGCTTTTTCTGAAGTTGTAAAAAAGTTGACGGGTACTTTATTGGTTGGCTCGAGTATGACATTATGGAGGTTTTCATATCCAAACAGCTGCACTTAAATTTTCCATCCTAAACACCTACCCATTTAATTCAAAATCAGGGGATAATTGGAAAAGCAGCTTCATAAGATTTTGGCCTTTTAAAAAAGAAATAAAGTTGTTTAAAACATGCAAATAATATAATTTAGTGTGGCTTTTCTTTCTTTCATGGGAGTAGTTGTGTATTCTTTCCTATGCTGCTTAGCTCTTTACGACTGGGATCCTCATCTGTTTCGTTTCAGCTCTAAGATACTCTTTTACTCCAGTAAGAATGAATTCTCCCCCTATTAATTGTACCACAGATGACAGGGAAATCGTCATTATCTATGCAATTGGGTGAAACTACAGCAAAACAAAATGGATTTTCATGGAGAAAATTTGCATAGTGGAAAACAGCACATTTTATCTCTAAGATAAATATTACCATCCTTTTCTGATTGTTGCTCTGCAATTCTCATGGAAAACAAATCAAGATAAATCAAAATGAAAAATCAATTCTATCCCTTTACAAAATGGTAAATATATATGTCAAATTCCTTAAGAACCGTAAATGGCTTTTATTACTAATTTTTTTTATTCTAGATGTAATTACATTAAGTAGTTTGGTTTCCAGAGGCGTTTGAATAATTAAAAAGCACCTGCTGATTTTCTCTAGTAAAGTAAAAAAGTATTTTAATAATACACAAACAGTGGAAACTGAGAAAAAAAAACAACTGGAGTAGAGGGATCATTTTAACTATTTATTAATTTTCAAATTTTAAGCTTATCATTGTATTTACACCAAGACATGCTACCTAACAGCTGTAGATAGATATTAGCAATAAATTAGCTATATTACTGTTTATGTAACTTAATGATAAATGCTGTCCTCCCCACCCCCTGCCCTTGATCTGGCTGTTCAGTATCCATATGGGAGACATGAACTCCAGTTGACTCCTTGTATTATGTATGGACTTGGGGTAATGGCTCTACATGGATAAATGATATCCACAGATAATCTCAGGACATTTTAGCTTTCATCCTTCCAATCTTCCCTACCTCCAAATTATTTCAAAGTCACTGAGATGCAACAAATGCACTGAGTTTTTTTTCCACTTCCTACTTTGGTTGATTACCTTAACAGAAGTCTAGGGAAAATGAAATGCTTGGTGTGTAGGCATGAGGAAAGAGGCATTGAATTTGGCTCCTCATCATTAAGTAAGCATGGCTGAATTTGCCATACCCGTTTCCTTGCAAACCATTTGTGTTAGCCTCAACAGATTATAAACTTCCTGCTGGTAAAACTGGGCCTGAACCTTCTCCCTGCCTGATAACTGCTCAGAACGTGACTGAAATAGAGGGTCCACTTGCTGCAGAATCCAGCTTGCGTGGCCCAAGCAGTGTTAGTGTCTCTTGTAAGTGGTTGATTACCTAAGCATGGGGACAGCTGTCCCATCTAGTATCATAAACTCTTTTGGACTCAAGGGTTATTTTTACCCCATTCTGTTGTAGAGCTAAGGCTGGAGGAGCCTGTGTTTTGGAGTTTATCATATCAGCTAAGAGGAATGAAAACATGACAAAACACCTGAACATTTGGCACCTAAGCCACACAGTGACTTAAACGAGATAGGCCCTCATTTCTCTTTGGGATGGCAAAACCATATTTGTGTTTCTGTGCAATGCTCAGTTCTTCCAATGTAAAGCGTTCTATGTGGGGTTAAGGGTAACTGCATGGCTAAAAATCTGTTTAAAAATTTTATTTGATGTACCTCCTGCTATGTTTGTTAAAGTTAGGCATATCTAGCAGGCATTATTTCTATTTCTTTTGGAAAACAAGTGGTAGATTCAAACCGAGACTCTCAGTTTATTTCGTTATAAATAATTTGTAAGTTTATAAATGCATTTATTGTATATTTTCACTTTTTGCAATAAAGAATTATCTGAGTTTTTCCGGTGAAAATAAGAAAAAGAAGCATTTGGCCACCCAAGATTTATTTTTTTATTTTTCTTATTTTTTTATTTTTGAGAGAGAGAGAGAGAGAGAGACAGCGTGAGCAGGGGAGGGTCAGAGAGAGAGGGAGACACAGAATCTGAAGACAGGCTCCAGACTCTGAGCTAGCTGTCAGCACAGAGCCTGATGTGGGGCTCGAACCCATGAACCGTGAGATCATGATCTGAGCTGAAGCTGGATGCTCAACCAACTGAGCCACCCAGGAGCTCCTAGCCACCGAAGAGTTAAAACCTTCAGCATCCAAACACCAGGAGGGACTATATGATAACATTAAGGACCAGGTACCTCCTCCCCCCAACCCCCTCCCACCCTCCCACCATATTGGTTTATATTCACAAGTTGATGAACGTTGATTTCTTTCTAGTTTTTGTATATTATAAATAAACCTGCAATGAAGGTTCATATGCAAGACATTGTATTGACATAAGCTTTTTCTTTTCTTTTGAGTAAATACCTGGGAGTGAATGGCTAGAACATATAGTAGGCATGTGCTCAGTTAAGAAGAAAAACTGTTGCAATATTTGCCAAAGTTCCAGCTGTTGTTCTCTCCCCCTTCCAGGAAGTACAGGTTGGAAATTCTAGTTCCAACAAGTTTGTTAAATGTTTTCTCTGAGAGATCCTAAATGTCCAGATTCCAAGGTATTCAGTATAGCAGACCATCTCCTGTATCTAAAGAACTCTTTCAAGGGAGGACAGTAGCTTTGAATTCAGGAACATTAGTAAAGACTAATTAGGGAGACGTTTTCTCCATGCATGTGACTGGGAACTACTCATGGAAGGAGGGCAATTAAAGTATATTGATAGTGTTTTTTTTTTTTTTTGTTTACCACAGTTTAAAATGCAATCAGGAAACCAAGGTGAAACTCCAATGAAAGTCTGGAGGTTGTGTATTACCTCTTGTCTGGATGAGACTTTGCTCTTCCAATCAGATATTAGGCAAGGCTATGAGGATAACCTTTTCAGGTACACAATTAAATAGAAATTTATTTGTATTTTTCTCATGAACCAGTAGTATCATCTCCTGGGGGAAATACCCTAATAAGCAATTTAAAAAATTACTAGTTTTGGGGGTGCCTGACTGGCGCAGTTGGTAAAGCATGAGACTGTTGATCTTGGGGTCATGATTTTAAGCCCCACATTGGGTGTAGAGCTTACTTAAAAGAAATTATCAGCTTCATTGTGACATACTTTACGTAAAGTGAAAATAGCCAGTTTGAAATGTACAATATGATGAATTTCAACAAATGTGTATAGTCCTCAAGCCATCACCCAAATCGTGTTATAGAACATTTCTACTAAAAAAAAAAAAGTTCCTTCATGCCTCCTTCTAATTAATACCATTGTTCCACATCCTGGACCCCAGCAACCGCATTCTGTTTCCTGTGACTATACTTTTACCTTTTCTAGAATTTTATATTAGTCTTTAGTGGCCAACCTTTTGTTTTTTTTTTTTGTTTTGTTTTGTTTTTTTTTTGCTTCTTACAGTCGTTTTGAGATTGTGTGTTGTGTGTTGCGTTAGCAGTCTATTTCTTTTTATTACAGAATGGTGTTCTGTTATATGGATATATCTCAGTCTGGTTTATATTCACAAGTTGATGAGCATTTGGTTTCTTTTTAGTTGTTGGATATTATAAATAAACTTGCAATGAAGGTTCATATGCAAGTTTTTGTATGAACATAAGGTTTTTCTTTTTTCTTGAGTGAATACCTGGCAGTGGAATGGCTAGGATGTATAGTAGGCATCTGCTCAGTTAAGAAGAAAAACTATTGCAGTATTTTCCATAGTGGTTGTACCATTTTTCCTTCCCATCAATAGGGAAAGTTCCAAATCTTCCACATTTCACCAATACTTGGTATAGTCAGCCTTTTTCATTTTAGCCATGCAGAGTGGCTTTAATTTGCATTTCCCTAATGGCTAATGATATGTCTTATCTTTTCCTGTGTTTCCTTGACATCCATAGAGCTTTGCATTCAAATAGTTTGCCAATTTTTTTAAATGTTTTTATTTAGCTTTGAGAGAGAAACAGAGCAAGTGGGAGATGGGCAGAGACAGAGAGGGAGACACAGAATAGGAAGTAGGCTCCAGGCTTTGAGCTGTCAGCACAGAACCAGACATGGGGCTCGAACTCACAAGCCATGAGATCATGACCTGAGCTGAAGTCGGATGCTCAACCAACTGAGCCACCCAGGCGCCCCTAGTTTGCCAATTTTTTATTGGATTGTATTATCTTACTGAATTTGGGGAGTTCTTTATATATAATGATGCAAATCCTTTAGCAGATTTTTGCTTTGCAAATATTTTCTCCTAGTCTGTGGCTTCATACTCATTTTTGTTTTCAAAGAGTGAAAGTTTTTAGTTTTAATGAAGTCATCTTTATCAACATTTTTTCTTTAATGGATCAGGTTTAAAAAAAAATTTTTTTTTACATTTATTTATTATTGAGAGAGAGAGAGACCGAGCACGAACAGGGGAGGGGCAGAGAAAGAAGGAGACACAGAATCCGAAGACAGGATCCAGGCTCTGAGCTGTCAGCACAGTGCCCAACGCGGGGCTCTAACCCATGAACCTGAGCTGATGTCGGACACTTAACCGACTGAGCCACCAGGCGTCCCTCTTTATCACTAGTTTTGAGGAATTTGATTATGATGTACCTTCTTCATGTTTCTTGTGCTTTAGTTCATTGAGCTTTTTTTCTTTTTTAATTTGCTTGTTTAAATTCAAGTTAGTTAACAAATAGTGTAATATTGGTTTTAGGAGTAGAACCCAGTGATTCATCACTTACACATAACACCCAGTGCTCATCTCCACAAGTGCCCTCCTTAGTGCCCATCACCCATTTAGCCCATCCCTCCACCCACCTCCCCTCCAGCAACCCTCAGTTTGTTCTCTGTATTTAAGAGTCTCTTATGGTTTGCCTCCCTCTGTGTCTTTATCTTATTTTTCCTTCCCTTTCCCTATGTTCATCTGTTGTGTTTCTTAAATTCCACATGAGTGAAATCATATGGTATTTGTCTTTGTCTGACTCATTTCTCTTAGCATAATACACTCTAGCTTCTTGAATCTGTGGGATTTTAATTTTCATTAACTTTAGAAAATTTTCAGCTACTATTTTTTGTGTCCTGTGCTCTCTCTAACATTTTCAGAGAATTCAATTACATGCATATTAGGCCACTTGAAGTTGTCCCACAGCTTACTACTACTCTCATTATTTTCTAAATTATTCTTTTCTCTGTGTATTTCATTTTAGATGGTTTCTACTGTAATTTCTTTTTTGGTCATACTATGAAGTTGTTTCTTTATTTTCCCTGCTTACAATTTTCTTTTTTAAACTGAGGATCACACACATATCCTTAAGTTTCAGTTCAGTTCAACAATTCTATGTACCCTTGAAAACCCATAAAAAACAAGACAGGATTTTTTTTTTTCACCAAAGAAAATTCACTCATGCTCCTTTTTTCTCTTCCCTGTTCTTTGTGATGCAACATTTTCTTACCTTTCATCATCATAAATTAGCTTCACTTGTTCTTAGAGGTTATAAAAATGGAATGATAGAGTTGATAGTGTGCGTGTGTGTGTGTGTGTGTGTGTGTATGTCTGTGACTTACTCTGATCCATGGAGATAGATATATCCATGGTGTTATTCCATTATCTCTTGAGATATATTGTCTTCTCCATTTTCAATTTCCTTTCCTTCTGGGGACCCATTACATATATGTTAGACCATTTTGTAAAATTTCAAGGTGACTTTATTTCTGATTTCAAGTTTTTATTTAAATTCTAGCTAGTTAACATATGTAGTAAAATTGGTTTCAGGTATAGAATTTAGTGATACTACTATGATTTACTTAAATTCACTACTCTTCTTCTGCAATATCTAATTTGTTGTGAATCCTATCTAATGTGTATTTTATCTTAGATACTGTGTTTTTATCTAGATGTTTGATTTAGGCTTTTTAAAAATTTTTTTCTCTGTCTTAACATTGTTGTGTGTGAAATGCAATTATAGTATAGTACCTGTTTTAATGTTTTTGTTTAAAATTTTTTAAGTTTATTTACTTATTTTTTGAGAGAGAGAGCAGAGAAGGGGCAGAGAGAGTAGGAAACAGAGAATCCCAAAGCAGGTTCCGTGCTGTCAGTGCAGAGCCCAGCAGGGGCCTTGAACTCACTAACTGTGAGATCATAACCTGAGCCGAAACCAAGAATTGGATACGTAACCGACTGAGCCACCCAGGTGCCCCTTATCTGCTAATTCTGACAAGTGAGCCAGTTCTGGGTTGACCTTGAATGATTTTTCTTATCATCATGATTCATGTTTTCCTGCTTCTTTGCATAACTGGTGAAGTTTGATTGGATGCTAGTCATTGGGATTTTATATTGTTGGGTGCTGGATATTTTTATATTCCTGTCATTATTCTTGAGTTTTGTTGTGGGAACAGTTAAATTACTTGGAAGCAGTCTGGTCTTTTTTGCATTTTCCTTTATCTTAAAAGGAAATACAAATACAAATCTTATTGTAATGCAGGGCCAACACAGAATTTAGGGAGGGCTGCTGATTTCTGACCAACAAGGCAAATTCCTTTTGAAAATTGTACCCAGTGTTTCATGAATTATGAGGTTTTCAAGTCTAGCTGGTGGTAACAACACTCTTTCCAGCACTGTGTGCATGCTGGGTCCTATTTCCTCTAATCTTTTGGATGACTCTCTAGACTCGGGTAGTTTCCTTCCATGCATGTATTGATCAATACTAAAAGAGGGCCCTCTGCACACTTTTAGCGTATGTTTCTGGACAGCTTTCTTCTCCAGTACACTATCCTGCAGACGCTAGAATATCCCCAGATTCTCAGCTCCAACTCTAGCCAGCTTGTCCACCAGGCTCTGCTTGGGTTCCTCCTATCTGTTTTGTGGTCCGGAAATTCTCTCAAGGCCATATTTCTGGGACAATTCTATCAATTACCTAGTTTGTTTCTTGTCTCTCTGGGATCACTGTCTTTCTCTGCCTGATTCAGCATTTTGAAAGCTGTGGTTGCATATATTTTGTCTGTTTTTTTTTTTTTCCTGTTATTTCAAGTTTGAGATTTGAGGGTAAACCTGGTCTCTTTTTCACTAGAAATAGAAGCAGTTTCTTTTTCAAATTTTTTGTGTGTTTTTATAATTGAAATATAATTGACCTATAACATTATAATTAGTTTCAGGTGTACAACATAATGATTCAATATTTATATATTGCACTCTTTTTAAAATTAAAAAAAATTTTATTATGTTTATTTATTTTGAGAGAGAGAGAGAGAGAGAGAGACCGAGTGTGAGAGGGGAAAGGGCAGAGAGAGAGGGAGACACAGAATCTGAAGCAGGCTCTAGGCTCTGAGCTGTCAGCACAGAGCCCGATGCAGGGCTTGAACCCACAAGCTGTGAGATCATGACCTGAGCCTAAGTCAAAGCTCAACCAACTGAGCCACCCAGGCACCTCATCTTTTTAATTAAAAAAAAAAAAAGTATGTTTTATTTTTTTATTTTTGAGAGAGAGAGAGAGAGTGCACACATTAAGAGCATTAGCAGGGGAGGGGCAGAGAAAGAGGGAGACACAGAATCTGAAGCAGGCTCCAGGCTCTGAGCTGTCAGCACAGAGCCCGTCGTGAGGCTCAAACCCACGTACTGTGAGATCATGACCTGAGCAGAAGTCAGATGTTTAACCAACTGAGCCACCCAGGGGCCCCTGTACTCTTTTTAATTTACTTGACATCACTTCTCAGCCTCTAGCTTTAATGTATGTTTAGTTTCTCTCTCACTAGAGGTCAGGTACTCTATTTTGCTCACTTTTTGTTGAACATGAGTGAATGAATAAATAAGTGAAGGGTATGATGTAAAGGAGATGATGACAATGAATGTGGAAGTCTTTTTTTTAATGTTTTTATTTATTTTTGAGAGAGAGATTGCAAGTGGCAGAAGGGCAGAGAGAGAGAGAGACAGACAGACAAACAGACAGACACAGAATTGGAAGAAGGCTCCAGGCTCTGAGCTGTCAGCACAGAGCCCAATGCAGGGCTCGAACTCGCGAGCTGTGAGATCATGACCTGAGCCGAAGTCGGATGCTCAACCGGCTGAGCCCCCCAGGTGCCCCAGATTGTGGAAGTCTTGACACTCTCTATAATCAATTGTCAAGTGTTCTTGATTTATAATTGTTACATGTTAATCAGCAGCAGCTCTTTTCTAAAGATTTGGAAGCTTTTTACTGATAATTGTCCACTGTTTCTAGTGGTATGGAAAGGCGCCTTTTTCCTCAGTTGGCAGAACAGAAAGTAGAACATAAAAAAAATAAATTTTTGGAATTTTAAAAAATGTTTATTTACATTATAAAATGTAAAAAATGTAAATATTGTAATGTAAATAATATTCAAGCTTTCACATCTGGAAAATGCTGAATATATAAATTGGAATACAAATTTTAATAGTCCAAATTAAAATTTGTATTGGAACTTGTATTCCAAATACCTCTTGATATTTTTGTCGTTTTTTAGTTGGTTCTAGAAGGGCCCTACCTTATATAAATTACACAAATTCTTTTTGAAAATTATTGAATCAGTGGTTTCCACAAATTATCCAACTCCTCATTATTCTTAGTTTCCAGTGTGAGAAATCCCATTTGATTTATGGTGTGACAATATCTATAACTGTAATAATTCAGTTCTGATGAATTTTTATTTTATTTAAAAATATTGGCACAAGATAATATTTCAAACATTTAAAGTTCTCTGTTTCACTTTATATATTTAACTAAATTTTGGAAAATTTATATGAGAGTATTATACCCACTGCTTCTCACTTGCTTTTTTATTAACATATTTTGAAGGTATTTCTCTATTAGATTTTATATTCCTAATGCTCTTTTTAACTGATGCAAAACACTCCTTTATGTGCAGGTTTTATATTTTATATAATCAGCACCCTTGAAGTTGACATTTTAAACAGAATTCTATGTCCAACGAAAACTAATTGTATCAGCCACACTTATTTTATATTCAGTATTAAACATCTGTGAGTGCTTTGGCGTTTTATTCTATTTACCAAATTTTCTGGAATTTTTGACCGTTCCAGTTGGCACATTTAGATCATAAATTTTGGTCAAGATAAAGCGAAGTTTACAAAGTCCACAAAGGCAGCCTCTACACCCTCTTCTGTTGGCAAAGAACAGCTCAGAACTAAGCCAATATGTCTTTTCAGCTTTCTGGAATCGCCTGGTGGATGTTTCTGAAGAACACTTCATATTTGGCTGGTGGGATCCATAGTCTTTTTTTTTTTTAATTTTTTAATGTTTATTTTTGAGAGAGAGAGAGTGCAAGCAGGGGAGGGGCAGACAGAGAAGGAGATACAGAATCCACAGCATACTCCAGTCTCTGAGCTGTTAGCACAGAGCCCGAGGCGGAGCTTGAACTCACAGACTGTGAGATCATGACCTGAGCCAAAGTTGGACGCTTAACTGACTGAGCCACCCAGGCGCCCCTCCAGTAGTCTGACCAAAAATGGGTTCTGGTTTGGTGACTATGCACTACAAAACATTTTGGATTCATATTTATTTTTATTTGTGAATTTAAGGTTTTTGAAATTGATACCCATCCTGTGGAATGAGGCATAATGTTTCCAAAAGCAAGGTTTAGGATTACTAAGAAATGTATGATACTATTTTGCCATGGGCTTGATCAAAGGAACTTAAAGAAGAAAGGAAAATAACTGAAAATAATACAAACAGAACATACATTTTAATATTTTTTCTCAAAGCTGAAGGCAACTAATATTTATTGTTCCAATGCCTTAGGAAAATCACCATACATTGTCTTTATAATCCTCAAACCAACACTGTGGTATTATTATACCTGAGGGTCAATGGTATTAGGAGTTTGAACAAGGCCATATAGTGAGCAAGTGAAAAAGACAGGGTTTGAACCTAAATTTATCTTTTCCCAAATACTGTGCTTTTTTTCTATAGAAAGAAGACTTTTTTTCCACCATAGGATACTGTGTGTGTGTGTGTGTGTGTGTGTGTTTGCACATGTGTGTGGATGAGCATCTGGAGAGCTGTTCTAGAATTCTCAAACATTACTATATTCTAATGTAAAGAAAAACATCTACATAACTTGCATTTGTTTTGAAGAGGAAAAAATAAATTTTAATATGCATTAAACTCACTACTTTATACTCTCCAGTATTCTATTTGCAAACATTGATAGGGGATGGAAGCCTAAGAATATGATCTTTGACAATTTAGAGAAAACCACATTTTAAAAATGTGTGCTCTTTTCTTTGGTTGTCACTGCAACTGGAAAAAGGAGAATACAGTTTTCATGAGAGGAGAACCCTAGCAGAATGAAGCAAAGTCTAAGTAAGGATGGACTTGTTAGTAAAAGATACTCTGTGGTCAGTACTGGAGGTGAATTTTTGGAAAAGTAATGTATGGCATAAAACATAAAGTTGTTTCCTATTCCATGTCATAATTATTGTTTTTTATCATTAGATACTCAGTTAAATTTTTTACACATAATATCCTTATGTTGCTTTTAATTTGGGTAATGAGGAACGGGATGATGTTTAAGGTGGGCCAAAATCCTGAGGAAAGGAGCTAGCTAAAAGAAGCCCAGAGACAGTAAGAAGCAATCATGAATTAAGCAGGGGCAATAATTTATTAAAGGGAGAGGCAGGGGAGGTTTTACTTTTCCTCCAGATTCCCATTCTACTCTGCTCTGAGAACCCTCAGCAGTATTAGGACACTGGCTTTACCATAGTAGGTAGAATGGGGCCTAGAACCTAAAGGAATTGGAGATTCTATCAAGGGGGCTGGGAGACTTAGGGACATTTGATTTAAATGACTTTCATAATAGTTTAGCTCTTTTGTTTCACCATTTTGGGGAGAAGATGTGATATATATATAACGGAATATTCCTCAGTCATAAAAAAGAATGAAATCTTGCTATTGGCAGCAACATGGATAGATCTACAGGGTGTAATACTGAGTGAAAAGTCAGAGAAAGACAAATATCCTATGATTTCACTTGTATGTGAAATATAAGGAACTAAACAAATGAACAAAGAAAAAAGAGACACAGAAAAAGACTCCTCTTTTTAAAAATTTTTATTTATTTTTGAGAGAGAGAGAGCATGCAAAAGGGAGCATGAACCAGGGAGGGGCAGAGAAAGAAGGAGAGAGAATCCCAAGCAGGCTCCATGCTGTCAGCACAAAAACTGACGTGGGACTCAATCTCACTAACCATTGGATTATGATCTGAGTTGAAACCAAGCATCGATGCTTAACCAACTGAGCTACCCAGCCCCCAAAACAGACTCTTAAATAGAATAAACTGGTGGTTGCCAGGGCGGGGTGGAGGGGGGCAGTTGGGTGAAATAGATAAAGGGGATTAGGAAAGAGGACACTTATGTTGATGAGCACTGAGTAATGTATAGAATTGATGAATCATTATATTGTACACCTGAAACCAATATAACACTGTTAATTATACTTGAATTAAAACTAAATAAAAATGAATAAAATGGTAAAAAAAATATTTCTGCAGTTAACCTCAGTAGTTCTGAGGTAATGACTTACTACATTGTCAAGTGGACAGTGCCCTTATAAGAGACACAAGCTGCTAGATTGCTTTTTTGCTTTCCTTCTTTCTTTTTTTTTTTTTTTTTTCCTTTTCTCATATTTGGGGGTCATATGTGCAGGTGGGTAGAAATCTTCACACATAGCCGGTGGGCTTCTTACAAGGTGTTTACAGTTCATAATGAGCATGTTGTGGGTTTTGGAAATAATCTCATTGATATAAGAAGACTGAGGAATTGAGGCGCGAGGAGAGTAAGTCACTGTAGCAGGATATGGGGTCTAGTCACAACAGCACGAGGGAAAATGACCTGTGGTATTTGCTAGATTACAGGAGCAGTCATTGCCTTTGCCTCCAGGTTGTCCTGTGTTTGGTTTTCTGTTGAAGTTATCAAGGGAAAATCAACACAACACGATTAAGGAAAATTTCCATTTTACTCTGTTAGGTTGAAATAATACAACCCCAGTTTAAGAAATATCATTTAAAATGTATATATTTTTATTTATTTATTTATTTAATTTTTTTAATGTTTATTTTTTAGAGAGAGAGAGAGAGCGAGCAGGGGAGGGACAGAGAGAAAGGGAGATACAGAATCCAAAGCAGGCTCCAGGCTCTTTCCTAGCTCCAGGCTAGGAGCACAGAGCCTGACAAGGGGCTCGAACTCAGGAGCCATGACCTGAGCTGAAGTCGGATGCTCAACCGACTGAGCCACCAGTCACCCTTAAAATGTATATATTTTTAAATGGAATGCTTTAGTTATGTATTTTTTTTTTTTGAGCATCCCCAAATTCAGTCTTGGTATTAGAATTTCTTAACTGGATAATTTTCTTTTTGTGTGGTGGGATTCTCTCCTCTTCCCAAGAGCCAACTTGTCTTAGTCATTATTTTTCCTTCAAGGTCTTCTCTAAGTCTGCCACCTAGGATCCCCAATTTAAGCAACCTTTTCTCAATGCCTGTAACTTAAGGAAAATAATATTGTATATTGTTTTATGACATTTAAGTAAATTACTGCACTTGTGCCACGGTTCACTCATTAATTTGAAACTGAATAGATAATACAAAACTCTGTGATTAGAGCACTTTTTATCTTCCTAACATAAGCCAAATATTAATTAATCCTTACACAACCCCTGTTGAGAGAGAGTGTGACATGGTTAAGAGCATGGACTTTGAAATGAGATGCCTGGGTTTGAATGCAAATTCACCACTTATCAGCTGTGTGAAATTGAGCAAGTTCCTTAATCTCTATATATGTGGTTACCTCATCTGGAAAATGGCAATTAAATAGCATGTCCCTTTATCTAGTTGTGTGAGGATTAAATGGGCTGATATATGTAAAGCAATTACAGTAGTGCATGGGACAAGTTATTATTTATGGTTGGTAAATAATTTTTAAAACCAAACTCAAGCAAAATTTATATCATGGTATTTAATATTTTTAACATTAAAAAGGACACTAAGAAGCAATTTTAATAGTTAACAGCAAAATACCACACTAAAGTCATTACTATTTAATGCTGTGGTATGTAGACCTAAATCATGCTAGATGTTACCTGCGTTATCTCAATTGTAGGAAATTGTTTAATTAAAACATTCTTCTCAGGCAGCATGGAAAGGCATGAATAATAAAATGCTAAGCAGAAGTATATAGGCCTCATTATCATAACATCTTATAAATTGTATCATTTATAATTTTATTAATACTAATCATTTCTTTAAAAATGCAGTGCACTTCTAAGATAATTGTATAAAATATCTTTAGGCTTATTGTCAATTTTAAGAATTTCCTCTTCAATTAAATTGATTTCAAAAGAAAGAAAATCAATGGGGAACTTTTGCATATACATGTCCTTAGCCCATTTTCTTTTTATACCTGCTTCTTCCTGGTGAGTTTCTTCCTATTTTCATTGGGCTCAAATCTCTGACTTATAATCTGTGATTTTTTTGGTAGTTTTTAATTTCCACAATATTCTTACATTTTCTACTGTTCTTATAACCTTCCTTGATGTATCTTTGAGGTGAAGATGGGAAGAAGGGTTGTTTCACAAACATGGAAACCAATTTGAGAAATGTTAAATAACATGGTAACCCTCCTAGAAAGAGGACTGAGAAGAAATGGAAAGTAGATTCTGGTTAAAGTTTCATTGATTCTCTTGGGGTAGCCTTGTTCTAGTATGCAGAAGACAGATTCTAGCGTCATTCTAAGATCCCCAACTATTGGTGTTTACCAAGAATACCAAGTATCCTCCTCTTGAGTGTGGGCATAACCTGTCACTTGCTTCTCACCAATAGAACATGGCCCAGGTGATGGACTATATGTGATTTTGTGTATGTTCTTGCATTATATAATCTCTGCCTTATGAAAATACTCTCAGTCTTGATAAGTTTGAAGAAGCAAGCCACAATGTTGTAAGAAGTCCACAGGGCAAGAAACTTAGACCCTCAGTGTGGCAACGCACAAGCTACTGAATACCACTACTAGCAGTAAGGAGCAAAGAAGTGGATCCTTCTCAATGCGGACTCCAGATGAGTCTACCAGGCTGACACCTTGACTGTAACCTTGCCCATACTTAGCTAAGCTGTGCATAGACTCCTGACCCACAGAAACTGAGATAATTAATGCCTTTTTTTAAAGGTATTATGTTTGTGGTAATAGGTAGATAATTAAAAGAGATTTTAGTACTAGGAGTGGGGTGATGCCATTAAAAATACCTGAAAGTGTAGAAGTGACTGTTGCTGAGCAGTGGGTAGAAGCTGGAAAAATTGGGTGGGGGGGCTGGTCTAGAAAGCCTAAATTGCCTGCAACTTTGCAAATTTCATAGAAATTTGTACTTTAAAGATGCTGCTGGTTAAGAGTTCAAAAGGAAGTGAGGAATATGTTATTAGAATCTAGAGAAAAAGGAAGCCTTCTTATGTAATAGCAAAAATCTGAGCAAAATTGTCTCCTGCAATTATGTGGTAAAAAAAACTTGTAAGATGCACTTAGTTAATCCAACTAAGGAGATTTGCAAAAAAAGTGTTGAATATACCACCTGCTTTATTCTTGCTGCTTCTGGGAAATATAAGAGGAGGGAGATCAGTTGAGAAATGTTAAAATTGCTTAATGGTTTGGGAGTGTTCAGCCTCTCCAGACCCAAGAGATGCTACATTTGAGAAATGGCCCAAAGCCCTGTCATGAATACAAGGTCTAGAGGACAAAATGAGGATGTGACTGTACAGCCTTTTGTTAAAACCTCAAAAAGGGCAAAGGTCTCGTTATATTCAGTGACACAAAGGACCTTTCAAGAGATTAAAGTTGTGCCTCATGGAATTTTTTTGATGAAATCATGGGCCTCTGAGAAGCACAAGTTGCATTGTCCCTTTCTCTGATGTAGTAAACTTTAGTGAAACCCACAGACACTCACAAAGTGTTTGATAGACTTGTGTTAGCAAAAACAACAGTACAACACTAGCTTGGACTGAAAGGCACAGAGAGAGTAAAAAGTGAAAGAGGCTTTGACACCTAGTCAAGGGACTCTCATCATTTGACTGGCTGGATTTCAGATTTGCTATGGACCACTGACTTTTTTCATACCTTACATTTCCCCCATTTTGAGTAGAAATGTCTATATATTTCTTATGCCTGTTCAACCATTGTATGTTGTGTGTGTGGGGAGGGCAGATAACTTGTCCCCTTAGGTTTTTGGATTGACAGAGGAGCCTGAAGAGCTTCATCATCACCTGCACCAGATTTAGATGGTGAGATTCTGAACTTTGTGCAGATGGGATCAGACTCTGGGGGAACTTGTGATAGAACAAGTGTATTTTGCACATGGAAAGGATATCAATCATTGGCCAGAGGGTGGACTGTGGCAGACAGTCTGGAGGGTGCCCTACCATGACCCTCCCCTCCCAGTATCTATGACTCTTTGAGATCACTTACCCTTAAGTGTGGGTGGACCTGTGACTTGCTTCTGTTTAGTGGGATATGGTAAAAGTGATGGAAGTACATAATTGCATGGATGTGATTATGTTATATAAGATTGTGATCCCATCCTGTGGAGAAACTCTGTCTCTTTTGCTGGCTTTGAAGAAGCAAGCTGCCATGTTGTAGGCTGCCCATGGCAGTCACATGGCAAGAGACTGAGTGCAGCCTCTGGTCAATGGCCAGTGAGAAACTGAGGCCTTCAGAACAGCAGCCCACAAGGAACTGGATGCTGCCCACAACCACAGGGACAAGGAAGCAAGTTCTAAAATTGAATGTCAGACAAGAGTGTGGCCCTGGCCAGCACCTTGCTTGCAACATTGCAGGAGACCCAGCTAAGCTCTGCTTACACTCCTGACCCAAAAATCTATGAGATAAATGCATGGGTTCTCAGGGTGCTATGTTTGGGGAATATTGTTGCACAATAATAGATAACTAATAGAAAGATTTGCTAAAATATAAGTTCCAATCGCAAATTCCAAATAATTTTGTCTGTATCCCCAGCACCCATGAATGTGTCTGGAATATAGAGCTGTCCAATAAATCTTCACAGGAAGTAAAGAAGAAAGGAAGGGACGGAGAGGTTCCCTTTGGGAATGTACCTGTGGTTCGTACCTGTGTCAAACTAATTTGGTTATTTATACTAAGATGAGAGATTTGCATGGAGGTGTTTGGAGTTTGATAAATTCAGAGGAGAGAACAGTAGAGCTATCTCCCAAGCTTGGACTGCTGTAACTATTCTTATCACAATATTAGGGACTAGAACAGAACTGGGACATTATGGGCTTGAAACCCACATGCATTTCTTCCTACTCAATCAAGCATGTGACTGAAAGCACTGTCCTGCCCTCGCAGGCAGTTTTGAGATCTACCTGTGCATAAGTTGATGGGAACAGAGTCAGCCAGGGCAGGTGTTATATGTTATCTTTTTTTTAATATCTTTATAGAGATATAATCCATATATCATAAATTTACTTGTTTTAAGGGTATAATTCAATGATTTTTCAGTAAATGTATATAGGCCTGAGCAACAATTCAATTTCAGAATATTTACAATACCCAGTAAAGACCCCTTGTGCTCATTTGCAGTCATTCCTCATTCTCACCCCTACCCCAGAGAGCGGATCACTAATCTATTTCTATCACATGGATTTCCCTTTTATGGGCATTTCATGTAAATGGAGTGAATATGGAATCATATGGAATATGTAGTCTTTTGTGTATGGCTTTTTTTACTTAGCAGAATTATTTTTAATATTTTTTTATTTTCTAATTTTTATTTTTATTTTTTTTAAACTTTATAGTTTATTGTCAGGTTGGTTTCCATATAACACCCAGTGCTCTTCCCCACAAGTGACCTCCACCAAGACCATCACCCCCCATTGCCTTTCCCCCTTCCCCTTCCCCCCTCAGTTT
>CM053567.1:27212043-27275652 GCA_028646485.1 Cryptoprocta ferox
CCTCACCTTGGTGGTTGCGGAGAGAAGTATGGCGCCGCTTCAAAGCTTTGCCGGAACCAAGCGTTGCAACCTCCCTTCTGAGTCCGATCTCCCTGTGCCGCGGGCGAGCCAAACTCTATTCTCCAAGCTCCGCCTCACTTCCAAATCCCAGTCCGTGCAGTTCAACACCGTCACCGGGGATGAGATGCGTTCCCGCTGGCGGCCGGCCTCCTGGTCCGGCTTGCGCCGCCCTTTTCACGGAGCCGCCGCCGCCGCAGCTGCCGCTTTTCAAGGCGCTTTTTTGGCGCCACCGCCGCCACTCCCGGGGCGGCTTGGAGTGGATGCCGTTGCCGCTGCGCCCAAGGAAGAACTCGCCGGCCAGATGGGACAGATTTCTCTCCCGGCGCTCGGCAGTTATATATGGGAGACGGGCGAGTTTTTCCTCCCTTAGAGATGGTTCTAGGTGCGTTTTCCGTCTCTCTTTCTCTTCCCCTGGTCTCTCCGGGGCACAGCGCGCTCTCCCTGTGTTGGGCTCGGGGGCTTCTTTCCCCTTTACCACCGGGACCGCCCGTCCCCTAATTTCCCAGATCACAGTCACTCACTCAGGCATCTTTGAGGTTGTCTTCTTTCTGGCGTCTGTTTCTTCTTCCCCCACTTGCAAATCCAAGTTTTATCCCTTTAGTCCTTCTCAGTTCAATCCATACGGGCGTGTGCGGATTACAGAGCTCCCTGCTCTTCCGCCATCTTGCCTGCTCTCCATATTTTTCTTAATATTTTTGAGGCTTACCCATGTTGTAGCATGTTTTGAGACTTGATTGCTTTTTATTGTTGCATAATATGCCATTGTATGAATGTTATCACCATTCACCAGTTTATCATTTGTATTTTTCCACTTTTTGTTTAATAAAAATAATGCTGCCATGAATAGTCACATCAAACCTTTGAGTGGACACGTATTTTCCTTTCCCTCACATAAATTCTTGGGGGGTACACGTGCTAAGTCATATAATAAATTTAAGTTAATCTTTGTCACACTCTCTTCAGGATAAGATTTTGAAAAAAAAATTAGGGCCTAACAACATTTTTTATAAATCATTTATTAAAGCTCTATTTTCTTGATTTGTGCATTTGAAGAAAAAAACGGTAGAAGATGGGCTGCTGCTTTTGTTTAATTAAATAAGGAATGTTACAAATACAAAAAAAAAAAAACAACAACCCATACCTTTAAATGTGAGGGATATGGGGCATGTGGGTGGCTCAATTGGTTAAGCTTCCAACTTCGGCTCAGGTTAAGATCTCATGGTTTGGGGGTTCGAGTCCCACATCGGGCTCTGTGCTGACAGCTCGGAGCCTGGAGCCTGCTTCAGTTTCTGTGTCTCCCTCTCTGCTCCTCACCTGCTCGTGCTCTCTTTCTCTCTCTCTCAAAAATAAGTAAACATTTAAAAAACTTAAATTTGAGGGATATATGGTACTCTAGTCAATTACTGATATAAAGTGCTACTATAGGTATTAAACAATTATCGCCCAACATTATGTACTTATAGGAGTATTTGAACCTATGTTAAAACTAATGTTTTAAAATTTAGCTATATGGTTGTAATTATCCTATACCTTAAGGAAGTAAAAATAGGAAGCCATTTTATATACTTATATAGCATCTGTTAAGTGCAGAAACATAAAGCTAATTGTTATATACTGGTGTTCAGATAGAGAATTTAAAGCAATAAGAAACTATGCTCAGGAAAGATCCATTGCTTCTATGAACTGCAGATGTCTTGGCATTTTTGTTGGCCAAATGGAGAGTTCATTCATCTGAATAAGGAGCATTGAGACTATAACTGGATTTTCAAAAATAAACATTCCTATAGGTTTTATCAGATTAATAAAATTCTCTAGCAATTAAGGTAAAAAATATCCAGAGTGTCTTTCAACTCATATGCTATGTATATGACTCTTCTTAACACTTTAATTTCCTTATTTGTGGAATTCTAGGACAAAAAGATACTTAGTGAAGATTGCAAGTATAGTTTTCAGGATAAATGTAAAAAAGAAAGTATACATCCATTTAGCTTCCCGTCCTCACAGAATAGAATAGATTAAAAATGGAACATGATTTAAGAAGGATTGGCATCAATTAATAAGTGATAGATGCTTGATATGTCCAAGAGAAGGAATACAGGGTTGTTGGTACACATTTTGAATGCTTTAGTTTGGTTATATGGGGGGTTGACTTAGTTTCCCTGGAGGGTTCTTCTAGGTACCACTGTCAAAGAAAGAATGATGAGCTTAAAAAGTCAAGGGTACAACTCAGTGTGGTATTTCTTATGTTCTAAACTTCAGGTATGAAAGGCTATGTTATTCAAAGACCAAAAGTAAGTAGGTCACAATTCTTTACAATACCAAGCTTTCAAAAAAAAATCACCTCATATTTTTCTTTTGATGTCTAGATATTATATACACATTTTTCAATGGTAGGAAGCTTTAAAAACATTACATGTACACATAATAGATTTTATGAATGTCTAAATTAGGACACACAATCAATCTGGGGGATTTATAAGTCAACTTCAGCATGGAAAAATTAACTGGCAAAGCTGAGCAGTTAATGCTTTTTGAGTAATTACCATGTGCTAACTACTGTTCTATTGCTTTATAAGTATGCATACATTAAACTTTGTAACAATCCTATGAGGTAGTTATAATTATGACCATCTCCATTTATTAGATGAGGAATCTGAACCACAGGGATTTAGGTAAATGGCTCATGGCCACACAGCTAGAAAGTGAAGTCAAGATTTGAACTCACGTAATCTGCCTTCAGAGCCTATGTTCTGAACCAATATGCCATACCATCCTCTTAAATGATTACGTAGGGAAACTTATTTATAGGAAATAAGCTATATACCTGATTATTGCCATATTATCTATACTGTGTACTATGGTACAATCTTTAAGATTAAACTTTTTTACTGAGAATTTGTAATCATTTTCAAAAATGTAACGCAGTTTAATACCATTAATAACTGTTTGGAGAAGAAACGATTTTGTAACTCTTTTTTGCAAAATAAATCACTTTTCTATTTAATATATTCTCTTAACCAAAAATATTTTCTATAGACATGCTTTTTATTCTCACTTTCACTTATTCTGTCCCAGGATTTGTTGTTTGTGAATGTGCCTGCTTGAGAGTCAAGAACAAGTTTTGGGATGTTCTCTTTTAGGAGTCCACACTGCATTTGAAATACTCTGTCCTGGGCGATCCCAGGATTAGATTAAGTAATTATTCATAAGATATAAAATATAGTAGGAAAATATCTATTATAGTTAAGTAAATGGTCTTTTAAAATCTTGTTTTAAATTAGACATTTTTATATTGATGCTTAGTCATGTTAATGACAACATTTATTTTGATAGAAGAAGCATTAACTGACTAAAATGTCCTTCAGATAACAACCGTGCAGTGGGAAGTCTAGTAGTCGACACCACAAATGTACAGAACTGTGGCTTAGCGAAAGGAAAGGCACAGCACCTGGGAGTAAGTAGCAAACTTTTTTTGAATGTGTTCGAGTTAAAACAGAAAATAAGATTGCCGAGGGGGAGACTTATAAATTATTTCAGTAAACAAATTGTTTTTATACACCCTTAAGCTGGTGAAAAAAACAACCATTTACCTGAAAATAATTGATATGCTAATTTTAGATAATTCTTTTCTAGGCATTAAACCAAATCTCCTAAGAACCCCTATTATGGTGGTTCTTTGATTAGTTTGCACTGTCTCAGGCACTGGCATTTTTTTCAAAGACTATATTTCTCTGAAAATATCCTATAATTTAGTATTTCCAGTCTTTCTGGCTGTACTTTCCTTGCTTACTCCAAGGGGTTACTTTCAAGCACTTCTTTAATTTACAGGGTGCATATTTTCTATTTCCACCTGTAATTCTGTGAAAATAAAGCAAGTGTTCAGTGGATAGTAATATGAATGCAAAAATATGTCCCCACTGAAGCATTAATTTAATGTACATTCAACAAAATTAAAGCAGCCAATAAGGAATATAATTCTTATTTACATTTTGAAATGGTGGTAACAAAGGACTTTGTTGCCTGTTTTGTAAATGCAAGCTTCACCCTGATTTAAACTCTTTTAAAATTCTATGGACAATACAAGCTAGTCAATTTAAAGTTTTCATTGTTGGGGAGTCTGGGTGGTTCAATCTGTTGAGGGCCCCACTTCAGCTCAGGTCATGATCTCACGGTCTGTGAGTTTGAGCCCTGCGTTGGGCTCTGTGCTGACAGCTCAGACCCTGGAGCCTGCTTTGGATTCTGTGTCTCCCTCTCTCTACTTCTCCTCTGCTCGAACTCTGTCTGTCTCTCTCAAAAATAAACATTAAAAAAAATTTAAAGTTTTCATTGTTGAGTTGAAGCTTCTTTGGCGAAGTGAAGAATTAGAATAAATGCCTTCTAAGGACTTAATATTTGTGTGTTTCCCTCCCCTAAATTCATGTGTTAAAGCCTTAATATCAAGATGATGGCATTTGGAAGTGGGGTCATGAGGGTGGAACCATCATCATGAGGTTTCAGCCCTTTTAGAAGAGACACAAAAGAGTATACTTTCCCTACCCCCCTTCTCTCTCTCTCTCTCTCTCTCTCTCTCTCTCTCTTTCTCTCTCTCTCTCTCTCTCTCTCTCTCTCTCTTTCTGCCATGTGGAGATCCAAGGAAAAGATTGCCATCAGCAAACCAGGAAGAGAGCTCTCACCAGAACCCAACCAATTGGTATGCTGATCTTAGACTTCTAGCTCTAGAACTGTGAGAAATAAATTTCTGTTCTTAAAAAAATTTTTTTTTATGTTTATATAACTTTGAGATGGAAAGAGAGAGACAGAGTGCCAGTAGGGGAGAGGCAGAGAGAGAGGGAGACACAGAATCTGAAGCAGGGTCCAGGATCTGAGCTGTCAGCACAGAGCCTCATGTGGGACTTTAAACTCATGGACCGCAAGATCATGACCTGAGCTGAAGTTGGATGCTTAACGGACTGAGCCACCCAGGTGCCCTAATAAATTTCTATTATTTAAGCCACCCAGTCAATGGTTTGCACAGTAGCCTGAACAGACTAAGACAATCCATAGAGAAGAAAATATAATAATTTAATTTCTCTTGAATTCTATATAACATGAGTCATTAACCTATATCCATATGCAGTAAAGATACTTAAGCAGAATGTACTACACATAAGATACACATTTACCAAGGCCAAGTAGACAATGTTTGTCTTAAATTACATACATCCACTTAGACTTTTTGGTTTTATCATTTAGTCTGTTTTATTACTATTTCTATGAACTGGTTATTTGAAGTTTTACAACATGTATTTCTCCTTGGAGGAAATGAAGCCCACAGATATTGGAATAGAGCTTAAATTGTGACAAAAATTCAATTGTGGTAAAAGAAATACACCAGAAGTAGTGCTTGGCTCATTTTAAATTTTATTAGAATTAGGCATCAAGTAAGTTAAGATGTGCAGGAGAGAGCTGATGGGTTATGATTTAAATTTTAAATTCTACTCATTATAGAAATCCAAATCAATTTAAGACATCAGTTTTTCAATAGTATTCTTATGTATAACTGAAACACAGAGATATGTAATATTTGGTGCAATAAAGATACATGGCTTCTTGTCCCCTGAGACATCTGTCTTCATGAAAGAGATGAAGAATACCAGCTCATGAGTTATGTAACCTTGAGACAATATTCCATTTCTACTTACAAGGATGAATAAATGTCATAATAAAGACCAACTATCATTTGTTATATACAAACTATATGGTTCTTTTTTTGGCTTTTCTTTTCTGGATCTAAATAACTACAGGTGACATTTATGAGAAATGAAGTGTACTGAATTCAACTGAGAAAGTAGAAGATTCTATATCTCCATTAACTCGTGAGAGGTTTCATCATTCTAGTCCTCTCCTGACAGTTTAATGATCTCTCCTTTTCCCGAACTCACATGGCCTCCAACAGTCATTTGGCAATTAATTGTGCACTGAGTTAATACGTAATCAGTGTATATTTCAGTATACAAGTAGGAATATAGAGGGAGGTATTGTTCCCTGGGAAACACATCGAGACAGATTTAGATGAAGAAGGTTATTGGGGGATACTTTGGGGTACAGTGGGGGTGAGGAAAGGAGGAAAAGGCAAAGGGAGAAATTGAACTACCAGGCAAATGCAATAGTTCCTGCCAGTCCTTCAGGGAGGGGTCACTTGGTGTGGGGAGGGGAGGTAGGAAGTGGCTTCAGCTCTCATTGCCTCAGGGCTATTCCCAGGGAGGGACTGTGTTCCAAGCTGGCCCATTGACAGCGAATGCTTCTGACAACTGATGAAATGAATCTAGGTCCCGAGGCCTTGACCTGGGCGGCACACCACAGAAGCCATTTCAGGCAGCGATGGATGTAAGGTGAATAATACAGCCATAATAGTCATCTGGGCTGTTTTAAAACTGGCTTCTCATATATGCCTATGCCGGCTGTAGGACTTTTCTGTCTCTACTACATGGGGATAAGAATACTGCAGGTATCACATTGAATTATTGTCAAAATGGATGAGTGAACACATATAAAGTACATAGCAGTTCTTGGAATATCGTGAGTACTCTAATTCTCAGCTATTATTATTAGAGATTGCTATAAATTAGTGAAACTATTTTAAAAACTAACCTACCCATATGAATATTTGTTCCTGTAAAGGCTAGGAGGGGATAGTAATAAATAAAACCCCATTGCTCTAGTTGCTTAAAACAAGGACTTCCTGGCCATGCTAGATATACATCATGAGTTGGCTGGTGTTTTCCTCATTCTATGACCCAAGCCAACAGAGTAGCCACTGGCTGGATCACTGCCACTGGTGTGACAGAAAAAAGAGCATTTTACATGCATGCTGACTCTTAAAACTTCGACCTGGAAATGACACATGTCATGTCTACTCACAGTTCATTGGCCAAAATAACATGTGTACATATAATTCTAAGGGATGTGAAGGGAAGTACAATCCCATCCTTTGTCTGGAAGCAATACCACAATACCACTGATGACTATTACAGTTTAACTTTAAAATTTTACCTGGAAGGATATATACTCATTAATGACAGCTAACTTTTCTTGAGCATTTAGGATGTGCCAGGCACTGAGATAAATAGCAATACTATCATATAGATCCTATTAATATTCCATAATAAAAATAATGTATATTTTTTAAAAACCATGAGGCTTAGAGAAACTTGATCAACACCATGAATCCAGCTGGTGGTAAACATGGACTTGGATTCAGGCCTATCTGATTGCAAAGCTCATATTCATAACTACCACTCGTTCCTCCCAAGAACTTCAGTGACATAACCATGACTCAAAATATTTTCAAAATACATGCTCTACTATTCAAATTTTCATTTTAAGGAATTGCTATGGGAGTCAGTTATTTAGAAGAGCCTAACTCCCAAAATGTTGTGAAGTCTCAAATGTAGTAGAAGTTTCTTTCTTGTTCCATGATGGCATTGGATTGGTAAACATGTGAGGAGATAGCCCTCATTCACTGGGGAGTAGTCAGACCAATGGGAGACTTCATGTACCTTACCCCAAGGCATGCAGGGGTCATCTTCCTTCCAGAGGGCCAGGAGGATCCCTGTGTGCTGGGCCTGGAATTGATGCACAGAACTTCTGCTCATTTTCTATTGGCGAGAAACTCAGTATAGGACTATACTCGACTGCATGGAAGGCTGGAAAGTGTAGTTAGCTGTGTGCCTAGGGAGTCTTGCTCATGATAGGACTATGCTTTATATTTTCATGGGATTGAAGAGACCTTAAAATGGAATAAACGCCTTTGAAGTCAGCAGGGCATATCTCAAAGCCACCTCATTGTTTGGCCCACATTCCTCTCTCTTTCTATTACTCTAGGGTAGTGTGCTATTTGGATTTTTCCTACTCTTTAACATTTATTATCTTGCATTTCTTAACATACTTTGTAGTTTGCTTTTGTACTAAATATAGTTAGAATTCTTTTTTTATTTTTATTTTATTTAAAAAAATTTTTTAATGTTTTATTTATTTTTGAGACAGAGACAGAGCATGAGAGGGGGAGGGACAGAGAGACAGGGAGACACAGAATCTGAAGACAGGCTCCAGGCTCTGAGCTGTCGTCACAGATCCCGACGCAGGGCTCCGAACCCACGAACATGAGATCATAACCTGAGCCGAAGTTGGAGATTTAACCGACTAAGCCACCCAGGTGGCCCTATAGTTAGAATTCTTTACCTTTCCTTAACTACTGTGAGAGATTTTCTAATAATCTGCAGGATGATGCAGATGATGCTCTAATCATAAACAGGAAAGCAGCCTGTAGCCTGAGCAAGAGGAGGAGGGTGTCATGTGCTGCTGGGCCAGCACTGCCTGCTTCCGGGGTCCACCAGACAACCAGAGAACATTGAGGTCTGGAAGGACAACAACATCTTCAGACTTACCTCCAGATAGTCCATTACAGACTGTAATAAGAATTTTTCAGGTGTCGCATGGGGGATGTGGATTGATGAACTGGAAGGGAATTTTGAAATGTGATGCAGTGGGTTGGGAACTTTAGCTCTTACTAACTTTTGGGTGGACAGGTATGCTGTATTGCCCCCTCCCATGACGAATCATAAAGCTAAAGAGTCTTAAGATTGTGTTCTGTGTTTTCCCATGATTTTAGGGTGGCCATCATTACTGGGAGCATGAGGGGTCCAGTAACATATAACACTTTAAACAATATTTAAATGCTTTTAACGACAATATTATTATTATTTTTAAGTTTTTAAAAATATTTATTTTTGAGAAAGCATGAGTGGTGGGGGGATGGTGGGCAGGGAGCAGAGAGACGGGAGAAACAGAGGATCCAAAGCAGGCTCTGTGTGGACAGCAGCCAGCCCGATATGGTACTCAAACTCATGAACTAAGCCCTGAGATCATGATCTGAGCTGAAGTTGGATGCTCAACTGACTGAGGCACTCAGGCACCTCTGAAGGCAACATTTTTTTTATTCTGTCCACTTGGAAGGGTCAGGGTATCTTTATTCTTACTCCCCTTTTTATTTCTAGCCCAGTCTAGGGTCTCTGTATTTTGTTACATGCAGCATGTATTCGCAGCATCTCTAAAAGCTGACAAGGCAGATACTTGCATCATTATTTTGTAGAAAACAAATGTGGATTCAGGGATATGATGACTTTTTTTTAGGTCTTGTAGTTGGTAATAACATATTGAATGTGAAACAAGTTCTTCTGATTCACCTTTTATTGTTTTTTCTGCCCAACTCCGCTGCTTATCACATTCTTTTGAATGTACGGAGGAGTAGCAAATGTTCCTTCGTTGAAGAAAAGTTTCAGTTTTTGGAAAGAGCCAAAAGAAGTCCCATATTAATTATGACCAAATAGATAATACTATTTGGGATTTAAAAAAATGAGGTATATCTAGAAACAAACACATTTTTGAGGTTTATAAACTGGTACATAATATATGTCTCTTAAATATTTGTTAGTTTTATTTGAGAAAAATGCAAAAATACTTTAGAATTTATATTTGACTATGTAGCCTTGTGACTTTTACCTATATTAAGATCAGAACCAGAGCCAAGGAAATTGAAAACAGACACTAAGAATATGGAATGCAGACTTCAAATATTCATGTTTAAAAACTGAACTTTTGTTTTCAGTGATTTTTAATAATGTCTAGTATCAATTTGTGATTTGGCCTCTGAGGGAGGTTATACATAAAGGTGGAGAGAGAATGGGCAGTTATTTCTATTCACTATGTGTTATGTGATTTACTTCATTTAATCTTCGAACCAGTCTATGAAACAAATAATATCTCCATTTTAAAGGTGAGGGAAAGGCTCATAGTTTTCAATTGCTGATCAAAGGTCATAAGGCAGTAGGAGGCAGAGCTAGAGTTAGAATCCAAGTCCATCTGTTTCAAAGCCAAGGTCTTTTTTCCAAATAATTGTGTCTCATTTCAAAGGAAAAGCAGAGGACAGAGTTGTAGTAGATTGAATATGTTCATGTCCTAGAACCAGTGAATGTGACTTTATTCATAAAAAGGGTCTTTGCAGATGTAGTTAATAATCTCCAAATGAGATCATTCTGGATTATCTGAATGGGTTCTAAATCTGACAACAAGTATCCTTATACAAGATACACAGGGGAGATACAGATGGAAAAGAGAAGGCTATATGAAAATAGAGACAGAGATTTGAATGATGCAGCCATCACCAGGCACCAGAAGCTTGAAGAAGTAGGGAGCAGATTGTCCCTAGAACCCAGGGAGGGACTGCTGCCCTGTAGACACTTTGATTTCAGATTTTTGACATCCAGAATGATGTGAGCACTAATTTCTGTTTTTTTTCCATATACCAAATGTATTCTAATTTGTCATAGCAGCCCTGGAATACCAATACAGAAGGTTTGGGGAGGAGCATGCATGGAGCATGGACACACTGATTTATTTAAGGGCAAAGAAGAAAGGATACTATCTTTGGAAACAGGAAGGCCTGGGGTTGAATCTCAGCTCTGCTGCTGATAAACTGCGAGTCCTGCAGAGGTACTTTAACCTCTCAAAGGTTAGGCTTCCTCCTCTGCAAAATGGAAATTATAATGCATTTCTCATCAGATTGTAAGGATTTAATGAGAGTATGTAAAGCAGCATAATATAAGAAGTCAATTCCTCTGTGGATCAGAAGAATATTTAATAGTGAAATAAAACATTATCCTTGAGTTTGAGTAGCTCATATAATTTTGTAAATGAGACAGATAATGCAACATAGTGTTATATGGTCCATAATAGAAATATGAGACAGCAGTGGCACAAAAAAGGGAATGATTGACCAGATTGGTTGACTCAGGGAAGCTCTCAAAGGGAAGACACTTACGCCGAGATTGAAAGATGAATTGGCATATACCAGACAGAGGAGGAGTGGAGGCAGTTCACACAGAGGAAACGGAATGTGCAAATACCCTGAAATGGAAAACAGAATGGAACACAGTGAGGCCAGAATAAGATGTGAGAGCAGGAAATGTTGGAAAGGGTTCAAAGAGTTAAGGGGGTCCAGATAGAGACCATGTTGGGTCTTGGATATCATCAAAAATAGTTTGCTTTCTCACAAACACACTAATGGATTGGATAAATATATGCAGTAATTCCTCCTGGGAACTCTGGTCTAGTAATTCCTCCTCTGGGAATTTACACTTAGTAAATAATTAAGAATATACACAAAGATTTAGCTGTAAGACTATTTATTGTATATTTGTTCCCAGTACCACAAAAACTGTAAATAACCTAAATACCCATAAACAGAATGATTATATAAATTATGGTATAAATGGAACAATACACAGCTCTAAAAAGGATATTATAGAAATGCTATTATAAATACTATCATAAATATTATAATTAGAGATAAATAAATAACTATTTGAAATCTGTTTAGAGGGCGCCTGAGTGGCTCAGTCGGTTGAGCGTCCGACTTCAGCTCAGGTCATCATCTCACGGTTCGTGGGTTCGAGCCCCGTGTCAGGCTCTGTGCTGACAGCTCGGAGCCTGGAGCCTGCTTCGGAATCTGTGTCTCTTTCTCTCTCTGCCCCTCCTCTCTTCATGCTGTGTCTCTCAAAAATAAATAAATGTAAAAAAATATTTATGAAATCTGTTTAGAAGTAGTTATATGTCTAGATTCTCCTGATTCACACCTTGGTTCCATATTTCTGTTCCTTCTCTACACATAATATTATTCATTTATATTTATATATATTTTATATATATTTATATATTTATATTTATTCCTTGGAGAGGGTAAAATAGATGGTCTTTGGGCTGAGGTGCATTTGAGAGTTGAGGCATCCTGAAAATAGGGAACTAAATGCATATATGCACTTTAAATTGCTTTCTTATGGCTGCTTCCTGCATGGGCTCTAGAAACAAAGGTTGTCAGGCTTTTACCTTCCAGTCAGGAAGACAGGAAGAATCTCTATGGAATCTGACCAATTCAAGAGGGAAAAGAGCAAAAGAGACATTGAACATTCTGAATAAACAGCCCACCCAGTTCTCTCTACCTTAAAACTCTGCCTTTTTTTCTTTTTCAAAGTTCCTTTATTTGTTTTGAGGGAGAGAGTGAGTATAAGCACGGTTGGGGCAGAGAAAAGAAGAGACAGAATCCTATCAGACTCAGTGCCATCAGCGCAGAGTCTGATGCAGGGCCCAAACTCACAAACTGTGAGATCATGACCGAGCAGAGATCAAGAGTCAGATGCTCAACCGACTGCACCATGCAGGTGCTCCTAAAACTCTGCCTTTAAGCTTACAGTTTCCATCAGCTTTTTAGCTCCCTTTGGCAAATATAAGAAGACACAAAATGTTATCAGATAGCTGAGGAAAGTTTCTAAGTGAAATATATCAAGGCAAACATCAATGTGATGGAAAAACATTTAAAAAATTACCATTAATATCCCTAGGAAGATAAGAAAAAAATAAAAGAATAGGATGCTTCAAAATCAATATCTAAAAACAAAAAAAAAACCTTGAAAATTAAAAAGAAAAAACATAGAAAATATAAATACTCAAGATTTGGAAGTGAAACAAGGAATTTATTTTCATAAATATCTTTTTTTTAATTTTTTAATTTTATCTTTAGAGAGTGAGAGAGAGCAAGAGAGTGGTAGAGGGAAAGAGTGGGAGACAATCCAAGCAGGTTCCACTCGGGGCTTTATCCCACAACCATGAGATCATGACCTCAGCTGAAATCTAGAGTCTGATGCTTAAGCGACTAAGCCACCTAGGTGCCTGAAGAATTTCTTTCTATAAGTACTGCAAAACCAAAACCAAACCAAACCAAAAAAACACAAATGGAAAATAAGAGAGAAAAGATAAGAACATCCAACCACTAGTCTAAAGTCAAGGAGTTTCATAAAGAGATTTCAGAAATGTGGAGGGGAGGAATTCATCAATAAAACAATTCAAGATTACGTCTTAAAACAGAGGATATAATTGAAAAGGCTGCAAAAAATATCACAAGTTTGATTAAACACTATTGGGGTTTGTGCATGTATGTGGGAGAAATGCTCCTAACTATATCTTTATTCTGTTTCCTATAGAAACGGTTACAGGTGGCTGGATCCACATGGCCACCCCTCTAATATCTCTGGTTGCCACAACAGCACTGAACTGAAACAATGTTTCCATGGAAAAATTCAAATATGTGTTCATACTGGGCTATCAGGAATCCTTGTGATCACATTCTTGTAACAGAAATTAAAAAGGGGTGATGAGGAGGTGGGATCAGGGAAAGAGATGCTCTTTAAGGGCAGAAGAGTGTCACTATTAAGAAAAGAATAGATTTGGGGTACCTGGGTGGCTCAGTGAGTCAAGCGTCCGACTTCAGCTCAGGTCATGATTTCGCGGTCTGTGAGTTCGAGCCCCGCATCAGTCTCTTTGCTGACAGCTCAGAGCCTGGAGCCTCCTTCCGATTCTGTGTCTCCCTCTCTCTCTCTGCCCCTCCCCACTCATGCTCTGTCTCTCTCCATCTCTCAAAAATGAATAAATGTTAAAAAAAACTTATTAAAAAAAGAAAAGAATAGATTATAGCAGTAGAAATTTTCTTTTCTTTTAATGCCTTCTGATAGAAAAACTATGGTATCTAGATCCCATTCTGAATCTTATTTGCTCTAGTTCCTAGGTGAAAACAGAATAAAGATATAGTTAGGAGCATTTCTAGGCAGCAATAGTTTAAAGAGACCAGGAAAGTAGAATCTCCAAAAGGAAATCACAAGGAAGGAGAGTTCTTTGGTCACTTGGCGTGGCATTTTGCTTAACAATAGTTTGAACTTATATAAATGCTGAGCTACACTGAGCTTATGTAGATCAGAAACTGCCTGTACATCATTTTGCTATCTGGTCAACCTAACAAAACCTTTTTATCATTGAATGTTTTGAAATTTCAAATTTCACAAGTAATTAGAGAAAAAGAAAATTTAAATGGTAAAAATATAATCTCTAGGGGTGCCTGGGTGGCTCAGTCAGTTGACTGTCTGACTCCTGATTTCAGCTGAGGTCATGATCCCAAGGTTGTGGGATCGCGTCCCATGTTGGGCTCCATGCTGAGCATTTTGCCTGCTTAAGATTTTCTCTTTCCTCTATCTCTGCCTCTCTCCCTTGCTGGCATGTGCTCTCTCTCTAAAAAAAAATAATTTCTAAATTAAAATTTATTTTTAAAAATGTTCCTTAGCTTATCAATATTTTTATTGAAGTATAGTTGACACAATATTACATTAGTTTAGGTGTATAACATAGTGGTTTGATAAGTCTGTGTGCCAACTTCACCTATGCTCACCACAAGTGTAGCTACTATCTATCACCACACAATACTATTACAGTGCCATTGACCATATTCCCCTATGATGTTCCCTTTCTAAATTAAAATTCTTAATAATTAAGAATTTTTGCCTTAGGGCAGAGGAAGAAACCTAAGAATTGCTTATTAATTTAACTTAATGAAGAGAAAAATAACTAAAGAGCTGACCATTTTCTAAAATTCCAGAAGTAATAGTGCATATAATTGAATGCTCATAAAAATAAAGGACAGTTTATCAAACTCAATTCTAATTAATTAAATATGCATTGTGTCGGTAACTTTAACATCAAGATAAAATCACTTAATGCTTCAGTATTTTCCTAAATGTTTATTCTTGGCAGACTGACTTTTGCTGTAGATAAAAGGGGTTTAGAGACATTTTCAATCGTATTTACCAGAATGAGTTTTTGGCTCATCTTTCATATTGTATTACTGACCTCTGTAAAGAATTGCCCTCCTTTCCTTTATTGAACATTTCAGATACCAATCTTGCTGATTTTGTGATGTTGCCCCAATTTCATGCCTGGCACAAAGATAATATAAGTTGTGAGATACTTTGTGAACTTCCTAAACCGTGGCCAGGCTTGTCCTGGGATCTTCACTCCTTCACTTCATTTCCTCGTGACTCATCCCCAGCCCACAGAGGGAATCAGCAAATATGTAGAGATAGTGAATTATTGGCTTTGCGGGGAAGGCCGTGGCATTTCCCCACTCACTTCCGGTATAGGAGGGTGACACTTCCTTCAAACCAACTGGGAGGGCACCTGGAATCAGAGAAAATTGGCATCTCTCTTTTCAGCTAGAGGCTGACTGAAACGTACAAGCCCTTATGCCTTCCCTGGGACTGTCGGAGCAGTAGAAGGGGGAGAGAGAGCTCTTGAGAGAGTAGCCAGGTGTTCTCTGACATCTGAAGTATAAATGAAAATGGAGACTGTGTCCCACTTCCTACCTGGGGAATTTTGAAGGCAGGACGACACATGGAGTACTCGATAACAGAACAAAATGAGCAGGCACCAGGGGTAGCCTGCCTTTCCATCATTTGGCATGGAAAAGATGTTTGAGTGTCCCATGGCTTAAGAGGATGCTTTGAAAGGGAGAAGCTATCTTAAAAGCACCTTGTCCCACAGGTACCTTACTGAGGCAAGAGAACATTGTAGTAATAGGCTGCGATGGGAGGAAATATTCCATTAGGGACAGAAAGAATTTCAAGAGATATGCCAAAAAGCTGGATTACTTTTGTCTCGAAACTTTGCAGCATGGAGTGCCTGCAAAACTCCTAAAGAAGCTTTCCCTAAAACTCACAAAAGTACTAGTATTTGAATGTCTGCCCCCAAAATGTCACTGATGGCCAGTGAGTATTAATCCAGGGAGAACTAAAATGCAAAGTAATTAAGCAGAGAAAAACTATACTGTTCCTTTAATCTCATCTGGAAAAGCAAGTGTGGTGGTGTGGGGTGGGGGATGATGGGGAGGAAAGGGGAGGGGACAGGCTCATCTCTGCTCCTCCAGTGTAGCCCTGAGTCGAGGTAGCTGGGGAGAGGCTTTAAATTGGATATGAGATTAGGGTTAGATTGGACCAAAGCACTTTAATCCCTGCATAGGAGTCCTCATTAACGAGATGGGGCTTTTTCATATACCTGAAGGAATCTGAAGATTAGGAGGTCTGCCTGAAAAAAGGACTAAGAGATGGAGAGTCAGCAGAGCGTGCTTACAAGCAGTGATTGAAAAAAAGTATAGTCATCTTCACCAAGTACAGACTGTTCAGTAAACTGAATACACTGGGACAGGTTGTGCGATAAGGTTCTTTTGCTGACTGTTAAAGCTCTTTGGGGATGTTGTGCCTAGAGCATGAAGTTAAGGAGTTGGAGGGTTCCTTCCCCGACGAACCAATGTTTGGGTTTCAGTCTACTGGGAATTACTGACTACCAGTACTAGAAAATTTGTCCTTTTTAAAAAAGTAATTAATGATCTTCATTTGTATATCATTTATTCAAACACTGTCTTTGTCCTGCATACGTACAAAAGTAACTCTAAGATTGTTGTCACTGTGCTCAAAAGTAAGAACAAAATCATAGTAATCTATATACCACCTACTGTGTGCTAGGTGCTTTTCTAAATGCTTCTTGCACATTAATTGAATTAATTCAGTAATTAAAAGGTAGCTATTGTTATTGTCTATATTTTATAGGTGATGAAACCGAGGCACGAAGAAGTTAATGAACTTGTCTAAGGTTACGTAACCAGTAGGAATTGAACCTAGGAAATTTGGCTGTAGAGTTTGTTTTAAACCACTGTTGCTCACAATACAGGGTATTTCCTTTATTATAGATTCTAATGAGAATAGGAGTAAGTCTAAAAATAGAATTACAGGGAGAAGAATTAATGTGGGCTATAAACATTGGAGAGGGCTTCAAATTTACATGTTTCAGGGCCACTGGAGATTTGACCATGAATAGTAGATACACCTGCTAGGCATGAAAGGGCTCATTAGTCTCATTTCAAAGATTAGTAATATCCCTTATAATATCTTCTTTGGTCTTCTCAGAGAACATATCCTCTACAATACAATATATAGTTTAATGGATTTCTTTATTGTTATTTTGGATCAGGCATTATAATTTCATGTAGACTTTATATCTATTTACATCTCATATTTTTGGTGAGTCATTGTGGAGTTGTCTTCTCATTGTTGGCGGAGGTCATCAAGAAGACATGACCGCTGGTTGACCAGTGAGCTGGACCTGTGTAACAGGAGGTTCCCTCCCCCCTCCTCTGTCCTTGGAATGTACATTCAGGCCACTGTTTCCACACTAGCACCTACCTTAGGGATCCAGCCTTAAGAGAGTAATGTGCTATCGAGAGCATGTTGGCTGTATATGTGACTGAACCCAGTTAAGGCCTCTACCATAAACTCTCAAGATTAGGACAGGTAGGTACAGAAATCTTCCTATGTAAGTTCCCTTTCTTATTAAAATTGCCACTTACCAATGGGGAGTGGTCTGCCTCTTTCTGTGTCCTTCTCAGCCCTACATGTATGAGGGCCAGTTTTGGATTTTATCCCAAGAAACTCCTGCGATTTTGAACCATCATTCAGGCATTCTGGGAAAAGATGATGAAAAAGGCTTTAACTCTTATGTCCCAACTTGGGCCTGTTTATCACACCAGGGAAATCCTAGCTATGAAAAAACGATACACTCAATAAACAGGGACAACAAATAGACAGCTATTTCTTATTTTTTGGAATACTGTTTTCAAAAGAAGTGGCAGGGAAGGCTGCTCAGTGCTGGCTTAGTGGCTGACCTCTTACCTCTGTAAGAAGAAGTCTTTGTGATAATGAACTTCACATTCTAGGTGCTGAGAACTTAGTGCTTCTAAGATTTTGTGTGCTATCGCTTAAAGAAATGCTTTTTGGAAGGAAGAGTCTATGCTACCAGCCTTTTAGGGAAGCCTTTTGACAGGGCTTTTAGCAAAATTTCAGGATCATGGGCAAAGCACAGAATTGGAAGAGTAGGACCCCCAGTTCTAAACCTACTTCGGGGGGGTACTTGGGTGGCTCAGTCTGTTAAGTGTCTGTGTTTGGCTCAGGTCGTGGTCTCATGGTTCAGGATCAGGAGTTCAAGCCTGGCATCTGTGCAGAGCCTGCTTCTGTTCCCTCTGTCTCCCTCTGTCTGCCCCTCCGCTCTTCTCTCTCTCTCTCTCTCTCTCTCTCTCTCTCTCTCTCTCTCTCAAAAATAAATAAATAAATAAACATTTAAAAGCATTCCTCTCTCGGGGCACCTGGGTGGCTCAGTTGGTTAAGCAGCCAACTTCAGCTCAGGTCACGATCTCTCAGTTTGTGGGTTCAAGCCCCGCATCAGGCTCTGTGCTGACAGCTCACAGCCTGGAGCCTGCTTCTGATTCTGCGTCTTCCTCTCTCTCTGACTCTCCCCCGCTCACACTCTGTATCTCTCTCTCTCAAAAATAAATAAACGTTAAAAAAAAAAAAAAGCATTCCTCTCTCAGTCATTGTCTTTCTGTGTGCCTCTGTTTCTTTAAAAAGAAAAAAAGAAAAAAAATCAAACTATTTCTAAAAACAATCAACTTCATGAATCTGGGAAAGGAAAATTTTTTCCAAATCTTTTTATCACTTATAAAATTAAGAACTTTGGACTAGACACCCAGGATTCTCTCCTGTTCTAACATTTTGATGTGTTTCTCTCTGATTTAAAGCATAATCTAAAAGGGAAAGTTTATGACCTTCTAACGTGGCACCCCAGGTTAGGGAGTGGAGAATAAAATATTTATTTATACCACCCTTTCGTGAGTAGATATAGTAAAAAGTGATGTAAAACCTACCAGTAGGGCATAAAGTTAATAACTTCTCTTGCTTTGACCTCTTTTATTACATATTTTTCATGCTCCTACACTTCAGTGCCCTCCTCAACCTAGTAGCAGACTCTGTTCCATACTGAGGCTTTTACCAAAACTGCAGACTGCAAGTTGACATAAACTAATTGTGGTTTTCATGGAGTTATGTTGATGTTAAGGAATGCAAAGTATCCTGCGAGCAGCATGCGTGGACCGTTCTAAAGCAGAACAATCTGTAAAATTAAACAGAAGTGACAAAATTGGAAGTTTTCATTATGGAAAGAGATCCACAAAGTAAATAGAGTTTAATTCCACCTGAGTTCCAAATATCTATTTTCTCTCTGTGTGATTGAAGGTGCCATCTATATCCTATCCCTTCCAAGGGAAGGATAATGGTGAGAGCTTCCGTGGTGAAATAATCAGGAAATTGTCAAACTGTTGAGAACTGAGTGCCAGGATTATACCTTTGGGTCTTAGGATTCATAATCTGCTTTTTAGTTCCTTCTTTCCTTGACTTGACTGGGGTGTATGTCACAGTAAAGTTTTAGAAAAATCTTCTATTACAAATATGACTGCTTAATTTCCTACAGGTTTTTCAAAAATTTCTTTCTGGGTTGGATTCATCCTTTAAAAAAATCTTAGGGATTTTAAGACTATCCATTGAATCCTTTTGGAAGAATTAGAAAGGAAGCAAAAATTCTATTTACTTTTATCAGAGAACGATGGAACTCTATTAACAAATTTAACCATTCAATCCCTTCTTTCTTCAAATTTGGCATATTTGTAAATAGAAATAATAGGCTCCGCAAAGTGTTGCTATAAATAAATAAAATGCACATTCATTACTCCTAAATATCAGTGTATCATGAAGTTTTCAAATCCTTTTTTGAGGGAAATATATAACTTATGTATAACATATTTAGGATTTTAAGTAGCATATTTCTATTGGATGGTTTGTTTTTATGTTATCTATTGATAGTGCTTCACTACTAAGAAAGCATAAGAAAGAAACTTGTGCTTAAGGAAAAGTGATAACATAAAAATTGTATTTGATCTCAATGACTCACTTCAATGATCTGCAAAATAAAAAGGATCCTTCTCTACTGCATAGTATAGTGTTGTATTATTAGTTAATCATAATGTTAATAATATTAATATTCATCAATTCATGGTCCCCAAGGAGGATACCAAGGAAGTCATATTAACATTGATCCCTATATTTCTAGGTCATTAGCTCTCATGGGTATAATTACAGGGTTATAGCAATATCCACATTTCCCCACCAGCTCTTCCAAGGCTCTTCCAAAGTGTGCTTTTCTAATGGCTGGGAATTCCCACGGGGGCGGGTGGGGGCTGCCACACACATGTGGGAACTAAATCTGCTATTCCATTCTGTCTTCCTTAAGAGGTCCAATTCCCCCACTTCTCTGACAAGTACATTCCCATTGCCGTCTGCTTCCACTTGGTTCCTTCGGGATACGTGTGTAGTGCTCCTTCTTCCCAGAAATGGAAAGCAGTCTTCCCCCTCACATTACTTTTTCACTTTTTCACCTAAGTTTTAAAGTGACATGCATGGTGTATGTGTTTAAGCTCTACAATGTTCTTTATCGCAACAACCATTTCAGCTTCTACTTGTGACTGTCTCTCTGAGGAGGGGCCCCTGTTTCGAGCTAGCCTGGGGAACACATCCCATTCCATCCTGCTTATCCTGCTTTTCATTCTGCTCCTTCCTGTTTCTTCTGCAGGTCCAGGTCCCTCCTTCATCCTTCAAAAAATACACAAGCGCGCACACACACACACACCCCAACACACCAACAAAAAAAGCGATACCTCTCTCCTCTCTCCCCTCTCTCCCAAAATCATGAACTCATGCACACACATGGGAGGGATGATGGAGCAGACAGGATTGCCAGGCCTGGAGCAGTGATCATGGCTGACTTGGTCTGGACAGGCAGTGGCAGAGCACAGGTGCACATCAGAGAATCAGTTTGCATTAAGCGACCGGGTTTTAAATAAGTATCTTACAGCCTATTACAGAAAAGCACTTTTAAACTGTCTGATATGCCTAATAATGGAATATGCATCCCTGGGAAGTCATGAGCTTCTGACAATAAAGGCATGTAAGTAGACATATAATCAACGTTAAGGCAATTTCCAAAATGTGCCATCTTCATTACTAGGTTGGAAGATTCTTGAGGGCAAGATATCATTTATCCGCTTTGTATTTTGCATAAATGAAATTTCTAAAGGAGTTTCATATACACTGAACTGTTTTAATCCTTGCAAGTGTCCTGTGAAATGAAGCCGACTATGCTGATTTAATAAATAAGAAAATAGGCTCAGAAAAGTCATGAAACGTCCTAAGGTGACAGAGCTGGTAAATAGAAGTGGAATATGATCCCAGGCCAATTATGTCCCTAAACTTTATATATATTTCCCAATGCAAATGTCCAAGGAGTGTTCATCTCTTGGTTGCCCCCTCTGAGCTGTTGCTTCAGTGGGGGTATGGCCGTGATCCTAAATGGGACTTCTGGATTGCCATACCTGACACAAAGTTGGAAGAGAGGTCTTGAATCACGGGAAAAAAAAAAAAAAAAAGGCAATCAGAAAATCCTGTTGGTTTCATTCTTTTTCTTCCCTTGCAGTTGGACTGAAGTATGTGAAATCTATAGGATTTTATGTCAGACCAGAGTGTGCAAATGAGTGGACTTTCTTCTGAGGCACTCTTCTGAGTGCGTTTCATGTCTGTATTCCTGCTTATGCCACATAGTATAGCTGGTTTAAAATTATGTAATTAAATATATGGGTCGATGGACCGGTGAGCATATAGAGGTGACTAGGGTGCCCCACTGCGGTGGCTCAAAGACTCATATTGCGACTGATATTTAATGAAGCCTCCTTAACATTCTAGGTGCTTTTCAGTAGAGATATTTGCTACTTTGCTTCTCATGGGTGGCTTCCATGGGTCTATAATTCACCCTTTCTTTTGACTTGCTCTTCTCTCAAGCTTATTGTTAATTGTGTCTAAATTGTTCTGGACCCTGTGTCTGTTCCAAGACAGGCTGCTAAGCAAGCGAAGCTTCTTTAGGAGACTGCAAATTCAGGACTTTAGCACCAGAGTATAGTTGTTTCTTGATTTATGGTGGAGGTGTGCACTCTGTGTGCTGTCGGTCAATGATGATAAAGTAGTTATCAGTGCCTCTGTGAATTTCCTGTTGCCCCTTCAATAGCCACCATTTAGAAGTATTTTATCAGGTGGAAAGTGCTGGGGGTGAGAAAACCTTTTCAGTTCGCCATTGCCCTGTGGACTTCCTTTTTAGACTTTCTAACCTAGTAAAACTAGTATTACACATCTGCCTGCCTAATTTTGTCTGTTCTTTCTTGTTTTTTAAATTTTCTTAATGTTTATTCATTTTTGAGAGATGGAGACAGAGCACAAGTGGGGGAGGGGCAGAGAGCGAGGGAGACACAGAATCGGAAGCAGGCTCCACATTCTGAGCTGTCAGCACAGAACCCGAAGCAGGGCTTGAACTCACAAACCGTGAAACCATGACCTGAAGTCAGAAGCTTAACTGACTGAGCCATCCAGGTGCCCCTGTCTGTTCTTTCTTTAGTTGAACAGACAGAATATTTCTAGGTAACATGATGACAACTGTTCTGAGTCCCAGTTTTCTTCTGGTTCCGAGTTAAGTCCTCAAGGAAGCACACACTTTTACTGTCGATATGTGCTCATCTTTGCCTCCTTAACTAGTCAGAATAGATCTGCTAAAAAGCATCAGCTTCTAATACCCAAGGAGGTAACCCACATTTTCTTTTCAAAATTGAGATGAGAAAAATTCATGATGGAGGGGACAATGAATATTTGAATATAATGCCTGAGTATGTTTACAGCATTATTATTCTGTGTCTATTGAAGTTTATAAATTTAACGTTTTGGGCTGTAGTTCTCAAAATGTGATCTCTCCATCAGCAACATCAATATCACCTGGAAACTTGTTAGAAATGCAGAATCTTGGGCTTCATCCCAGACCTACTGCATCAGAAAATCCAGGATGGGGCCTGGCAGTCTGTGTATTTTCACACGCAAGCGATTCAGATGCACACAAACATTTAAGAACCATGGTTTTAGGATGTTGCCAAGAGTGAGCTTTTTTTCTGTTTTGTTTTTTTTTTTGTAAACATTGGTGTGGACAAATGGTCCCTTTTCTGAGAAGCATTTAAATACACTGAACAATTATTCATACCTTTTTTCTTTAAAAAATTTTAAATGTGTATTTATTTTTGAGAGAGAGAGAGAAAGGGAGACAGAGCACAAGCAGGGGAGTAGCAGAGAGAGAGGGAGACACAGAATCTGAAGCAGGCTCCAGGCTCTGAGCTGTGAGCATGGAACCCGAAGTGGGGCTCAAACTCATGAACTGTGAGATCATGACCTGAGCCAAAGTCAGACGCTTAACCAACTGAGCAACCCAGGTGCCCCTATTCATACTTTTTTTTTCAAGCTTGTGTTAATCATAGTAGAAATGTCCTTTTCCTGTCATTTTAAAATAAGGGCAAAAAAGGGTAACATCCCTTTAGTGTATGGGTGCCTTCAAAAATGAGGACTCTGATATAAAAACTGAAATGAAATACATAAGCAAAGAATTCTTAGCACTGTTCTAAGAAGGCCTACCTTCACACAAAATATATCCACATGAATTACCCCTTAATACCACTTAGCTGAGAGAGGAGTAGAAGAAAATGTGGGAGTAAGGTAAAGGCCTTTTAAAAAATACATAAAAAAACCTCCGAATATAAGCAGCTTATTTTTAATCACACATAAAATTCTGTGTAAAGTACTAAGGGGGAGTATCTGTGCAATTTAATGACTGTAAGCCAGTGCTTTAAATTTTTATTGTTGTTTTTATTGACTGGAGTTCCATCTCCCTGTGACAGTGTTGGGGGAGTATTGGGGTAATGTCCGTGATTAGTCAGCTGACATTTATTGAGTGCTTAATAGGTGCTCAAAACCTGGTTAAAATAGGGGAATTGGGAAAATATGGCTCCTGCTTTTTAACAAGCTTACAATCTAGTTGGTGAGATGGGAGTAAAACTGAAACGTGCACTCAATGAAGGAAGGAGATCAAATGAGGAGGCCTGGGACAGACTGAGAATGAGTGCAGGGGGAGCACACCGTGGGGAGCACACCGTCACCCTGAGGATCTAGTATTTAACAAAGGCTTCAGAGGACAGGTGGGCCTCAAAGGCAGCTTACTGTCCATGGAGGGCTGTTTGCAAAAATGACCTCAATTCTTTTCCTTCTCTCTTTGCCCCTTGGCGATGAAGTTTTCAGCCCCTCACATTAAGAGAATTTACCCTTCCACTCCTGGGATTTGAACTGGCTTTGTAAAGGTGGCAGTGACCAGGGGTCAGTTCTGAGGCGAGGCCTCAAGAGGCCTTGCTTGCATGCTAATGGCCCCTCTCTTGGAACATGTCCAGCTGCCACGAGCAAACCCAGGCTAAGCCTGTTGAAGGAAAGAGACCACATTCTTCAAGAGATGAGCTGTCTCAACTGAGGCCATCTGAGACTAGTCAGCCCTCAGCGGAGCCTTACGTGAGCCCAGCTGCGAACAGAAGAATCCCCCTGCCTGAGCCCAAACTGGCAACCTCGAGAATCCTGAGCTAGATGAACGTATGTTATTTGAGGCCAACAGATTGTGGAGTGGTTAGTCCTACCCCAGCAGATAACTGGTGCAAGGTCTGGAAGCTGGTGAGGGTGAGACAAAGTGTGCTAGGCTCAAGTTCCAACTCCAAAAAGGCGGAGAGCCAGCAACGTGTGAGGTCAGGTCAAAGCAAAGCGAAGACACTGGTAGGGGACTGGATGTCTGATCACTTTCTTTCAATAAATGGGTGGAAATAGGGGCCCTAAAGAGAACACGTAGTGGAGGCCAGACCTGCACTATTATGCTGCTACCTGGGGATATGCTCTTGAAGCACCATCAGGGCCTAAGAGGAATCCCCACAGATGAAACACACAGTGAGCACTGGGACCCTGTCCTTCTAAGCTGGACTTTGAGGAGGTGACACAGTTTTCTAGCCAACTATATGAGGCCAAGAGAAAAAAAAATATTTGTGGCTTATAATCTGTCATTTTTATACAAAAAAAATCTAAAACTTAAGTGACACACTTTCAATAAGCTGCTAGAAGCAATTTGTAGAATCCTGCAGTAAGATATTATGAAGAGTTCTTTTAAAATCTCAGATTCTCACCATGTGGATTTATTGGCCATTGGATAACAACTTCAACTCAGCTTTATGAGGTCATTGAAAATCTTTTTCACCTTAAAAAGCAGAAGAGGAAATATTTTCTTTTAAATGCTGAAAATGTGCTCTCTTTCTACGGAGTGGTGGGTGTTTGAAAAGAACATCCCTGGGGGAAGGATTCTTGTTTTAAAAATAGCTCCTTAAATTTGGCGGGACCTGGGAGAGGGCAGAGTGGGGGAGGGGGGTTAGAGTAAGGTCAAGTTGGGGGGTGGTATTCAGACGGAGTACGTAATGTACAGTTGAGATTTCTGTTCCAGCAGTCACAGAAGCATCTTTCATTTTAATCTTGTAACAAAACGGACTAGTTGAGGAAGAGCCATAAACTTTATACAAAATGGCCTTACTGAGCAACTATTTTATTCAAACCTTGCTCATATCAGCAGGACCCCACAGGTCATAAGACCATGGGGGAACCAGGGATTTCACCCGACGAAAAGGCAAGGGTAATCAAGACTCAAGTGTCACCCAAGGATCCAGGGAAAGAGGCGTCATACCGAAGTGCTCACTGTTGTGTGTGCTCGCTCGCAGGACAGCGAGCGTGATATAAAGTTGCTTTCATTGCTGCTGGTCTCCTGTGAACATGTTGCTCCCTTTTGACTCTCAAGTATGCAGTTCACCCAAAACTTTTCTGACATGAGGACCCGCATCTCCCTTGTCCCCCTCTTCCTTGCCCGCCCGCCTCCCCCCTCCCCTCCCCCCCGCGGTCGGGCGTCCTGCGCCGGCTAACAGGTCCCCGATTACTGAAGCGTCACCTCTCACTCCACGGTAAATCTCCGCAGCCCACTCGGACTGCAGCCTGTTTGCCGCCCGGCCTCCCATTGCAGCAATCGGGGCGGCCGAGGAGGAGGAGGCGGCGCGCAGGGCAGGCGAGACCGCGGAGGACAAACTCGCCGGCCGGGCTCCGGAACCAGCATGGGGAAGGGAAGTGCGGGCCGAGTTCGCACCACAGGTAAACAGGCTGGCGAGGCGCAGGGCGCTGCCGCCGCCGCCGCGGCCACCCAGCGATTTCCAGGCACGCAACTCCGCCTCCAGGGCTCTCTCCCTCGCGCTCTCGCCCAGCCGCTCGCTCGCAGCCTCAGCAGCCGCCGCAGCATCACTTCACACAAAGGACTGTTACCCGCTGAGCAGCTCCTCCACCTCCACGTCCTCCTCCTGTGACAGCAGCCCCGACAGCAGGGCTCGGGCGCGGCGGCGGCGGGAGGACCTGTCACTCCCGGCAACCGAGGCGGTGGCAGCGGCTTTTTTTCCCCCCTTTTCTATTTTGCCTTTTTTTTTTTTTTTTTTTTTTCCCCTCATACCTCTTCGCCTTTCTGTGGTTCCACCCACCTCTCCCTCCCTCCTCCCCTCCCTCCTCCTCCCACAAACAACTCTCCTACACCCCCCCATAAATAAATAAAAGGAGGGTAGGGGGGAGGAGGAGTGGTGTGGAGGGGGGGGGGGAGGAGGAGAGGAAAAGGGAGGCAGCGCGACAGAGCGAGGCAGAGTCCGAACCGACAGCCAGGAGCCCGCACGCACCTCACACCATGAGATGGCGACGCTCCCCGCGCCGCTCCGGGAGTGCCGGCCCCCGGGCCCCGCGCCCCGGCCCCGCCGCCCGCTCGCCGCCGCCGCTGCTGCCGCTGCTGCTGCTGTGGACCGCGGCCCTGGGGCCGGGGGCGGCCGCCGGCGCCGAGGCGGCTCCCGCGGGGGCCTCGGTGTGCTACTCGTCCCCGCCCAGCGTGGGCTCGGTGCAGGAGCTGGCTCAGCGCGCCGCGGTGGTGATCGAGGGAAAGGTGCACCCGCCGCGGCGGCAGCAGGGGGCACTCGACAGGAAGGCGGCGGCGGGCGAGGCAGGGGCGTGGGGAGGCGAGCGCGAGCCGCCAGCCGCCGGCCCGGGGGCGCTGGGGCCGCCCGCCCCGGACCCGCTGCCCACCGCCAACGGGACTGTGCCCTCCTGGCCCAGCGCCCCGGCGCCCGGCGCGGGCGAGCCCGGAGACGAGGAGGCGCCCTATCTGGTGAAGGTGCACCAGGTGTGGGCGGTGAAAGCCGGGGGCTTGAAGAAGGACTCGCTGCTCACCGTGCGCCTGGGGACCTGGGGCCACCCCGCGTTCCCCTCCTGCGGGAGGCTCAAGGAGGACAGCAGGTACATCTTCTTCATGGAGCCCGATGCCAACAGCAGCAGCCGCGCGCCGGCCGCCTTCCGAGCCTCTTTCCCCCCTCTCGAGACGGGCCGGAACCTCAAGAAGGAGGTCAGCCGGGTGCTGTGCAAGCGGTGCGGTAAGTTCCTCGCCCCTCGGGGCGCGCTCCGGCGGGGCGGGGAGGTCGCCGCTGCCCAGCACGCGCGGGCTCCGGAGTGGAGTTTCGGGGGTTGCGGACTCTGAAGTGATTCTCAGAGAAGGTTTCGCGGATTGGATTCCACAGGCAGCGCCTTCTCCAGTTACCTGTTTCCTAGGCTTTGCCACTACTGGTGAGAGCCCAAGTTTGGTCCTCGGTGGGGGCCGCCTCAAACTTTTTCATCCCGTGGGGGTTCGTTCGCCGAGTTGAGTGGGAATGGGCCGGCCGCTTTCGTGGGAGTGCGTCGTTGAACTTGGTTTTGGTTAGGAGGTGCTGATGATGTATGGGCCGCCGTGTGGGGGCTTTTCCTTTGAAGGAGGAAGGGTGAGTCCGACAGGATTTTCTCGCCTTTCCTTCCCTGGGAGTCCTGAGTGTGCAGATGGTCAGGAGTTTGGGTCTGTGGGAGCCCTCGCTGGGAAAGGACACCGCGCCGAGATTCCTCTAGAAATGGGGCAGTTTTTTTGGCCAACTCCATGTCCAACAGACAGGCGCAGTCTGTACCTCGGGAATAGGTGTTTGTGAGAAGTATTAAGTTGGGGCGGGGGTTATTTTTGGTGAAGTCCTCTCAATTTTCGTTTTCACAGTATTTTGATTTGGAGTATGTTTTGGCACGTCGGTGAATCAGAACAGAAGAGCGTAGTTAAGGAGCTTCAGGTGTAGGCCCTAAAGAAGAATTTGAGAAGCCAAGTTTAGCAATCGATTTCCCAGACCTTTTCCCCAATTTTCCCATTGGAAAGTATTCTTCTCCGGTCTCCTACATATGATCAGGTCTGAGAAATTAGCCAATAATCTGATTACCTTTCTGTGGTAGTATGGCATTTACGCCATTCACAAAATAATTTCTAGGTTGGAAATATCTGTATAATTTCCTGATTACCATACAATCACTAAAGCATAGCAGGGTATCTTCTCAAACCATAAATTAAGATGATTACACATCACAAATTCTAACACGCACAGTGGCTTTTTCTCTGTGTCTTTCTGTATCTGCCTAATAGATGGTTGGGTTAATTGAATTTTTACAAAACTCAGCACCATGCCATGCTCAGTCTGCCTGTGATGCAAAGTGTGTCAGTTCTTTAAATGTGTATCTGATGATAGCCAATTACTTAAATTTCTGGTTGGCATTTGTGGTGCTTCTATCCTGCAGTTAATTAATACCTGACGATTTGGTTTTAATGACAGCAAAGAGCATTGCTCATCCACGATTTCCCTATGTTCACAATGCACTTTGTGCTCCAGACTTGTTAAGATTGCACCACTCTGTGGACAGAAGCTGTTCTCAGACAGTGGTGCTGAAGAAAGCTGAGTGACGTTGGGATTCCCCGGGTCTGGCTGATAGATGTCACTGTAAAACATGGGAAACGCTCTGCTGGGAGCTGTCTTATTAGGGAACACAAAAGCTCAACACCATTGTACTGCAGTACATGTTACTCTGCTCTAGAATCTGAAAACCTTTTAAATCACACCGTTGTCCAGTTTTCACGTGCTTTATTACATGTAATTCAGGAACAATTTTGCGTTTACCCCAAATCACGAATTGTGAATCATTTACTCTACATGGTGGAAACTGACATAAAAAGGATCACATTTGGCAGTGATGCCAAGGATTGGGGGTGTGTTACTGGATTAGCAATGGTGTTTTGGTTTTGACTAGAAGTAAACATCAGACTTCAGGGATAAAGTTCTTATAAGCATCCCGAGTACGTTTGGAAATGGAATATTCATGTTGTCTGGGGGAATACTATTCTGTTTTTGTGCTTCTAAGGGGAAAACCTTGAGGAAGGTAGTTTTACCTTTTGTTTGTCAAAGGAATTACATAGGAAATTGTGGCATGCTAAGCAAAGCAGGTTTTTAAAATGAACTGGAAGTCTCCCTGCATATAATTGAGTAGATTAAGAAATCATGAATTACAGCAGGTTTGTGTAATTATTGTATGTGTATGGTGATGTTTAGTGGCAGGAACTTCGAGGTAGGCTATTGCATGAAACCTTAACTAATAGGTTTAGCTAAAGCCTGATGGAAATTTATGCTAAAAGTTTCTCTTGCATTTTTATGAACATAGTAGTTATTGTGCTATGGTGGGATAAAAGTAAACAGTATGAGCTATTTTAGTTTATATAATGTAAACTCAGGAAATCCGCATTGGGATATTGAGTTTAAAAGTGTGTGAGTGTGTGAAAACTTGTGAATTCTCCCCGTTGTATGATTTCTCTTAACAATGTCATTCAGAACCTACCAGGCAAAGGAACACCAATTGGAAAAAAAGAAAAAAAGATATATGCAGAGAGAAGAAGGGCTGATTTGTCCTGATTGAGCTGGTTCTGTGTGCTTCTGGTGAGATTTCAGGGAGAGTGATGGAGCAGGGGGTTCTTATCTAATGACATGAAGCTGCCCTGGGGGCGTGACGGTTGTGTCGCTGCCTGAGCCATGATGCCAGGCTGGAGAGGGAATATAGCAAAGTCATTTTGCGATATCATACCCCGGGGAACCGTTTCCAGCTCTCATGCACTCAGCTGCAGTGTTGGTTCCTACAAGTTGCTTACTAGTGTAGAAACCACACATGCAACAGATTAGCTTTAGGGTTGAGCTAAAAGACATTTCCCCTGAATTTTTTCTTTTTTCTTTTCTTTTTTTTTTTTTTTTACCCCATCTAAGATAAATCCTGAGCAGTGTCTGTATAAAAGTTCTCTTCTTGAAAAAATGGGTCTTTTGAAACAACTGATTAGTGTGTTTTAGAAGACAACACGGAATCTCACAGCTTATTTGCTTTATAGTTGAAGTTTATATAAATTACATAACTTCTTGTAGTTATTTAAACGTTTCCCAGTCTTTGCTTTTTCTCTTGCTCACTGAACAAGCGAAGAAATATTTTTAGGTTTTATATTAATCGGAATGCAAACTAATTTACTGTTCAATTAAATTTCTGTTATTTAAACAAATCATCGTTTGACACACTACGATTTTAGTTTTCAAAGCATTGCAGTGATGCTAGGGAGAAAATGATGTCCAAAATATTGATGTTGAATAACATCTATGGGGGTTATTGGGCCATGCGAGATTTGTGCATCATCATCTTACAAGCCAATGTAAATGTTCAGTAATACTGGAATATATTGATAACATAAGGATATTTATCAAATATGTATGATAAATGGCATTTGCTTTTTCTAATATCCTCAATAACTATTTAATAAAGTGAGCTGACCTTATGGTGTTATGAAAATGACAAATGCTGCAGGGATTTTCCAGCCAGCACTGAAGAAAATAATTCTTAATAAAAGCTATATTAAGTAAGTAGCAATAGGAACAGATACAGCTTGACTGCTTGTATTTCATAAATACACATGTAAATTTAATTTCCCAAGTGTTTATGACTGCTCTCTTTAAACTGTATAAATCTTACTGTTAAAAATCTATACTTAAAGCACTTTTCTGTTGAGTAGAGAAACTGTATATATATTTATATTCATAATAAAAAAATGAGCCCAAGATTTGTCATTTGGAAAAACAACTCCTTGCAATAACAATGTTTTAAAAGGAGAATGTAAATATCTGAAGTAAGATATTTTACAAGCACTAGGGAGCAGTTCTCCTCCGTTGTGGGAGATCTGTAAGTCCTCGGAATCTAGGGAAAGTTTTACCATATGTCTTGATGTATTAGGTAAGACTGGGAAGCTTAAACAGCACTGAGGGGCTAAACAATGAGCTGTCCTTCCGCTGGCCTGTATATTTATAGCAAATGAGAGCAAAAGATGTGATTGGGCAGGTTAATGCCCTTGTCAAATGCAATCTATTCATTGTTCAGGGAATCTTCTTTGCTTCAGTGCCCATTTTCTTCTTGGTATTTTTTCCTTAATTATAAACATAACCTCTTTTAAAATGTATTTTTAAATTTCAGTGACAATTTATGAATTAGCCAGATGTCCAAAGACCTTTAAACTCTCATTTGCCCTTAGTAGTTAGTAATGCTTAGGTTTTTGGTTTGGTTGTTTTTGATATGCTTAAATGATGTGAAAAGCTTATCTGTACAGACAGGTCTTAATGAGTGTTTTGATTAGCCTTATATAAATAAATGGTAATGAAAACAAAAAGTATATGATGAAAAACAGTAGTAGGGATTCATTAACCATTACATTCATTGAAAGTAAATAATGAAAAGTATATAAGGAAGACAGAAGGTAAAAAATTAGGGTTCCTATGACTCATGCAGTTTGTTGCCAAAAACAGTAGCATAACTTGCCTTAGTCAAAGTTTTCATGAGAAAGTGAGGACTCACTTTGAATGTTCTTATTCTTAAATAACAGAAATGACTTTTGTGGACAGTTTCCCACCCATAGAGGAATGCTCTGAACGTGGGCATGTACATGTTACTCTGTGCTCTTACATTATCCTAAAACTTAAGTTAAAATTAAAGTAACATTATGAACAATCGTATGACCTAGCCGCTTCCCCAACTATGATAGTTACTTTGTACCAGGCAACAACTGATGAGTGATACATTCTGCCATACTTTTAAATCTAAAGATGAATTGTTTGAGAATTTATGGAATACAGACTTCAGTCTTACTGATTTGAGTAAGTAATAGTTGAGAGGTTGTGTTTTCATATTGTTTTGTCTTGTGGTGTGCTTGAAGCAAGCCTGTTTCTGAAGGCTTGCCTCCTGGCTCTCTTTCCCCAGATGATCCGTACAGGTTAAAGTAGATTAAAAAAAATTTTTTTTGGTGAAGTTGAAATCTTAAAATGGGTTGACTCCTCTCTGTTTGGCATAGATCCAGTTTTTAGGAAAAAAAAAATCCCCCCACCTTAAACTTGCCATCAAGGAATCCCACAGAGGGATACATATGTGGTAATTTACATTATTTTTTGGTCTTTAAGAGAACCAGGTTATTTTTCCCTATGGAAAGCAGTTTCCTTGAAAACCATGTCCTAACTTTAGTTCTCCCCATTAGGACCTAGTAAAATTTTTATCTTGTTTTTCAGAGTTACCAACCAACCAAATAGACATTTAGTTTACCCACAGCTTGGATGATACATGGGAGACAGTCCTATTAGCTCCTACCTCAGATTCCATATATATATTCCCTTCTTCTGTTTCCTGTGTGAGGACACTGCAAAGGAAGTCTTTAGGTAAATAATTAGGCTTAAGAGTGGATTCTTGTCTGTGAGAAACAAGTATAGGATTGCTGTTCATCTTTACAATGATTAGTCTTCTCTTGACACCTCAGACTTCGGCTGTCTAGGTCCAAATATATCCGAAAACGGAGATCTTAGATCACAGTGCTGTGAATGTAGATGGTCTTTCTGAGTCTCATAGGCTCATTGTCTATCTCATGAGGGCACAGATGGTAATCTGCATAGTATCTCAATTTCAGAAGTTTTTCTCCCAAAGCCCAAGGCTCTGGCTTTGGATATCTGCCCCACTGTGCTGGAAGAAAACAGCTCAGAGTGGTGCATGATTCTGGAGCTGGTAGCCAGATTTAGGAGGTAATGCTGGGCCAAGATAACCTGGAGGAAGGAATTATTTCTTGTCTCTTTGCTCTGCTCTGCCAAAATATGTGAGCTGAGCTGAGCCCAGCACAAGGGGACATTCTTTATGAGGGCACTAGAGGCTTGGTAGTGGGCACATCTGGGAGCTCAGGGCGTGGAGGGAGTGTGATAAGAGACGTGAGGCATTGCAGGCTTTGCTAAATTGGGAAAGCTCACAGCAGTAATACTGTCATCCCAAGTGTTGGTCTCTAGTCTAGGAATTGCCATTGAGGCAAAGAAAACCATGTGGTCATAACTATCACTCAATTGAGTTTGTATCTTTTTCCCCCACTTTGATAGGCACATATTGCTTGGTGGTTCTGTGTAGACTAAATACCTGTTAAATAATTAAATGAATAGATGGCGGAGGCACCCCAGATTGTTGGATAGTAGCAATCATTGTTCAAGGTTACATTTTGAAAGAAGGGTTTGTTTTTGTTTGTTTTTTCCTTTTCCTTTTCCTTTAGGTCTCTTATTTGGTGAGATGAGTATTCGTAGGAAGTAGCATTTAGGGCTATATTCTATTAGGACACCATTTCTTCCTCTCACCACCCAGGGTCCGCCTCTGCATCGACTCTTGGGCTTCAAAAAAAGGCTGTTTAATTTCTTACAACTTTTCCCTCTCAATTATTTCTGGATAATATTTATTCTGCGTAGTCTATAGCTCTAGCTGGGGGAAAATGCCCTGCATTGTAAAGACTTCCAAGCACAGAAGAGATTTTTGAATAGTCAGTGTTTTGAGCCGACCCACTCTCCCATCATTCCAACTCCTTTTGCTTACTAAATTTCAGTACTCAGAAATTGTATGTTCTTCCTTGATCTCCCCCCACAGGTGTGTAACCATCTGAGCAATAGAAGTTCAGTTCTTGTAACTGAAGATGGAAAGGTACTGCTTGTGTCCCTAAGAAGCAATAAAAGATTTTAGATGAGTTGCTTTTCACTGTTTTTTTTCCCCCTTGTTTTTAACATCCCATCCGCTCTTGGACAGACCACAGGTGGGAGTGCACATGTCCATTTGGGCTCCGATGAATGATGAGATCCTGTTCTCTGTCACTGTCTCTGTCATCCCTGGACCGACATGGGCCATGATGTGTTATCAGCGAAGCTGCAGATGCAGTGGCGGCATTTTCCTCCCCTGCAGGGAGCATCCTGGCCGCACCTCTGCACAGTTCACAGCAGCTATCTACTGAGGAGGAGAAGGATGGCTGTGTTCGCTTCCAATAGAATTTGTCATTAGACTTTGCCCTTGGGAGGTGATCCTGGCAGTTAAGGCTCTGTGGGGACTGCCAGGATGGAGATATCCTGCTCAGAGTGGGGGTGCTCTTTGTCATGTCATCAGCACAAAAGGACCATAGCTTTGACATTGCCCAGGCTCTTCTTTGCCAGCCCGGACACCTCTGAGATGCAGTTCCCTCTGTTGTCTTCTTTCCCATCCACTGAGATTGCTCATGTCTTGTTCTCAGGATCACTAGCAACTTTTCTTTCATTGGAGTAGGAATTTCATGAAAAATGCTAGCATCTTGGACTGTAGTCTAATTCTGGTGAGCAGTTTTTTTTCCCCAAATTGTGGTAAGATAGAATTGACCACTTTAACCATTTTTTTAAGTTCAGTGGCGTTAAATATTGACATTGTTGGACAACCATTACCACCATCCATCTCTGTAACTTTATCTTCCCAAACTGAAACTCCAAACCCATTAAATAATAACTCCCTATTCCCTCCTCCATGAGCCCCTGCCAGCTACCATTCCAATTCTGTCTCCATGAATTTGATCATTCTAGGTATCTTGTGAAAGTGGAATCCTACAGTGTTTGCCTTTTTGTGACTGGCTTATTTTATTTGGCATAATGTCTTTAAGGTTCATCTGTGTTTTTAATCGGTCAGAGTTTCATTGCTTTTTAAGGCTGAATATTCCATTGTGCATATAGACCACGTTGTTGATCCAGTCATTTGTCAGTGGGCATTCAGATTGCTTCTACCTTTTGGCTATTGGGAATAAAGCTTCCATAAATGTACAAATATCTGCTCAAGGTCCTGGTTTCATTTGTTTTGGGTGTATGCCGGAAGTGGAATTGCTGGATCATATGGTAAGTCTGGGTTTCATTTTTTTTTTTTTGAGGAGCTACTGTACTGTTTTTGACAGCAGCTGCACCATTTCCCATTCCCACTAGCAATACAAAAGGGTTCCAATTTCTCCATGTTCTAACGTGTTTTATTTTCTGTTGGTTTGATAACAGCCAACCTAATGGGTGTGAAGTGGTGGTGAACAGTTTTTATATTGTTTTCTGTTCAACGTTAGTGCCTCCAATTATTACACAGTCATTAATAAGAAACAAAAGTGCGTAGAAAACAGAGGTGTTCGTCTGTTCAACTCTTAATTTACCTAGCATTTAGGCTCCTGAATCCGCAGCCACCAAGTAACTAAATTACAGCAGATAATAGCTTAATATAAACCTATACAAGAATTAAAGAGTAGTCTTGGCTTTTGGTCACCATAAGAATATTGTGGTTTTTTCATAATGCTATCAACATGGTCTAGAAAGGTGCCTTATCATATTTGGATGAGTATCAGAATCTTTGATTTTATTTATTCATTAAATTTATATACCCCCTGCCCCCCATTTCCTTGCCTCTGTTCTGTCCGCTGCTCCAGACTGCCTTCTATTAAACACGGTACTGGAGGATGAGTATTTCTAATTTTTTTTCACATTTATTTATTTTTGAGAGTGAGAGAGACAGAGCATGAACAGGGCAGGGGTAGAGAGAGAGGGAGACACAGAATCAAAAGGAGACTCCAGGCTCTGAGCTGTCAGCATAGAGCCTAACACGGGGCTCAAACCCACGAACTGCGAGCGAGACCATGACCTGAGCCCAAGTCAGACGCTTAACTGACTGAGCCACTGGGCGGTCCAGAGGATGAATATTTCTGAAGTACTCCTTTTATTGGACCTTCACCTGCTCAGAAACTTTCAGTGGATCCACCATAGTTAACTTTAAATGCCGATATTTCCTGTCCTTACTCCAGACCAAGCCTAATCTTTCTCAGTTTTACTGTGTGTTTTCATCTAGTCTAACTGCTCCATGAACAGGCCGCACACTTTCCCACTCCTGTTTTTACAAAGGACATTTCTTCTGCCTGGATCTGTGTCCTCCCTCATTTCTGCCTGTGGAAATTCTGTCTCCTTTAAGGGACAGCTCCTAGCCTACTGCCTGTATGACAGTCCCAGTAATGATCCTGTCAGAAACACTCACTGTAGTCTTTGGATGCAGAGCACTTTTCTACTGCATACTTTATGCATGGTGCCATCGCACATTTCCCTTATGTTATCATTGTTCCACAAAATTGACGTAGTCAAACTTTTTTCTGTTTGTGTGTTGTCTTGCCTCACCAGCTAGACCACAGTATCTTTGTGAGTAGACACTTGGGGAAGGGGTGGGATGGGGCGGGGCCGGGTGGGGTGGTGTGGTGGGAAGGGAAGTCCTCAGTTTATTCAGAACTGAAAAGTGCCCTGCCTCAGAGTCAGGAGAACTGCTTTCCACTTCCAGCTTTGTAGTTTAGTACCTGTGGGCTCTGTGGTTTAGTACCTGTGGGTAAGTAACGTTCCCTTCTTGAGTCTCAGTTCCCTAGTGTGCAGAGTGGGATGGAAGAACTAAAATGTTCTTCATGGTTCATTCAGAGTGCATCTAGTCTTTGTTCAGAAATGACCCAACATACAAACCACTTCTTCTGCTGCCCCTGGAGCTTTTCTCTTCCTTTCCTCTCATGTTTTGCATTGTTCTAAGGAGACTAATCCTGTAAAAACAATAAGGAAACATTTAGACAATCTGAAAGGGCCATCGGAGAGCTTAATGAGAGGGAGCCTTCGCAAAAAAGTCTCCTTCCTCCCCTAAGTCTTGCTACCTTCATTGCCTTTTTTGTGTCACTGTGTTATGGTCTCTAAAATCATAGAAGTTATTTGTATTCATAAGCCTCATCTTTTCAAGAAGCAAATACCATTGTCTCTTCAGGCCTGTCTTTGAAATTATAAAGTGTGATTAATAGATTAAGCCACAACTGTAAACTTTTAGAACAAGAAAGTTCAGCCATTCATTTTATAGAAATAAAAAGGAAAGATTCAAAGTGTGTTTTATTGTGAATTTTTATTTATCTTAAAAATGCAAATCTGGCACCGTTTTAAGGTCTAATAATTAGCAGTGTTGTGGGAACACATGAACCGGCACAGAGAGATGAGAGCTTGCTTTCCGCTGGATTGCAGCTGTCCTGGGGATGGTGGGGGGAGCATTCCCACATTGATGCAGGGAGGAGGTAAGAGACTTTCTTTCTCAGCTTATAATTCTTGTGGTTTGGGCAAGAAAATAATATATCTTAGTCCTTTTATGAGTAGAGCGAGCAATGCAGAAACAAGTTGTCAAACAAGGAATAATTTGATCTGACTTCTTAAATTACTGCAGAAAGAGGCCTTGGCAGTGCCACAGCGCCTGTGCAGGACCCGGCAGGACCCAGCCAGGCTGCACCAGTTTTGTTTTCCTTCACGTTGGCCTCCCTCAATCCCTGGTGAATTCATCTACTCCAGTAGACCCAACGCTGCTTATAAATTGTGGCTTCTAAATCCGTATCTCTAGGCCAAGCCCTACTTTTTTTTTTTTTTTTTTTTTTTGGCTCCAGATCCATATATCCAACTACTTCCCAGATAATCCACCTGAATGTCCTATAGACACCTTATATTAAACATATTAAATGATGTCTCCTCCTCTCCCCTGCCAGTCCTTGTGTATTTCTGTATACTAATAATGAAGCTACTACTGCTTCTGTTACAGTCACTACTGTTGCTACCCGTGACTTTCTTCATTGACAGCTCATTCTGTGTCCGAATAGTAGGTGCTCCTCCGAACTCATGTAACCCCTCACCATATGAGAGCATCAGTGTTGTCTTAGTTACTTCAAACAGGAAGCCTCTCCTTTTGCTGCATATCCATTTGGGGACCAGATCCCATTGATTCTGCTTCCTTAACGTACCTCGTTTGTCCTTTCTACCCCAACTTCATTGTTTCTGTAGTGATTCCCATTCTTACTGTAACAACCTCTTATCTTTGCTCCTGGATTCTCCCCTCCTTAAATTCATTCTCTGTGGTGTCGCTAGAGTGATCTTTCTGATACGGAAAAGATCATACTGCACCCTTGCATAAGGCTCTTCACTTGCCATCCAGATAAAATCCAGACTCCTTAGAATGGTCGTTCCCCTTTCCCGGTGTGGTCTCCTTCTCTATCTACCTTTTGCACCTTTGCTTCTTTCCTTCTGTGTGAGAATGGTTAAATAAAGTATGACTTAGAGATATGTTCCCAATATATTTTCAAGTGAAAAAAGTATTTTATTCTATAATATGTAAATGATTACTTTTATCTATCATCTGTTTATCTCATCTGTCTTATCTATTAATCTTATGTGCCTATCTAAAGAGAAATAAAAGCCTGGAAAGCTATATAACAGGCTCTAGAACAATTGGGCATTGGAATTATTGATGTTTAGAATTTTCTTCATTTTGTTTATTTGGATTTCTAAAGTTATTATAAATGTGTATTACTTTTTAGCAAGGAAAAGCAATAAATGCTGTTTTTCATAGAAATACTTATAGCAAGGACTGTGTCTTATTGAAGGGATTTTGCCCCTGTAGAACATTGTCCTTCTTATAGTAGATACATTTGTTAGGTGAGGCTGACTGTTGTAACAAGTGATATCCCAAATATGTAATGGCTCAAATACGATAGTTTATTTCTGCCCAGTGTGTGGACAAAGCATGAGATGTTCTAGTCTTCACTTGCTTCTAAAAGAGACCTGTGCTAATACCTGGGGCATAGCTGAACCTCTCTTCAGACCAAATTGATTGAAACAAGCCATATTCCATTTTGTGATGGTCATTTTATCTTTAATAGCTTGGCTATCTGAAAAGTGGACAAATTTGTCTTGTGCTTCATTGCAGTGGGAGAGACCAATAGGTGTGTGTGGAACAGATCATAAGAGCTATCTGTGTTTATTGTGGATAAATAGCATATTAACTGCATGCTCTTCCTTGAGCTCAATTTAGCATTTTATTGGTTAGTTTTGCAATAAATCTTTAAAGTTTAATGCTCACCATGTCTGGTTTCATTCACGATCATTGAAAATGCCCAGGGCGAGGCCACATTGACTATGTCTTTCACTAGCATGTTAGGATGCCTTTTCGAGCTCCGTGTTTAACAAATCATTTTGATATAGGGACTGTGGAGAAATACTCTCAGGCTTTATCACTGCTGTCTTAATTGGGTTTCATGATGCACATTTCTTCTTAGTAGGATAAATTAAAATGGCTGATAAAGCTGCCTGTAAAAGCAAAATTGTTAGGTTAAACCTGCCCAGTGTATTAAATGTATTAATGAGTAGTCTTTTCACTGTTTTTAATCACTTTTATTAACTTTTCAGTAGTTTTATTTCCAGTAACTTGCTAATAACTGTCATTATGCACTCAGTAATATTTCTCTTTAAAATACTATTGAAAAGTCCATGAAAATGATTAAGGTGCCAGTATCATCCATCTACTTCCTGAACGTAAGAATTGTTGGTGATTTTATGATTAACTGGGTGTGTGCTTGGGCTTCCTTTGTGCAACCCAGGAGAAAAGGAGCCACTTCATAACAGATGACTAGAGACAATGAATGAATGCTTTTGAAGCTGCGTAAGATAGTCCTCTGTGCATCGCTGTCATGCATATTATTGTTAGGCTCTCTTTAAAAATATTTGTATCAAGTATAAGGTAAAGAGGATGTTTAAGAATTATGTGTAAAGTACAAAGAATAATGACACACATGTTGTGTTCTTCAGTCTCCTCTTGGTAAAGTTCTTGAGTTCCCGGTCACTAAAGAATTTCCGATGGGATCTCTTACCTGCAGGTCAGTTGGAGGGCATGTCTGTCCATTAAAATGGATTAGAGATTTATCATTAAGTTACCCATTATCTTTGGCAGCCAATTTGTACAGCTCCCACGTTCTATTCTTTCCTCTTAGATATAGGTTCTCCTGACCTATCAGAGAAGTTGTAGAGGCCATCCTGAGGATGTGGCTTAAATTATGAGAATCATGAGATCACTAAACCAATGTAGGTAACTAATAGAAGAAGAGAAATGGGGAGTGTACTTGATGAATTTGCATAGTCAATAAATATTTATTGGGCATCTATTACTTGCGAGTCTCTGTACTGTTTTGGGGATCATGGCGATGATATTAGACCTGGCTCTTTCTCGCTAACAGAATAGAAAGAACTATTACGCAAAGAATTGCAGGATAGATATTTACAATTGCACTAAACATTATAAGGGAGAAGTACAAGGTACTATGTGAACATATAACATAAAAATCCATTTTAGTTACAAAGATACAGAAAGAATTCCTTGAGAATGAGGCATTTCTGAGTGGGGTGGAGAAGAGGAGGGTGGAAGGTCATGTCCGTTCCTGAGGCAGGGATGAGGGACTGCAGAGAGGAGAATCCATGCGAAAGGGGAAGGATGAGATCTGAGAAGTAAGGAGAAAAATATTATCATTCTGGACTTTGCCCTAAAGGCATGGAAAACCACTGCAGCGTTTTAAAATCCAGGAGTTATAAGATTTTCATTATTATTTAAAAAATTTTTAATGTTTAGAGAGAGAGACAGAAGGTGAGTGGGGGAGGGGCAGAGAGAGAAGGAGATGCAGAATCCAAAGCAGGCTCCAGGCTCTGAGCTGTCATCACAGAGCCTGATGTGGGGCTCGAACCCACGCACTATGAGATCATGGTCGTGAGCTGAAGTTGGAGGCTTAACAGACTGAGCTACCCAGGTGCCCCAAGATTTCCATTTTTTAAAATATCACAGCTGGGTGTTGCACAGAGTGGGCTGCAAGGGGACCTATGGTGCATGCAGGTATCTGAGGTGGGGCCGCAAGTGAGATTAGGATGTGGGTTTGCACTAGCGTGGGAATAGTAGGGTGCAGAGAAGCTAACAGATTTGAGACTGCCTTGGAGGTCTCTTTTAGTCCTGGTTATGAAGGTGGAATGCTTGTAGAAGGGACAGGGAGGATGGCTCCTGGGTTTCTGGCATGAACAGTTGTCTGTGATCGGGAATGAGGTGGGAGAGTATTGCAGGGAAGGACTGTTTAGTTCCTTGTGTTTCTGATATATCCCGGTGGAAATGTCAGGTAAGCACCCACATGGATGGAGCTCACAAGACAAGTCTGGGTTGGGTTTATGAATATAGGAGTTGTGGACCAGGACATGATTTCTGTGTCCATGAGGGTAGGTATACTTGCTTAGGGAAAGTGGGTAGAGGGTGATGGAAAGTACAGAAGGAAGCCTGAGCCACTTTTAACGATGAAGCTGAGGAAGAGATAGAGGCAACCTGAAAAGAGCAGCCAGACAGTGAATGGGAGACCTAAAATGGATCCAGGCTGGAAGAAATGTCCGCATCTATCAGTTGTCTGTGAGTCCCTAGAAAATCACTTGGGAGAATGGGTAAGGGAGAGCCCAAGGCAGCATTTCTGGAGTGCGAACCACTGCCAAAACACCACATTTAAAAGTGTGTATTGTTGGTAGCTAAAGCAGTCTGGCCAAGTTGCCAGGGTGGGAGCCCAGACAGGGGATGGCTGAAGTACTTGGCCAACCTCTGGATTATGAAGACTGAGTTTTGTTCAAACATAGTGGCAGAAAGCTGTTTTAAAAACGCTGACTTTTTTTTTTTTTGCATGGAGTTGGGAAGAATGACTATTTGAGAGAGATAATGGGTAGTTTGTACAAAGATATAATTTTTAAAGAATCAAATTAAGTTACATACAGTGTTACTAAAATGTTGCTGAAGGTCGTCCTTTTATTAAAGTGTTTGCCCTTAGATAAGAGTCTTTCCTATGTACCATGGAAGCCACTTCAGTGAAAAATTGTTGTTCAGATTTTTCTTGACATATTGACTTGAGAACGAAGTACTGTCTGTATAGTAGAACCCCGGTCCTTTGGGGATTTAATGCATCATCTCATCAATAGTTGTGAGTGACATCTATCAATCCAATTTAAAAAAAAAAAAAATTTGAGTCCAAAGGTCCTTGGGCCGTGTATTAAGTTGATAGAGAGCTACCTTTATCTGAAGCTATGACTGAGCATTTTAATGCACAGTAGTCAAGAAATGCAAAGTTACTATTCTGACTCTAACTGAATGCATTTCTTCTGCCCATCTACATAGTCTTTTTATTGCCTAGTAAGCTGCTGAATTGATGTGTTCATAGCACTATTTGCATGTGGAGTTTGAACCATCATGGGAAGAATGGTTTTGAATTTCCTGTTTTCATTTGTTTCCTTTCTGTGCAATAATAGGGTTTTCATGTGATGATTTTTACTTTGGGTATTCCTCACTGTGATACAGTGTAAATAAGCTAGGACTCCTATTTATGAAAACCACACATTATAAATGAAAGGCAATCAGGGAAAAGTTTGAAAAGGAAACCTCCAAAAAATAGGAAGAAAAGCTGTGAAACTTCTGACCTTAGCAGTGTCTCCATCTAGTTCATCTTGGAGAACCATGGATGGATTTTTGGACCAGACGCTCTGATCTTGCACAGGCCAGTGGTTTGCAGGAATGGTTTGCAGACTAGAATATAGAGATCTCTGGGCTAGTCTCCTGGAGAGAATAATTCATTTTGTCCAGAGAATGTGTCCTGAGAATCTGCATTTTTGGAAATCTCTCAGGTGATTTTGGTGTGCGCTTCGGTTTGGGAGCCCTGAGACTCTGCAGTCAGTAAGGTTTCTTCAACTACTAAAGTTGAGGTTTCTCTGGAAAATCCAAAGATGGGTAAGAAAAGAACATTTTTAGAGCTTATTGAGTTTCTATGTGCTGAACATTTTTTACATATTTTAGGTTCTTAACACCGACATATGTCATTTTATTCCCATTTTAACCCAGGATTCAAAAAGGTTTACAAAATTTTAAAGTCACACAGCTGCTGAGAGGCACATATTTGCATTCAGGTCATTTGGTTTCCTCTGTTAGAAGCATGACAAGGTTCAGAACCATGCAGCCTAATAGAATGCTAGTTGTACTATCCCTTGAGTGAGGCTGTTTTGTCCTCTCTGTCACACTGGGCACCCATTGCTAGCAGTCAGCTTTCCTGTTGATCTTTAAAGAGTTTACTTGTGAGTGATTGAGTAGGGGGACTGGATGTGTTTTGACAGTATTGAAGTCAGACCTACTTGTACAAAACTGTGTATTCTACATCCTGCAATGAACAGGCCCAGCTGTGTGTCCAGAGAGGACACTGTGCCTCTAAAAAGTCTTTGCTAATAAATTTGTTGTTGGAATGCAGAAACAACACACATGAACATTAATATTTCTCCAGGAAGGGAGTGAGGCATAGTGAAGTCCAGCAGGGGAAGAGCTGCAGCCTGAAGTGGCCTTAGCATACTGCTTAAGGGTCCGGCCTTGGCTTCTAGATTTACCTGTGTCACTTGTGACCTTGAGAACATCGCTTGAAGTTTCCGAACTTGATAGAAAATGAGAATAATGTGTCTATCTTAGAGCTGAGTGAGTGTGTGCTGAGATAATGTATGCACAGCACCTAGGTTCTAGTTAGCGCCTCACTGATGTTAATCAGGAGAGCTAAGAGGTAGTCATCATGGAGCCCAGCTCAGGGCAGCAAGGATATAGAATAGCTGGGGACGTGGAAGGAAGTAGCAGTAGAGACAGACATAAAGATGAGGGTCACCTGCTGGAGTGCTGTGCTCTTCTTTCCCTTATGAATGGACATTCTCCTAATCTGGGTGCCAGAGGCCCTTTAACAGAGTACCACTCCGAGTGTGCTGGTGTGCACATCAGGAGCATTGTACCAACCAGGTGCTTGTCAGCACCGCAGATCCCCAAGGCCTCCCTACACCTGCTGCTTGCTGTCCAGGTGTTGCTGACACTCTATGAAGTTTGGGCAGCCCTGCTTCAACGGGCAGCTTCTCTCGGGTGTGAACTGTGTCTGGGGAAGTTGCTTGGTCAGAGAGCAGTGTTTGTTCAGGCTTAGTTGCACTGGCTCTGCAGCAACGGTTCTCTCTGCAAAATGCTGTTTGTGGTGGCAGCAGGAGAGGCAGGGGAAAGACAGAGAGTGGAGAGAGAGAGAGAGAAACACCTTTCTTTAACAAGTTAAATGAAAACATGCCCTTTCCAAATGGACTCTGGGACATGGCTCCAAGAAAGAGCAAGAATGAGACACCAAGTAAGGGAACTCGGGGAAGAGCAGCTGGGCAGCATGTGAGCAGATGACAGAGCGACAAGGGGCTGAGAGTGTGTGGTCTGCAGCTCTCCCTGCAGAGGAGAATGGAGGAGCCCTCCTCTCGGCACAGCATGTGGAGCCCTGAGCCTAAGCAGCAGCAGATTGGGGCAGGTGCCCTTGGGGAGGAGAATTGAGATGGCCTCATTCCCAGAATGACCCGGAGGGAACCTTCTAGCACATACAGAGGAAAAAACCAGTCTGCCAGACCCTACTTGCCTAACCGGAGTGCAGAGTGGCTGCTCGTATGCTTTGGGTTCAGGACTTTGGGAAGATTTCCCATCTTGCTGTGTGCTCTGTGGAACCAGGCTGAGAGCAGAAAATTTGCATTTAGAATATCTTAGGGGAATTGAGCAAGATGAAAACCAACCTTTTCATAGTTACATAAAAAAGGACATAATGGTGCTTTCTATCATCTCCCTAATGATTTGAGCTTATTAGTCTGCTCATTCTGTGTTAAGCCCTTCCTATATATTACTTCCCTAAATCCTGATAACTAAACAAGAGGTTGGCATCATTATACCCATTTTACAGATGAAATGGTCTCAGAACAGTTATGATATTTGCCCGAGACACACAGCTAATAAGCAGTGAAGCTAAGATTCAGAACTAACTCAGGCTTGTTAGAAAGTTACCTTGTATACTAAATGCAGGCTTTCTCTACCTTAGTTCTTAGAAAAAATGAAAGGCAACATATGTGACAACCATTATAATGCAAATAATAAAAGTAATAATATTTACTCTTTGCTCTCTCTTATTCAGCAAGTCTTACTGATCATTTACTGCTCTGAGTATGCTACAGTTGTTCTGTGGGATATGGAGAAGTTGGAGGAAAGGAGATGTGTGTACTTAACCAGAGCAAAGACACATGTTACAAGTGTTCAGACTTGTGAACTTCTCCCATGAAGGAGAAAGCACACCCCCCTCCCCCCCAAAATCACCAAAAACTATAGGGAGGACATTAATTAAAATTTTTTTCTTTAGTGTTTTATTTTATTTTTGAAAGTGAGAGAGAGAGTGCAAGTGAGTGAGCAAGCAGGGGAGGGGCAGAGAGAGAGAGGGAGACACAGAATCCGAAGCAAGCTCCAGGCTCCGAGCCATCAGCACAGAGCCCAATGTCCGGCTGGAACTCACAAACCGTGAGATCATGACCTGAGCCAAAGTTGGATGCTCAACCGACTGAGCCACCCAGGTACCCCTGGAGGACATTAATTTAAGATGACACTTTTTGGTAAACAGGATTGTTTATGTTTGCAGCGTGTGTGATAAACCATTTGCAGAAGTGTGTTGCATGTATTTGTTTTAGTTAGAAAAATAGAAGGAAGCATCTTAACAATACTAGACATTTGCCCTTTCTTTGTGTAGCTTATGTACTAACAAACCCAGGCCCACCTGCCATTAGATATAATTAAACTCTCTCTCGTGAAAATACCTCCTCAAATGGGGGAGAGGTTATTTCTGTGTTCTTACACATTTTCATCAAAAAAAAAATATAACACTTTTCCTTGGAAGAAATGAAATTTCTGTTTTAGTAAGAAAACTAGAATAACATCCTGGCTTAAATTCTATTATCAGAAAACATACCTTTTTTTCTTTTTTATCTCGAGGTAAGGTTTTTTTCATATACTCTTGGGAGTCTGTACCAATGTAGTCATTTTCTATGCTCTTGTTTAGCCATCCTTCATTCTTTTAAATTCATACCTCTGGTCTCATAATTGTTTTTACATTTTTTGATTACTAACATTTAATAGCAACACCCATTTAAACCTATTGCAGCACCTAAATATGTTATAAATTTATCTGACATGTTATTGCTTCTGGATTATAAACTGGGAAATAATTACAGATCTTGTCCTGGTTGTAATGCTGTTATTATGATGATTTAGTATTTCCCCAAACAGTTTATGTAATTTGGTCCTTAATTTGTGTGTTCCTTTATTTGCTGGACAGGATATTTTCATGGTTGTGTTTAAAAGGAATAAACTCAAAAAAAAATTCTCAGAGCTGTTGATTTGAGAAATCCTTTTACAATACCATATTCTTTTTAGCTCTCAGGCAATTCTTAGCAGATCAAAGGAATTTATTGGCCATTACCAGTAGTTTAACTTTTATCTGTCTTAATGAAGGTAATTAGGTTCTTCAGAGTACCAGGATCTGGTCTTGGCCCTAAATAAATTAGTCTACATCAGGATCTTGGGGACGAAGTGCAAGAAACACTGCAAGAATTTCTAAATTTTCAAACTTCTATTTCAAGAGGTTCTGCCTAATGTAGTTCCTTCAGTAGAGGGGCAAACTTAGGTCTCATAGTTGGCAATATTTTAGGGAAATAGGGGTCTGTCTTCTTCAAACTCAGATGATTCTTTGGATTCCTGTATCACTCATTCAAATGCATCTGCAACATTTTTTTTGGGTAGGTAGGGAGGAAACAAATGCTTCTCCAATCAAACAACCAGCATGTTCACTGTATCATTGATTTCCATTGCTGGTTTTACAGCATATGACCCTATACATTAATTAAATATGTTCTGACCTTTTCTAAGCAGTGTCCAATGGATGTCCAGTTTTAAATTTTCAACAGAATGTTAAAAGTCAATGAAAAGATCTTCAGCATAGCTCTGCTTATGCTCTCCATATTCATAGTCATTTATTCAATAACTATGCCTGAGCACTTAATATGAGCCAAATGCTGTGCTATGAATACATGCTGAATAAGAACCTTGCCATTATGATGTGTATTTATATTTTACAATCTGTCCGTTCAGCTTCTCTGAAAGGCCATCTTTTCTGAAGTGGTTGCTGAAATTAAAAGGAAAAGGGGTCATCTTGGGATTTAACCTGAGTTCCTTATCTTCGCAGCAGGAAAAGACTGTGTGGTCTTTTCCTGACCACACAGTGGGCCTTAGCGAGAAGAGGGAACAACAAGAGAATACATTCCTAGAGCAAGTGACTTTCCAGTACAGGACATAGGCCAGCACGTCCGGGATCAATGAAGCCATAAAGTTGTGCAGTTGGTGGACAGGGGCATGGAATTTATGGGCACCAGGGAGGTTTCCAAAGTTTCACAATATCGAGAACTCTAATTGGCATCTAAGCACTTTAATCCATAATTTAAAACTAAATCTATATAGGTTGATATTGTACAGTTGAACATGAGCTGTCTTGGGAAAAACACGTCTCCATGAATGAAGCACTCCTGAAAATGTTATGGGAGGCTAGAATGAGTTTACCATGTGTGGTGTCTAGCATGGTTTCAAAAAAGACAAAAAAAAAATGTTGAAACCTGTGTTTTCAATGTCTGTTTCACCTGCTGCTCTTGCATTCCTCGGTTCCGCTCCTGTCCGTTTCTAGCTTACATTTGGTCTACAAAGGTTTGATTGCTTTAATGTGCCAGGGCCTGGTTATGTAATATAGATGCAATGGTAGATAGGTAAGTTCTCCAACTTTTAGGCCCTCACCCAGCTACCAGCTTTGTAACAGGTGTTAGCAGAGCACTTGCATGTGCCTAGTTTGTGGATATCCAAGTGCATGAGTAACTGTCAAAGTCTTCTGTAGTTAGACCTTACCATTAAGGAGGTGGAATAGATTTATGAATGTTAGAAACCCAGGTCTGAGAAATAAAACTTAACAGGAGTTTGTTGTTGGGATGTGGGAAGAGAAAATGAGGGAATTCTTTGGATTCCTCTTTTCACCATTTTCCTTGCAAGCTCCTCCCATGTTAGGAGTTGGTCATGTGATTGATCCAATATGCCTTTCACTGGGCCATTTTGATTCAAAATGTGCCATTTTGGCTCATCTTTCCCTGCTGTGGCCAGATGTGGAAGGGCTTGTGCTCTCAGGGATGACGTGACATCCTCCTTGCCTGCTACGCATGGCAGGTCCTCTTCCCTTACTTGCTCACCGTGTGGATGGGACACTGGGCAGTGCTCAGGGTCTATGGGGCTCGTTTGCTGGAGGGACTATTGGTCCACACTGGTCTATTCCACGGACCCAGCATAGATTGAGTTGGAGAAAGTAGGAAACGTCAGTGGGCCTTTGGGGCTAAGTTTTGTACCCAGGTACTTTTTACCAAAGGAACCTGAGATTTGGAAATAGGCATTTGGAACTTGTCTAACTGATTATTTTGTGTTTATTTCCCTCAGGGAACTCCAGAGAGGAAGGGAGACAGAGAATCAGTACCCTTTCCCCCACCAACAAGCCACCAGCACAGTCCAAGGAGGGTCCAGTTACTATTGCCTTTACTATAGAGTTAACTGTGGATGATAGTATATATGTACTTTCCTAGTTAGGTTTTGGGTGGGTGATTGAAGGTCACATTTCTGTGGGTCTCTGACAGCACCTACTAGAATGTCTTACATAAAACCTGACTTACTGCATTTTTTTTTTTTTTCAAATGTGAAAGCTTTCTGGGATGGCTTGTGTGGTTGTTAGGAGCAGGGTTTTTCATGGGCAGGGGGCAGGACTGCATCCTATTACTGGGCAGGCACGTAGATTGTATCACACTTTGGGAAGTCTCTTACTTACTCAAAAGTACTGGTCTGCTTCCTCTGGTGGGTGGTTTTCTTGTCCCATTTTTACATCCTTTCTATTTTTGGAGTTGGACATGAGAGGAGGAGGATGCTGCAGGTCGATGTGGGAAACAATTAGAGAAAGCAAAGAGAACAGGTAGATTTACCTGACTTTGTTCATTTCACTCACAACTCAAGTCTTATTAGGCGAATATGGCTTTTCCCTGTAAAATAATTACTGAGATTTTCTGATTGATCAGCTGAGAGAAAAGACAGGGGAGAAAGGCTTTATTTACTCTTTTGCAGTGTGGTAGACATTTGTCATTTTTGACTGTCTAGCACCTACCTTCTCCCTCTCTACCCTCTTTCCTGCTAGACCCTTCCTTCCTTCTCCCAACAGAGAGAGACACCACCGGTAAGTCCCTGCCAGTCAGGATGTCATGCTACTGGGAATTCCCCTAAAAGAAAGATGTAATCAATTAATAATTATACTTTTCCATCCAAAATTTTTAGGCTTCTTTGAAGAAGAGATGATTTAAATGAGTGGTGAAGGGATTAACGGGCTGTAAGGAAGCAGTGGGTACCCATGCACAGAGTGGGGAAAGGTTGACATCGTGAGAGAGAAGATATAATTGAGAGTGAAAAGTTGCTAAGAACTTGGCTGTGAAGTTGTTCAGAACCAGGTGGAAAGACTGTTCTACCAGGTCATTAAGATTTCTTCTTGTAATAGTTTTCAGTATCAGGTTTTATAATTTTTCCTGTTTGACTTCTAAAACAATAACTTAATGGAACGTTTTACTTCAACATTAAAATGAGAAAAAAATTAAGTGTTTTACTAGAAATTTTGTGCCAGGTGGGGAGACCCAAAAGGAGGATGGAACCACAAGGAGAGGGGGATGGTGGTTGATCTGCAAAATCAGGTGTGGCACTTGCTAAGTTCTTTCGGAAAGGAAAAAAGAAGCCACAATGAACTGGCAAAACTCCATAGATTATGAATTAATTAAGGTCACAGACTCTGTGCTTGGAACTGTGGTGGATAAAGAGATACAGAAAGCATGGTCAGTGACTAGTGGGCTTAGGGTCTCATTATGAAAGTATCTGGGCCTTGGAAAATAACTACACTACAAGATTACTTTTGGCAGAATGTCAAAGGATCAAGTCATGGATAAACGATACAGATATTCAAAGGAAGTAGACCTCACTTCTACCTGAAAGGGACAGAATAGGCTTTTCTGAGAGGGGTGCAGTTGGAAGTAGACCTTCAGTGGTGGATAGTGTCAAAAACAGAGCTTGACAGTAGTTAAAGTGGTAAAAACAGATTTTATTCAGGACAATTCAATAGGGAAAAGAGACCTCAGGTTAGAGCTGGACTTAATTCTCAACACAGCATGGACAAGTGGGGAGTTAGAGCCAAGCAGCAGGGTTGAGGGCAGTGGTTATAAAATTACTAAGAGAGGGGCGCCTGGATGGCTCAGTCAGTTAAGCATATGACTTAGGCTCAGGTCATGATCTCATGGTTTGATCTCATGGTTTGTGAGTTTAAGCCCCGCGTCAGGCTCTGTGCTGACAGCTCAGATCCAGGAGCCTGCTTGGGATCCTCTGTCCCCTCTCTCTCTGCCCTTCCCCTACTCATTTTTTTCTTTCTTTCTTTCAAAAAAAAAAAAACCAAACAAAAAACAAAACATTAAACAAATTACTAAGAGGGGTGCCTGGGTGGCTCAGTTGGTTAAGCAGCCGACTTTGGCTCAGGTCATGATCTCACAGTTTGTGGGTTCTTGCCCTGCATTGGACTGTGCTGACAGCTCAGAGGCTGAAGCCTGCTTTGGATTCTGTGTCCCTCTCTCTCTGCCCCTCCCCCACTCCTGCTTTGTCACTCACTCTCTCTCAAGATTAAATGAATATTAAAAAAAAAATTACTCAGAGAAAATATCAAGGTGAGGTGATGGAAATTCCGGTCAAACTGACCTAACTGGGTTCTTGCTGAAGACAGGCCAGGATGATCAGATATCAATTTGGGGATGGTGGGGAATGAAAAACTCATCAGATATCTAGGCTATGAGGTGGAAGGTGGCTCTCGTGAAATGGACCTAGCAGCGTTCTTGTGAAACTAGATTTTTCACAGAACTATACCGATGGACCTAGGAGAAGGTTCAAGAGCCTGACTAAAGTTTGGTCAAGCAAAGAATTTTGGGAGGAACAGACATGAGTGGTTGGCACTGCATTGGGTATTTATAAATCTACAATGATCCTTAGAACAATTGTGGACGAAAGCTCTCTTACTCTCATTTTGCATAAAGAAACACAGACTCAGAAAATACAAATATGTGACCCCAAAGTCCTCATCCACTAATAATTAAAGTCAGAGCTGTATTTTAAGCCCAGGGCTTCTTCCAGCACTAGCTTGCCTTTATGATACTCTATCCAAAGACATGGCCTGGGGGCAAGGGGGTGGACATTGTGCACCCAGGATGGAAGTGCGATCATTTTGGTGACAGTGCAGTCACTTAGAAAATAGGCAGCACGTTTGGAAAGGTGGGTGGGGCTGGTTGTAGTGGGTGGGAGCAGAGACTGTATCTTACACAAAGAAGCAGCCCTTGAAGGAAGTCCAGACAGCAGAGGGAGGGGTGTGGGGGGGTATCATCCAAACTGGTTTTTCGAGATCTGTCACAGAGAGGAGCCTTGAAAGGAATGATTTTTGTAGACGTGGCAAAAAGGTTTATTTAACTGGTAGCATTTTAAACTTGATTACTTTTAGTCTTGACCTGCGTCTGAAAATCAATGATTAAAATCGTCAGGTTTGATTAAATCTTCCATTGTCAGTCAGTATAGAAAAAAACCTAGGCCTTCCTTTTTCTTTTTTAAACTTTTAAATTCTTGTGGTTTTGTTTTGTTCTGTCGTGTTCATCCTGGATGCATTAATGAAGTGGTGTGATATGACCCAGGGCTCCCATCTGTTTAATTTTGCTAATTTGCTCCATTTTCAAATGAGTTTCCTTTGCTGCAGGAGCAGCAGCAGAGCACGAATAGCACTGAAAGGAATTTCCACGACACCTCTAGTGCCACCTCAGGCTCCCCCCGCCCCCCTTGGTAATTTTCTTATCGTCTTTTTGCCATTTGGGAACACAGCCACATTGTTTGCAATTGAAATATAGTTTTGAAATGTGCCTCCTCCTGTGTTTTTATAGAAAGAGAGCCTCTTCTCCTAGAAAATAAAACACTATTGATTGAACCAAGAGCCCTTTCCAAGGGCCTTAATTACTGCATTAATTGCAAACTTCAGGACATATCCGGGCCCAGTAGTAGCAAGCTATGGGGCAGATTTCTGGGAGGTGATAGCCTTTTGGTTTTAAGAAGCTGGAATTGAGTGAAAGAGGTGGGCAGGTGGGAGGCACTCCTTTCCTTCAGGCTGTGAGCCTTGTGTTTTTTTTTTTTAATTCCTTTTCTTCTCTCCTTTGCATTTCCTGGGCAGTCTGTAAGGACTCACTGCTGCAAGGCTTGTACATTTCCTATCTTGACATTGATTGGAGGAAAGTGGGGAGGGGATCTCAATTTTATAGATGAGAACTTCTCAAAAAATACCTGACTGGGGGAGAAAGGAATACTCGTAGTATAGCCGTTTAATATGATGATCTTTGAAATGCTCATTTTTATTCTGAAGAAAAAAAGGCAAGTAATTTTCTTCTTTGGCAGAGCACCCACTAAAGTGTTTGCTTCACAATCCGTTTCTTTAGTGGCTGGCTCTGGGGCAAATTACCACAGTATTAGTATTGGTGTGGGAACTACTGGAAGATTCTGGAAGGCAGTTTTTATGACATTCGATGTGGCCCCTGTCCCAAGGAAAATAACTGAATAAATGCTCAGGAGGCTAGATGGAATTGGATTCCATGCCTCAGTGACTCACTCAGAATGGTGAATGCTTTTGATAGGAAACGACCACACGTGTCATTTCTGGCAGGACCGGGAACGGGTTTCAGATTCTGAAACCTAACCGACAGTTGCACGGTTTTCCTAATTTACAATATTTGAGCACTTAGTACGTGTCCAACACTAAAACCTTAAATAAATTACTCACTTAGTTCTCACAACAACCCTGTGAAGTTTGGGACTGTTAGGAACCCTTTCTGACAAATGAGGAAACTGAGCTTTAGGGAGACCATGCTAGAGAGAGAGGCTGTCGGGGCTTTAATGTGATTTACTCTAATCTGGTAGTCTAGGAGACCTTCATCTCGTCTGGTATCACTTGAATATTCATTGACAGTTGATGATTGTTATTCCAGAAGCCTGTCTACCTCCCTATCATACAAATATTTATTGAATCGTCCTCAGGGAGCAAGAGGAGGCCTTACAATATGAAAAAAGACCCCATCCCTACTTTTGAGGAGCTCCCAATCTATTATGGAAGACAGATAAGCCAGTAGGCTGCTGGACCTTGGAGATCTGCCCCAGGCTTGGGAAGGCTCACTCATCACTTCATTATTTTAGGAAAGTATATAGTGCTTGTATATGCCAAGCGTTGTAGACAAGTAGGGGATGCTCCCCGTTTTTAGTAGTCCCAGTCTAGTTAGGAGAGATGGACAAGGAAAGAGCACATTGCAGTTTGGTGTGATAATTGCTATGCCCAAGTGTCAGCAGGGGTACAGCCTTTGTCAGCATACAAGGCACATATCTGAGAGAGGTAATGCCTGGTCAGGGAACTGCATGGTGATTTAGTGTGTCTGAAGAGCAGAGTGCAAATGGAGAAGAGGGAAGAGGTGAGGTTGGAGAGGTCATCAGAAAGGGCTGGGAGTCATGGGCACTGTCTACTATCTTAGGGACCCTAGACTCTGAAAACAATGGGAACTCTACTTTGTCCCCAGCGCTATGGTCCCAGGGTCACTTTAACTGAAAAATAGAAAAGCAGAACTTGAAGAGTAACCTAAAAAACCTAAAATTAAGCAGTGATAGGATACTGCAAATTTCAGGAGATTGGAAATCACTGCTTTTATTTATAGCATGCAGCTATTTTCTTACTAGAGACAGACTGTGAAGAAGAGGAATCCAGATCCTATATCTATTTCTAGGATATTGGTTCAGCAATAAAGATGTTGTTAGAAAGGAAAGGGAAAGGAGGGAGTTAAAAATCAATGCACATAAAATTAAGTTTTGATCTTTTCATTGAGAGAATGATCACATTCCAAGATCATAATGGGGAGCCCCGAGACTTAGATAATTTATGGGTGGATATTTGAAATTCCTTTAAGCAAGTAATGAGAACTTACAAAGGGACCAGATTTTACACTTTTCAGAATTAAAAGGAATGAAGTGGAATTTGACAGTGGGTTGTGGAACCTCTTATTCTTGGATCATTGGTTTAGATAGATCCCAGATTGGCAGTAACTAAAAGTTATTTCAATTTTATGTCTGTTCAGTGGCTGAAATGAAGTGGGTTACTAGATGTGGTTTTGCTCTTTGTGGAGGAATGCCCCAGTCACAGAAATCCTGAAAGCTAACTAGTCTTCCTTATATCTCCCCAGACATTTTTCCAGGGTAAGTCGGGAGAGAGACACCTCCTTGTCTCAGCAGTCTGCCTTATTACTGTGTCAGAATGAACAGCCTACCAAGAGTACTATTTAGAAACATGAATCTTATTTCAGTTTATTGTAAAGTTGAGCAGATGAGAAAGTGTTGTGTCCCCCAACTAAAAAAATGATTAGAAAATAGTAGCCTAGGTATTTGGAACTAAATGCTGGAGAAAGGTGTCGGTAGACATGGAGGGCTGGCTTTCTTGCAGGGATCCCTAAAGCCCTTTTATCTTTTGTCTCCGTGCTGTAATGCTGTAGCAGCTATGGACTGTAAGCTATTATAAAAAGCATTTGTTTTCTACAACTTTATTTACACAATCCCTGACATAATGTGTGGCATACAACAGGAATTCAGTAATTGTGAATGAATGAATGAATGAATAAGTGATGTCATCAGCATGAACAGTTTGACTAGTACTATGTAAAACTAAGCTACTATGGGAGTGAGGAGTTTTGGCATACCAGATGCATGACGGAAAGAAAACCTTAGGTAGCAGATATTTACAGGATTAGAGAAATTCAGGATGAAGACCTTTCTCTGCATCTAGTCCATTTTATTTTTTCTTACTATGCTCCCTAAGCCAGCTTTTCTCTTAAGGTCATGGAAATTTTTTTTCCTCATGTTATTTTTAGGACAAAAATTTACTAACAGCAATCCTTCTAGCATTGAGTCGATCCTTACTAAAGCCACCATTGCTCTGTTCTGATTCTTTTTCCTAGCCATTGTTTTGTTCACTGGCACGTTCTATCAAATCCCTGTCCAGTTCTCCTGAGCTTCTGGGTTGCAGGCCTTTCTTTCCACTCTTTTTATGTTGCCCCAAACAGTCTTTATCTCTTCGATCAAAAATTATTAGTGTATGTTGCATTGCCATTACCTCACTTAAAAATAGTTATTTCATTCAATTACATTATGTATGTATTTGAAATCAGGAAGACCTCAAAAGTGATAAGCAGGAAATGTGATGATTGGCAGAAATGTACTACTGAACAAGCTTAAGAACTATTTTGTAGAAAATGAACCTTTTGGCAGAGATGAGCAGATCAAGGGTTCCTCTAGTGTGAGTTTCATAAGACTATCTTCCAAGCTTGGCACGTTACTTTAAATACATTTTTTAAATTTATTTTTTATTATTGTTTTTAATGTTTAGAGAAAACATGAGTGGGGGAGGGGCAGAAAGAGGGAGACAGAGGATCTGAAGCAGGTTCCTTGGTGTGAGTGCCAAGTCCTACTCTGGGCTCAGACTCACAAACCATGAGATGGTGACCTGAGCTGAAATCAAGAATCAGCTGCTTACCCAACTGAGCCACCAGGAGCCCCTGCAAAAGTTACTTTTTGTTACTTGGTGTTAAATTAGAATCTCCTTGGTTCTGATAGGCGGTGATACTGGGGATGGCATGGGAGGGGGGGCAGTGAAGACAGTGTCACAAAAACCAGAGGGACCAGGATCTTAACTTTCTTATAACTTGAGTTTTGAAAGGGATTTTCTGCGATGACACTCTTCTTTGAACTATTTATGTGACTTCTGTGAGATACTGTTCAGTTCTGTGAGATACTGGAAGCTCACTAATCTCTCCATTGAGAAGGGATGACAGCTTACCAGGGAAAAACATGAGATCAAAAACCTTTTTATTTCTTGTTTGTTAGGTATGTTTCCTTACACATTCAGTTGTCAAAAAAAATGGCAGACTTTTGTGTATCTGGCAACCTTAATAGGGAGAAGAGGATCATTGTAAGCATGACTATTTTAGGAAAAGCTTGTTAACAGATTCGTTTTTAAAGGTTGTATATGTATTTTGGGCTTTACTCTTAGTTTTACTCTTAATTTGCTTAATAAGTATCCCCCCCTCCCCAGGACATAACAGAAGCAAACACAAATCCAGCTTTTGTCCTAACTAGTATACTTCTAATTAATGATTTTGCTGACTTAAATTTTGAAAAATGTTCTTTGAATGCAGTGATGGCATCATAAATGGAACCAAGGGCACAAAAAGCTGCTGACATTCTTGTTGAGGAGAAGTAAGAATTGCGTGAGATGGAGGGGTTAGCAGCCCACCATTCATTTCACCAGAGGATAAAACCAGTGTCACTAGCGAAGAGATATGTACCAGAATATGGCTTCCTGATTTGAAGAACAGTTCTCAATAGCAGAAAATAGAGTTGTTTTCAAGACATATGTTAGGTCTCTCACAATCTATCAGGAATAAAAAAAGAAAAAAAAAGGATAGCAGTATCGAAAGAGAAGAAGAGAACAAAGATTGAGATTGTCAAAATGTTGCATACAAGAATGGATTGAATGTCACTAGTATAAGAGGTCTTGCTGTAATTACATTTTCTATCTATTTTGATCTGCTCATCCTAAATTCTTTTCAGTTGTCAGTTTGGAACATGCCTGCAATTTAGGTGTTTTTTTCTTCCCTGTTAAATATCAGCACAATATCATTCACCAGAATTAGGTAGGGTAGTACTGGGAATGTTTCCTACCTCAGCAAGCCCAGTATATCATTGATATGGGAAGATTTTCTTTTTTCTATTTCTACCATAAGAAAACATCAGACACCAGCCTTGCAGTAGACAAGCCATTAGATCAATATTCTAGCATATAGAGTTCTGATATTGGCTTGCATTATTTATCCCATTAAAAAATGACAAAATCACTCAACACAGATGGAATACAAATAGTTTCACTGAAGCTACACATGTGATTAAGGCTATGGACAAAAGATTTCTGTGAAGTAACAATCTGGACCAATTTAAGCATTTGGATTTTCAGGGTTATGTGTAAGAGCTATATGCCTGCTAGCTTGTGATTTAGGACTCACGCATAAGAGAATTGAGTTAATGTAAAAATAGGACTTGTAGGACTGGAGATGTCAGATGATGACAATGCTAGTGATTTGTAGGAAAGCCAGTTTTTTTTTCCTTTTGGTCAGATAATCTATATATTTTCTCAAAAAAGGTAGATTTCAGAAAAAAGTGCAATAATTAAACTGAACACACCAACAAGTCAAAGTAATTTAAATATATAATGACTCATTTAGTTGGTACCTTCAGGTAATGAGGTGCTCTGAATTAATTTTCCTGAAAACAGAAGTATATCCCTTTAAATGATTAAACATTTTATCTTCATCAATTTTTGAAGAAAATATTTCTGAGGTACTTTATAGATTCCTCTGTGTCTATAAATATGCCTGATAATTTATAGGACTAGAGTCAGTTTTTTTTTTTTAAATGTTTGTTTGTTTACTTTTGAGAGAGACAGAGAGAGGGAGACAGAGAATCCCAGGCAGGCTCAACGCTGTCAGCACAGGGCCCAATGTGGGGCTCTAACTCCCGAGTTGTGAGATTGTTACCTGAGCTGAAACCAAGAGTTGGATGCTTAACTGACTGTGCCACCAGGTGCCCCTAAGGTCATTGTTTTTTAAAAGAGCTTAAAGGAATATTTAGGGATCTTGGACTATACTGTTATCTTGTTGGTCCAAAGTGTTCTTAACTACAAATATGAAGTTTGGATTAGACCATCATAAAGGTTCCATCTCAAATATTCTCTAAGAATAGATATCTTATGTTTTAAATTTTAGTGTGCACAGGAATTCCCTAAGGTGTGTTGTTAAAAATGCAGATACTCAGGGGCGCCTGGGTGGCTCAGTCAGTTAAGTGTCCAACTTCAGCTTAGGTCATGATCTCATGGTTCATGAGTTTGAGCCCCGCATTGGGCTCTGTGCTGATGGGTTAGAGCCTGGAGCCTGCTTCAGACTGTGTCTCCCTGTCTCTCCCGTTCCCCCTACCCCCCCGCTCATGCTCTGTCCCTCTCTCAAAAATAAATATTAAAAAAATAAAATAAAAAGCAGATACTCATGGATCATTCCTGGGGGTTCTTACTTAGTAGGTTGGGTATGAGGCAAGAGAGTTTCTATCATAGATAAAGATCCATGGCCGTTCTGATGATCTCATTTGGAGAAATTCTGATTCTCTTTCCAGCATTGTATAACAGCTGGAAAAATCATGGTTTCCCTGCACTTGGTGTTGAGTTGTGAGATGCTAGTTAGACCCAGATGGTTATGCTTTGATAGTGTTTGATTCTGATATTTTTACTCCGTATTAATGGTCACTTAACGTTAGCTGGTACCAGATAATTAAGCTTATTAAATCAGTGCCCTGTATTGGTACCTATTACAGGTCATGAAGTTCTAATCTCAGGCATGGGAAACGGTGAACAGAGAACTTCGCATTTCTTCCTATAGTCAGAAGTGTATGCATTCCCTAGTGGCCATGGTATTCCCTGTTGAGAGGTACTTTATTCTTTGAGTTCCTTGTCATCCTAACAGTCAAGTTTTCTAGAAATGTGACATCAGTATAAGTGGAATATTACTATATAAATACATCAATATTTCCTAATGAAATGTGTAGTCAGGGCTGTCCATGGCCTCTTTTTGAAAAATGCCTTAATTTTTAAATGGTTTTATTGAGATATAATTCACATACCATAAAATTCACCCTTTTAAAGTATACAGTTCAATGATTTTTAGTAAAACCTGTGAATTTGTAGGGTTGTATGCAACTGTTAAAGTATTGAATTTTGGAACATTTAGATCACCTTGAAAAGAAATGGGCCTGTTTGCATTGACTCTCATTCCCATCCCCAACTATGTTCAAGCAGTAGTTTACTTCTTCTCTCTATAGATTTGCCTTTTCTAGACCTTTCATATAAATGAGGTCATGTAGTATGTGGTCTTTTGTGTGTGGCTTCTACCACTCGGCATACTGTTTTTGAGTTTCATCCATATTGTGGCACGTATCCTAAGGAAGCAGATTTGTGTGTATGGCTATGTTGTGTTCTACCAATTAATGAACATTTGGCTTGTTTCCACTTTCTGGCTGTTATGGCTAATGCGTGTAAATAGTTTTTACCTTGGTCGTTTCCTAGGAGTGGAGTTGCTGGGTCAAATGGTAAATTTATGTCTCAAAGTAGCAGTTTCAAATTTTAGTTTCACCAGCGATGCACAGGGATTCAGATCCTCTCCACCCTTGCCAACACTTGATATTATTGGATACAGGTCCTTTATTGGATACATGACTTTCAAATATCTTCTCAAAGTCAGTGGCTTCTCTTCCCATTCTTTTAATGGTACCTTTGGAATACATATTTTTTAGTTTGGGGAAGCCCACCTTATCATTTTTTTTCTTTTTCTTTTTCCAGTATACTTTTGGTGTTGGATTAGGCAAAGATTTCTTAGATATAAATTCATACCTTCTTGAGGCTTATCTAAAATCTTGTAGGTTTTGTTTAGTATGAAGTGACTAGTGACACCTAGTCTTTAGTGCCTTGTTTAAACAGATTAAAGGTTAACATTACAGTTTGTGACGTGAACCTTCTGTAATGAAAATGTGCCAACAAGTATCCCAAAGTCTTGAAGATGGCCAGAGCCATGCTGGACTCACCCACCATTCATGCCATTGCCATGTCCTTCTTAGCCTACTTTCTGTCTGCTGTCAGCAGATGAAGAAGAATGTAGGTCTTTAACATACTTTGTTGTACTAAGAGATAGCACTGTGCCCTCCTTATTCGATTTTTCAGACTGTTGGGTGAAGGAAACTTACCTGAAACCCCACAACTTTGGGAACACAGACTTTATCTTCTGCAGGTTTCAGAGTATGATGTCCCCACAGCAGCTCTCAGTCAGCCAGGTCTTCATTAAAAGAAACAAAATACTTCCTTAGAGTTTCATCATAAGAACATCCTTTGTTGTAGCTTCTTTCTATAGGCAGAGATCTGGCCTCATTGTGGGCGGATGAACTTGATAACTTCTCCCCAGTCCTGTTCTGTCTTTGTCTAAAATACTAAAGAGTGTATATTCTTTTAGTTCTAGATTTTTCCCACTATGTTCAGACTTGAACATTGAGAAATGTCATTATGTCCTACTTAGGAATGGTTGATTTCCCAGAGCTTTTATCTTTCAAGCCTAGAGTTCATAAGTAACACTGGGCATCAATATACTTCATAAACCTAAATACAATGTGAATGTGGTAACTGCATGTATAAGATGTATTATTCCATAAAATATTAATCTTACAATTGAAAAAGTAAGTTGTAGCTGACTAAATGCTTTCGTAGGTATGACCATATTTGATCCTCACGCCACTGTGAGGAATTACTCCTTTTTACATGGATGAAGAAAATGACTTATCAGAAGTCATTTATTCCCAAATAGAGGACTTCTGACACCAAATTTGATGCTTTTTATATAGCACCATGCTTCCTTTCCAAAGTATTACACGGAATTTTTTTGTAATTTTAAGAAAATTAGATATGCCATATTCCATTAGACCTATGGCTAACCTATAAGCAGTCATTTACATTTTGAATGAAATCTGGACAATGATATATTCACTTTTTAGGGCTTATTTCCTCCTCAGGCTTCCATCTCAGACTACGATAAAATGTTTTGTTTCCTGTTAAAGGAATTCCAGGCATTGGACTGTACATGGGAAAGATTTGTGGTAGGTTCAGTAGTGTTCCTGAACATGGAAGTATCTTTTTGCCTCTAAATATACACTGTGCTCAAAGCTGGTCTGAATATTTCTAGGTTCTTTGAAGTGCAAAGGAGACTCTGGCCACCCAGGAAGCAAACGGCCAAGTAACATTTCTATATGAAGTTAGCTTGATCCCAGTTGCTTCTTTCCTTAATTGCATTCCACTGTTCTTCACCCAGCATTTCTCTTTTTTTCCAGGAGTCATCCTTACTGTGATCTATCTTTCTCTGTTTTACCACCAGTGGCTTAGACCATTTGGTATAGGACAGTGGTTCTTAGAGTGTGGTCCCTCAAGCAGCATCAGCTTGTTGGGAATAAAAATTTGGGACCCGCAAAATCTGGGGGATTGGGCCCAGAAACTTGTGTGTTTGACATACATTCCAGGGGCTTCTGATGGCGTGCTTAAATTTGAGAACCCTTGGTGTGGTAGTTAATGGTAAGGTGTCTGGGGCCCGTTGTCAGGTTTTGAATTTTAGCTTTACCATTTAGTAGCTACTAGATCTCTACCCATATACCTAAATGATCTTTGGGGAAGTTGCTTTCCTTTCTAAGCTTTAATTGTCTAGTCTGTAAGCTAGTGGAATAAAATGATAATTAACTTCAGAAGGAAGTTGTGAAGACTAACCAAAGTTACGCATATAAAATGCCTCCTGTGGTGTCTGACACATGGTCAGCATTCTTGACTGGGAGGTGTCATGGTTGGTACTGGCCCTGGCATTTCTTGTTACTGGGATTGTGCTAGATAATCCTCACTTAGTCCTGGCAGCTTGACATTTCCCTACTTATTTCTAAACCTGAAAATTTGCTGTGTGCTCCATTTTCAATATTGTGAAAATGAGACAAGTGTTCACACTAAAATCCCTAGATGAACTATATTTGAAAATTTGCTTAGGTTGGCCTTTTGTTTTCTGCCACCAAGCCACTTTGCTATCTGGGACAGAATCTCTCTTTTGATAGTACTTTAATATTTAAAGTCTTCGTTTTAGAATGTGGTTCAGGACATATGGAAGTCTAAGTAAACATGCTTTCCTGCCTCAATTTATTCACGACTTCAAAAAATTTCAGGTGTTTTATATCTAGATCCACTTACGGAAATATAGACTCTATCAATATAGATTTTATAGCTATTGTTACGGCTTCCCTTCTGTTAGATTTTTCCTGTTTCAGTGTCAGCCTCTATTCATTATTAGAAATTCCATCAACATACCCTATACTTTAAACAAATCCATGCTGAATTTTAGTTTATTGGATCTTTGTAGGAGGCAATTCTTGGGCTAGCTGTAGGACTTTTAACCTAATTTTGTCTACAAATTTGTAGTTGTCCTCAAAATCATCCAGAGCTCAGGCTGCATACAGTCCCCTCCTGGTAATTTATTTTACTTTTATTTATCAGGCCTAGAACATCCCTTCTATTTATCTTTCTTGGATTTAGTGTATTTGGACTACTTACTTCAGTTTTTTATTTGAATATTTGTACCCAAATACCCTCTTCAGTAAAATGCGTCAGACTTTTGATTTATTTTCTTGTGTATCTTTTATTCATCCACATACTCTGGTTTGTAAATCCAACTGCTTCTTTGGCTGGCTTTCTGCCAATAATAAATTAAAAGAAAAAAAAAAAAAACCTCAGCAACCAGAAAATCCTTTTAACTTTTTTTTTTTTAAAGCATTCCTTAAACTCTTCAAAGTGTTTTGTGAATTTCATCTGCCCTGCCTCCCTTGAGGGCAACGTTTCTCTAACAGTGCTTGGTTTTTGCCTAAAATAAAGGGTTCTGTGGTCTAGCTGGCATGGGGAAGGCTGTGTATTTACTATGCACGCTTACTCTGTACCCCCAGTGCCTTACCCCTGGAAATGGTTTAGTGATTCATAATTCACTGTGGAATTTTTAAGGACTCTGAGATATACCGTGCATACGGAAACCAGATCAATTTTGTTTGACCTACTTCCCCGCCCCCCCAGCATAAACACCTATTATCCCAAGAACTGGTGTTCCATAGAACACCTTTGTGACCTTTGAATTTAGGAATTTCCTTATTCTCTTTCAGGCAATCTTCAGGTTTTTAGATGTACTTCTCCTTGCCTCTTTACTGGTTTATTTCTATTCTAGTTAGAGCGGCTCAGTCTTTTTTCTGTTGTATCCTTAAAATTAATTTGAAAATTTCATGCCCATGTTTAGCTTGAACTTTCTGAAACACAAATTTGAAACTGTTTCTTTTTCTGTAACACGGTCCCTGGTTGCCTTTTTGCTTTCGTGTTTCTTCAGAGTGTTAGTACTGGATTGGGTCAGATAACTGTTAGAGAATACCTGGAAAGATGATGAGTTTTAGGTGTTGTACTTGTGAATGTTTTTTCTACTTACACTTTTCCCGTCCTTTATTTTTTTTTCTTTTGACAGGTTCATGTGGCCTAAATTGAACTTTTCTAATGATACTTACTTTGAAAAAAAGAATAATTTATTGCTTATCTTTATATATTCCATGTTAAAATGACTACTTTGATATTTTTAATAATACTACTTTATTATTAATGATGGTTATAATGTTTTTATTAATAGTTCATGTGTGGATGTTAAGCTTTCATTGCTTATGATAGGTAATAACTAAAATAGTATATTAATGTTTTATTTCCCAATTAACCTATTTGGAGTAAAATTGCACCAGAACTTTATATCACCTTATAGTACTCGCTCCATACTGTCTTTGCATTTGTTCATTCTTCAGCTTGAAGCCTCTTGACAATGTCATTTTCTCAGTGAGACCCATTTTTACCATTAGATTTAAAATTGTCCCATCCCCAAACTACCTACTCTAATTGCCTACTTCATTTTCGTCT